>CAKLNU010000890.1:0-564597 GCA_922788865.1 Poeciliopsis turneri | reverse complement strand
AGGTTTATTATGGGATGGCTTTATTTTCACTGACTGATCCAGTCCGTCTTCCTCTGACTGTTTCTGCCTCACTGCGCGATTAGCAGACCCAGAAAGATGACTTGTGATTTAAACTCAAACCCTTTTAACCTGGATGTGATCAAAATTTAGCAGAACAAAATTATAGAGCGGCACAAACGGGATGTGCTGTTGCCATGGAAGCGGAGATGTTTTTTGTCCTGATTTGCTCCGTTTTGTCTTTACAAGACGGCAGGAGATGCATTTTTTATTAGTTTGTAACAAAAATGAGAAAATTCAGCCCATCACATCAGATTCTGCTCAGAGGGAAACAGATTTTCTCTGATTCTCAAGAAAGGAGAAATCAGAAGGAAACACGTTTTATGTTATTTATCCAACATCGTTTTCTTTTCAATATTAGATCATATCTGCATTTAGTTAATTTTTATGGTTCACAGAAAATCCATAATGTGAGAGAGGAGTCTCCTTTAAGTTTTGATTTGATGTGTTGCATCCTGATTGGTTATAATTGAGTGGAAGGAAAAACTCCAGAAAATGTCAGAATGTTTCTGGTCTCCATTATGATGAATAAATATTGGCCTTTTTTCTCTGAAGGCTGCAGCTGTGATTACTTTAGTTATCAGTTATTCTGATGCAATTGGAGGAAAAATGATCATTTGTCACAAACAACCTGCAGATGAAGAAGCTCAGCCCTTTGATCTGTCAGTACTTTTGGTTAATAATTGGATGCAAAAGGAGATTATTGGATTATTTTACAGAATCTGAGGAGCTCAGATTTACAGACTAAAGATTTTTTCACCTGAATTGTGAATATCTTGTGCAGTTTTGGCTTAATTATTGGCGTGAGAGCATCGTTGGCAAACTTTAGAATCAATATTCTCCAGTTAACAATTAATTTACTAAATTAGTCGACAGTTGTTTAATAATCAGTTTGATCATTTCAGACGTTTGTTGGTTCTGCACCAGAAAATGAGGATCATTTTAAAGGTTTATGTCGCTTCATCTCGTCAGGTTAGCGGCCGTTCTCCCCCCTCCCCCACCAGTTTCTGGTTGTGCTTCAGTTTATCTCCTGTCGGTCTTCAGGGTTTGTTGATCAGATCTCATTATTTTGGCTGCAGAGACTCACTGGATGGAGGGATGGAGGAGGGAGAAGTGACTTTAAATTGGTCTCATTTGTCTCTCTGCAGCCAGCCGTCCTTCTGTCCCTCCGTCTCCTGGCTCCCCATGGGCCTCTTTCCATCCTGTCCTCCTCCTCATCCCTCCATCCATCTCCTCCTCCCTTCACCAGTTGCTCTGCCCTCATGGTGGCTGTAATTTGCCGGTCGATGGATGGCTGCTGTCGCCTGGCTCAGCGAATGGACCGCAGCGCCTGGCTTTAGTGCGTCTGAAGGGCCGGATATCGCCGGGATCGTTGTGAACCCGACCTCCCTGATCCGGAGCGGCAGAACCTGCTGGTTCTGAAGCTTCTTTACTGACCTGAGCAAACAGACATTATGAATCCAGGGAACCTGCAGAGAGGAGTTATCGTTAGAAAGTTGGGTTTTTTGTTTTTCCTCTTTTTAAAGGGACAGTATCAGATCTTATCCAGCCACATGAAGCCATTTTATAACATTCTCAAGTTGCTACATTAGCTTAAACTGTTACATAAAATAAATGTGACGTTGTGATTTAATGCCTTGAAATTGGGTCTCTGTTCCTTTAAGAAGCTCTTTCTGAACCTCCAGGAAGTCATCATTAATCTGTTAGCAACATTTTTACCGGCGCTGCTCTGAGCACTAGCTCCTATTTGGAGCTCAGCAGCTCCACCAGAGGTTTGCTAATTGCTGCTGGCTAGTCTGGAGGAGCCGAGGGGAGGAGCTGCGCCTCGAAGGCGGGGCTAGGTCCACCCAGGCATTTTGCACGGCTGAATGGTTTCCATGGAGATTATAGGATTTCTCAAACATGCATTCATTGCTTCTTTCATCAACTTTTTGTTTTAGAAATGATCTGTTGGATCAGTTGAATTGGTGTTTTGTATTTCAGTTTGAGGAACTCTGGCGTTGCGCTGTGATAACGGTACAAGTCAGTGAACAGGTTTCAGTTTGAAGTTGGTGAAAGTTCCAGAAGCGGTTGATGTTTGCAGAAACGTGCAGGCAGGATGAGCAGCAGCAGATTTATGCTCCATCATCTCTGTTTGCCTCCAGTGAAAACGAGAGCAGCTATTCCAGCCGAGCCGCCGGATCCATAACCGTTATTCATCCCTTCATTCGTTCGGCTTATTAACTCACAGCTGTTTCAGATTTATTTGTGTGGACTGAATAATATAAACTCTCTCTGCTTATAAACGCTGTGACCTGGCACCTTCGTCTTAATAAAGCAGCGGGATGAGATGGGATGAGATGATGATGATGATGGTGATGGACTGAGGCAGATTTTGGAGCCTGTTGTTTCTCTAAAGAAACAATATCAGCTTTCATAATGTCATCAGTGAAACCAGCTGATCTCTATCAAAAGTTCCCTGTTTGGTTTTGTCCCACGTAGATCGTCGATCTTCAAGGACGACCTGAAGTCTCCTCTCCGCCCACCGAGCCGAGCACAGAGAGGCTGTTTGGGTTTCTCTGGTTCTGCCGGAGGTATTAACCAGCAGGGGAGGGAGCCACGTTTAATCTTTTAGATTATGTGCCTCTGGTGGTTTGGGTGTAGATTAAAGCGCCTCGCTCTGCTGGGGGAGATTTGCTCCATCACTGTGGTGAAGTGTTTGTTTAAAACCGGTTTCTACCAGGAACAAGCAGGAAATTGTTTTACTCTGGAAATGAGGAGGTTACAGAGTTTTAGTCTTGGTTTTGTTCTGGTGGTAAACCTGTGGAGCATCCAAAGAAAAAATCCAACTCAGACTCCAAAGGTTGGTGAAACAAAACCTGACAAAGAGATTTCAAATTCCTCTCAACTGTTAAGATGGAGTCGTTTTGTTCTGGTTGTTGCCAATCACCGCTAAGCTGGACATGATCCCAGATCCTGTCCTGAAGACAAACACAAACATAACTTCAGGATGTGGAAACGTCACCAGGAGGAAAGGAGCTCGTTTTGAAACATGGATGGTGCTGGACAGAAATCCAACGTCTCCTGAACATGACAAGACTACAGCACCAATCGCACGATTCGATTCAAAGCCAGGTGTCTAGCATCTGCTGGACATTTGGATTAAAAGGCGACGTTTTGCTGCAGAGGCGTCCGCTATTGGTTCGAACATTGTGTTTGCTTTAAGTGACTCCACTTTAGTGTCTGCGCTCTTTAGCGATCGACTTTTCCCCAACTGTGATGTTTAGGTACAATAAAACTTACTCTGGGAAAGAGGAACTGTTTTTAAACTGTTTCTTGGATACATGTTTTAATTTTGGGTGTAAAAGTTAATAAACTCTACAGGTTGAGACCAGATGCATTTCCAGCATTGATGAAATAAAATTAACCTTCAGTAATGATTATTTACATACATGAAGGAAAAACATCTCAGCCCTGAGTTGCTTAAAACTACTTTAAAACTTGGGTTTTAAGTAGTTCAGTCTGGTTAATTTTTTTTTAGATTTTTCAGGGGTCAGGAATTAAACCTGAAGCTTTATTACAGTCAAAACTCAAATGTTCCTGTTTGGACCCTGATGACAGTCGGTCAGATATGAACGTTTGTCATCATTTGTTTATCGTTTGCATCTGATTTGCGTGGAAACCCGGCCGCTCCGCGTTTAGCCGAAGCCTCTCCGGTTCCAGAGTTTCCCTTCACCTTGTGTCGGATCACATTTTCCTGTGAACAACGCGGCCGGTAACCCGAGCCGCCGCGGCCGGGCCGGCACCACCAAGCAGAGGCTCGTCTTCCGCCTCGCGCAGCGGGGTAACTTCAGGTGATCCAAGTCACACGGCCCACGGCTCAAGCCGATTGGCTGATCCTGCCGTCCGTCACGCAGGTGAAGCCGGACCGGCAGCAGAGTCTGAAGGTGTGGCAGATGGACACATGGTCTCACCTGGGGAGGTAGAAACCAGGATCTGCATGGTTTTAGATGTTACTGTCTTCTGAAGATCTGCAGGAGAGTTTCTGTTACCGTCTGCCTGAGGAGTGAAATCTTTTCCCATCATGCCGTCTCTCTGCGACGTTTTGAGGAGATACAGGCAGGTTCCTCAAACCGAGGCGGACGGAGCGTTCAACTACAACCGGGCCTCAAACAGGCAAGGATTCCTGAACGCCGGTAGGTCCATTAACCTTCAGGCAACGCGGAGATCCTGGAAGGTTGGCGTAATGTCAGGCATCTCTCGGCGTCGCCTGCATCAGATGATTAAGTTATGAAGGAGGAGCTGGTTCATGTGTTCACGGTCCTGAAGGTCACACCGGTTGACAGCCCAGAGTTAAAGCTCCAGATCAAGATACTTCTACTCAACAGAAATGCCTTAAACAAAACTAGGAAGAGTTCAAAACATTAGGAATCGTCTTTGTTCAGTCAGCGAACACAACCTGCTGCCTTCAGCATCACTTCATTTCACCTCAGAAAGATTCGGTTCCTGAATGAAAAGTCTTAACATTCAGCCCATCTGGTGTCCAGCTGGTGACTGGATGAATGACGAAGAGGTCGTCTGGGTTTCAGCATGCTGGAACGTGCAACTTATTTTACATTTTGCAGCGCTGCAGGTATTTGTATCTCCGTCCTGCTGCGTTGGCTGATGATGGATCCGATCGGCTGTAATCGTCCTCCTCTGGGTGAATCTGGTCGGTGTAATTCATCAGTCTTCCGCTGCGCGTCGGGATTATGCCGTCCTCTCCTCGCAGCTTCGTCAGCGGACACTAAACCTGATGCATTGCCTCGGTTACTGTATGGAAGGCACGAAGCTCGTTTTCTGCTGCTGGCGCCGCCTTAGAAACAAACAACTGAATCCAGTCGTTTATTTTCATTCAGCTCCCAGTTACAGGCGAAGGTCAGATCTTCATCATAAACGCCGACCGGTTCAGATTACTGACGGTAATGTTGGCCTGAAAAATGTGATGTACTTTAAAAAATCCTTGTAAATTTTCCACTAACATTTTTTAGTAGATATAAGTGCCTAACTCTTTTATATCTAGTAAATTATATTAATCACACAACTAATGATTTTTTAATAAATTAGATCAGTTTTACTTAAATCTTGCTACATGTTACTTGATCAAAATACACAAAAAATTTTCTCAAAAGATCAATTAAATTCAAATATTAAGTAAATATTTTACCGTATTTGTTTTTCAGATGTTTTATTTAAAAAAAAATAAAAATAGCTTGACGGTGCTATACGCTAACGCTTCTTTAACGAAGCTTTTCTGGAGCAGGAAGTCGCTGAGCGCCTGCTGGGAATCGAAGCAGAGGGATCCTTTTCCCGCCTGGCGGCAGAAATCCGTTTCTTCCCGTTTGGCATTCGCGCCGGGACTTCAGCCGTCTCGATTCATCTGTTGAGCTGAGCTCACCTCATGGAGCCGCTGTTGACCTTTGACACTCTGAGCTCACAGAGGAATCGCTGCACAAATTTATTTTGTTTTAAAAGTTTCTGTATCTTTGATTTGAGAAAACATTTTCAGGAATGAAAATCTTTAAAATATCCGTGGAAATATTTATAATTTTTCTCCACCCCTTTTTCTGCTCAACCATCTTTATTTATTCCATTTTTCTCTTTTCATTTACGTAATTTATTTTGCCTTATCGATGCCTTAAAGCCCAATTATTTACATTTGTGTATTTAAATATTTATTTTTTTCTCATATGATATATTTATTTTACAGTCGCAAAATGTATTTCCTTATTGATTTACTTAATTTAATCAGTAGCTTTGTGGTAATACAGTTTATTATGATCCATTTGCGGTGTGATCAGAACCTCTGTGGGTTCTGCCTGGGCCTCCAGTCGACCCGCCGTCGACCCGATCTTCCTCACCGTGACTCTGACTCATCGCTGCTTATTGACTCACTGAAACTCGTTGGTGTTGGAAGTCGGGTGGCGGCCGCTGCAGAGGAAGTCGGGCTGTTGTGTGGATGAGTCATGATGGGTTGGCGGATCCAGAACTGGTTTTGGTTCTGCAGGTTTTTAAACTGCAGCAGGTTCTGTTGGTTCTGATCCAGCATGTCTGCTTGTTTCTTTTCCAGGAGTGTGTGGCTGCTGCGGGCCCCTGAGGCCCCGGTACAAGCGTCTGGTGGACAACATCTTCCCAGAGGATCCCAAAGTGAGTCCAACAAGGTTCTGCACCGGGTGTCCAAACTGAGGCCCACGGGCCGGCTGAGGCCCTTAAAGTGATTCTGTTAGGACCCTGATCACAAGTTAAGTCTGGTGAAAAAGTTTGGTCAACAACATGGAAAACCGTTGATAACCACAAAACAAAAGTCTGAAGGATTTTTTGTTTTGGATTTTTAATAATTTGCAGATTTCATAAAAATTTGCAGCTAAAAAAGAACAAAAAGAAAAAAAAAATCACAATTAAATGTTTACTTTGTAATGAATTTTGTCAGTTTTATTTTTCAGCTTTTGTCCGTCAGCACAAAAAGTTTGAACATTTCTGCTTTAAAGCTGCAGTGTGTAACTTTTATAAAACATATTTTTTGTTGAAACTGTCGTCATGTTATGAGACAGATAATCTGTGAAAAGATCGGGCTTCTCTGCCTTCTCGCTGTGCCAATTGGAGAGAACCAATCAGAACCAGGAGGCGGTTCTTAGCGCTGTCAATCATTCCCCAATCCAGCAGTCTGTCATAAATGCTAAGGCTAGTTAGCATAGCCACCGATGACATTTGATGAACAACTTTCCTGAAATGTTAAGTTGTTTCTGCTCCACTAGCGCGTTTAGCAGGGTGATGATTGGCAGCGCTCAGCCCCTCCTCCTGGCTCTGATTGGTTGTTTCTGGTGCAGATGGGAACATCAGCTCAGTGAGCAGGAGGTCGACGTTTTCACAGATTGTCCTCATACTGTCTGCACAAGGCCACAGATTTAACAAATATTTAAAGAACATTTGGTTTTATAAATCAGGTTCTGCAGCTTTAATGTTTTAATCTGTTTTATTCTGAATTACAGGTTAAGTTTAGGTTTAATTATCTCACATTTAAAAGCTAATGAAATATCAGGCAGTCATAAGAGCATCAGACGGTAGATCTGAGCGTCGTCGGCGTATAAATGAGCAGGAAGTTAGACTCTAATTGGCTCTGGGAGGAAGGTTTTGCCGTCTGGACCGAGCCGACCCGTTTTCTCCGCTCTGCTTCCTGCCAGGATGGCCTCAGTAAGTCGGACATGGAGAAGCTCACGTTCTACGCCGTGTCGGCGCCGGAGAAGCTGGACCGGATCGGGGCGTACCTCGCCGACCGGCTGAGCAGAGACGTGGTGCGGCATCGCTATGGGTGAGGAGTCGGTCCAAACGAGCCAGGCCAGAACCTGCAGTCTGGGTCTGATGGCAGCCATCTTGCCTGTTGCGGGTTGCAGGTACGTGGTGATCGCCATGGAGGCGCTGGACCAGCTGCTGATGGCGTGCCACTCCCAGAGCATCAAGCCCTTCGTGGAGAGTTTCCTGCACATGGTGGCCAAGCTGCTGGAGTCCAGAGAACCCGACCTGCAGGTTCTGGGAACGAACTCGGTAAGCAGCGCCACCATCGGGTCACAGACAGGTTTTCACTGCTCTGGAGGGACAGAAACTCGACTTCTTTCTCCTTTAAATCTCCAGTAGAAACCAGTGAAGCTTCAGTACCGACAATAAATGGCCCTACGTTGCATCCAAAGATAAAAAAAATAAGAATTTTCAAGTTATTGTTTTAAGTTTCCATTTTGTTTCCAATGTTATTGCTTTTATTTTTTGATTAATTGTGAAAAACAAATTGTAAATAAGACAAAACTGGATGAATCAAATATTAGAGGCAAAATTCAATGTATGATTTAAAAGTGACAGTAAAATATTGCATGCAGAATATTGAAAAACCTTATAAAATGTGACAGTAAATACTATTTTTTATTAAATGCATGAAATAAAAAATGAGAAACATTAATAATGAAATAAAAAGGGAAAATTAAATTAGAAGAAAATCGAAAAATCAAATAGTCAATGTTAAATTAATACTATTGAAAATGATCATTAACTTATCGCGCAGTACAACCAGAAAAGTTAAAGTTCTGATTTTTTACTTTTTTGGGTTCAATATTAGCCGTTTATTTCTCTCTTGCCAGTTTTGGCAGGATTAGTCCTCCATATCCTGACCAGGAGCAGCAGAGACTAAAACATGGAGGACGGTTTATAGATCAGAACCACCTGATGATGATCCATCAATCTGGAGATTTTCAGGAGAGGCGATGCAGCAGCAGCAGCGATGCCGCAGCAGCAGCGATGCCGCAGCAGCAGCGATGCCGCAGCATCTGGAACAGCCTTACAGACGTTCCTGCTCTTCATGGTGCAGAAATCGAACTGCTGCTGGCGGTAAAAAACAAACAGGCTGTGAAATGAAGCTTCATTTTTAACTAACTGTTTGTTAGCAGATATTAAAATCTCCTGAGTTTTTTTTTTCGTCCCTGGATCAGGGAGAAGCGAGGCTGCTTTCGCTATAATTGCGCTTTAATGTTTGCCTCCATGTGCTGCGCAATAAATCCCAGAAAATATGAGCTCATAATCCACAAAGTTAGCTATTAAACTGAAACTTATTACATTATTTTTACGAAATGGGCAGAATCTGTCAGTGGGCTGCAGGCCAGACGCTGGTGGAGATTTAAGAGCTGATTCTGCTCTCATTGTGGCCCAATAACACACAGAGGAAATCATCCAACGCTGCTTCCAGATCTGTTTCCTCCAAGTCCTCTGAAGGTGAAACAGAAGTAGTTTCCTCTCGGTTCTGTCATCCTGGCTATTGTTAGCGCTCCATCTGAGCCGCGGGTTCAGATGGACCTGCATTATTTATGTGTGGTATTTATTCTGTGACAGAGGAGAACCGATGCAGAACCGTGGCACTTAGATTGTCCTCATGGTGGTTGCAACAGATCTGCTTCACTTTGTTCTGGTGGATCAGGAAGGCAGCGCTGCTTCCAGTCCATCATCACCACTTTAGTTGATTTGTTGTATTTTTCTAAACATTGTTTTTGTTGCTGCGATCTCAGATTTGTCAAAGAAGAACCAAAAACGCAGAAACAGAAAACGGCACCATCCAAACAGAAATATCTTATCAGCTGCGTTTCCATTGCAAATGTGCACAAATATTTTGCTGATGATTAAAAACACGATTTCCCACTTGCTGTTTCCATCAAATAAGAAATTAAATATTTTTTTGTGAATAAACTGGTTCTGAGAATAAAATGACAGATATAAACAATTACATGAGCTGCATCCATGATTCAGCCATAGCGCTCATCATTCAGCAGCCAATCACAGGAGACCTTCAGACGTTGGAGCATCAAGCCCCGCCTACTTAGAGCGGTTACATAAAATCTGTTCGGTGATTTTCCAGAACAGCTTTGGATTCAACACGTTGGAATAAAACTAACATTTTCTGAAAAAACTAAACAAAACCATTGTCCTCCCACCACTTCCTGTCGTCGTCTTCGTTGTTTCCAGCAGTAGTAACATCCGGCTGTTGATCATGTGACCGTGTGATGCGAAAAGTGTCTCCATTGCAGTTTTGTTAAATAAATTTTGATGCAGCTGAAAAACCCTCCTCATCCTAACCCAAAACCGTTTCATCAAAAAACGTGTTTTTTTAAAATGCCGTGTTTCCGTCGAGCAAATTTATTATTTTGACTCCAATTTGCACAAATCCATAGTGAATGGAAACGCAGCAACTGTTGGATTTGCTGCTAAGTGGATGAAGGTTCAGGTTTACCTTCAAGCTTCAGAAATCAGAAATGTTCCTGTCGATGTTGCAGCCGGTGGCGCAAAAATCAGTTTGCACTATAAGCGATGCGTGTGGGCGCCGAGCAAAAAGGGCGCCAGATCTGTTTGTGTAAATGATGTGATGCATCGTTCACATGCAAGATGATGATGTTTAACTTTTCTTTGGATGTAATTTGATCACATCTGTTTATTCTTTTTACACATTTTAGCTTCTTTAAAAGGTAAAATGAGAGAAACATCCGGACCTGTTCTGCACGTCTGCTGCTGTTTTACTGCTTTATATAGAAGACATTTTCTGACCAGTTGAACTGTTTGGAACAAAGCTCCTTACATTTCAATCTGTGCTGCAAATCTGTTGTTTTTAAAGTTTTTCGATGAGAAGGTGACCCAGGAGAGGGAAAACAAGCCCTGGTGGGAGGAGGTGATAAATCACTCCACAGGCAGCAGAACAATGATTCTTATTAAAACCCAAACATCTATCTTTGCTTTACTCCTACCAGCTTATGTCCAGGGCTCTTAGATTCAACTTCACATGCATTCTGCCGGTTCCTGCCTCTTCTGTCATCTGTCTCTGTTAATGAAAGTCCAACATTCAGCGATTTAATGACCTGAACATGACGCACATTGCTTGATAAATTAGGTATAAAACATTTTATCTTTTTTTTTTTTTGCTCCAAAAATCCCAAAATAAAATCAGAGTTCTGGTTTTCTGTCCATAATTAATCCTTAAATTGCAAAACTTCAAATTTTAAGCGCTGCAGT
Source organism: Poeciliopsis turneri (assembly GCA_922788865.1). Taxonomy (NCBI): domain Eukaryota; kingdom Metazoa; phylum Chordata; class Actinopteri; order Cyprinodontiformes; family Poeciliidae; genus Poeciliopsis; species Poeciliopsis turneri. The sequence goes on along the minus strand of CAKLNU010000890.1, from coordinate 553,986 downwards.
GACTCTGTAACATGAACTCCTGATTAAAGTCCATTTGTTTCCTTCTGTTGGCTCCGTCCTCCTGCGGTTTCACACGTTTCCACTCGGTTCACAGATGGTCAGCAGAGTGTCGGCTCCATCATCGCAGCTATTATTAGACCACAGAAATCACTTTGTTTCTGATGTTTCAGAACTAAACTATTTATTTAATGTATGAAAAAATTGATTCCTAATTGTTTAGTATGTAAAGAATCACTTTAGCATCACTGCAATTTACAAATGTACATAAAAGTAGTAACACAACTATAAATCAGGATAATTGTTAAAAACATAATTTTACTTTTCTATTTGGTAAAATGAACTTCTACAATAACACATTGAACATGAAAATATGAAACTCACTTCACTTCTGGAGAAATTAATAATTAGATTGAAAGTTGGTGTCGAAATGCCTGAACTTTACTGCAACTTACAGCATTTTACTGAAAAATTACCTGAACCAGGTGGGTAATTGTACAGGCTCCTCCTCCCAAAAAACTGTCAGGCTCCTCCCCCGAACCGATCAGGCTCCTCCCCCTGAACCGATCAGGCTCCTCCCCCGAACCGATCAGGCTCCTCCTCCCGAACCGATCAGGCTCCTCCCCCTGAACCGATCAGGCTCCTCCTCCCGAACCGATCAGGCTCCTCCCCCGAACCGATCAGGCTCCTCCCCCGAACCGATCAGGCTCCTCCCCCGAACCGATCAGGCTCCTCCCCCGTCTTCCATCAGAACTTGCAGGTCCACTTGCCAGACAGGTGGAGGGGGTTTGTTTCAGGTCCTGGTGTGATGAAAATGGTTAAACTTTTATCGTTTGCTTGTTTGAAAGCATGATTATCTCTGCGTGAGAACATGACCAGATTAAAGCGTCCCTGTTGCTGATAGACGGCGCCGCGGATCGAGGAAAGCTGATTTCCTGCTGAGATAATTGTGGGTTTGAGTGAAAATGTCAAGAGACTCGTTTTAAAATCCTCCATAATTGGCAACTAATCTTTTTCTCAAATATTTTTCATGTTTTTCACAACTAAAATCCATATTAACGTCTGAGATGAAGAGGACAAACTCCCTCTGTAGGACATAAAACGCCTCAGATAATTAGTTCCTGTTTAATCTTTTCATCATTTCTTTCATTTTCAGGTTTTTGAACCAATTTTAGGAGTAAAAACATTCAATGTCTTTATTTATGTGTCCTGGCTGCGAGTCGCCTGTCAGACCTGCAGCAGCTGATGGGAACATCGCAGGCTGATGATGGTCAGTTTCTCTGTCATGGCTCACTGCCTGTGACTTTGAAAATGGATGCTGCTTCATTATACCAATTAGTTTGCATAATAAAGTTAAAACCAGCCCATTTCACTCGACGGCTTTAATGCCTTCTCATTTCAGCGCGAGCTTCAGCCGGGGAGGAAACAGAATCGGGTTTAACTGCCGCCAGGCATCCAGCAGCCCGAATTATCCTCCCTGCTGCTCAACCACAATCACCTTCTTTTGTGGAAGAATCAGTTAGTGACAGGATCCTTTGCTCTGTTCAGTCCAGCCAGATTTTAACGTGTTTACTGCTGATGGAAAGTCAGTGAGTTGCTGCTTCAACCAGCCGTTGTGGTTCGAGGAGCTGGAGCTGCTGCTGGAGCTGCTGCCGGGTCGCAGCGCCGCAAAACGGGTCCGAAAACGAAACGCACAGGTTGCAATCTATGAAACACAAACTTGATGGGAAAATGTGGTTTATTAAAGTTGATTGGAAACCAGGAATCTTGATGCACTGCGGCTTTGATTCCTTTAAAATAAAGGTTTCAGTATTTTTACGTTGAATGGACCTGGTTCTGCTGCGGTCGGACCTGGTTCTGATTCTCATTTGCTGCTGTTTGGCCGTTGCAGTTTGTGAAGTTTGCCAACATCGAGGAGGACACGCCTTCCTACCATCGCCGCTACGACTTCTTCGTCTCCCAGTTCAGCGCCATGTGCCACTCGACTCACGAAGACCCGGAGACCAGAACCAGGTGAGTCCAGAACCAGACCAGAACCAGGTGAGCCTCTCACTGCAACAGCCACTGAACTTTGGCTCCCACTGACTCGGCTTCGCTGCAGCTGCTGCATCAGAAATGCATAATTTCATTCATTTCCAGGGCTGTAGGGTGAAAGGTCACAGTGTTTCTTGTAATAATCCTCATTTCAATATTTACCAATATCATCACCACCTGGATGCTCCAGGAATGCTGACTGGAAGATTTATTGGTCCAAGCTGCTTCCCAGTTGATGCTTTTTCTGTTTAAATGTTGATTCTGCATCATCTGGGCTGAAATATGGAAAAGTTTCTCGTTCAGATGGATTCACTTTGTTTCTGTTTTTATGACAGTGTGTAAAACTTAAAGCCTAACAAAATGTGCTGTTCCACATGGGTCATTATTAGGATGTTTATTATTCAGTAAATCAGTTTTTCACTAACAGTACAATGTGAGTTTGTCAGACTGGAGGGACTGAGTGACGGTGGACCCCTGCTGGGTTGGGCTCATGTTTCTGAGTCGGGGTTCAGTTTGAGTCGGAGCTTCATGTTCAGGTATCAGAGAGATGAAGGAGTGACAGATTAAAACCTTCTGATCCGTATTTCCTCCTCACCTGCTGCTGTGTGAACAGCATTATGACAGTGAGAATCACACAAGAGCTTAAGGCGCATGGCTTCTCATCCTCTGAAAACTGCCATAACGAAATAAATTCACTGTGATCTCAGTGTTTAAGCATAAATAAGACACTTCTTCTGTTTTGAGCTTCATTCTCTATCGGTGATCAGCTGTTTCCCGGCTGCAAGGCTGAGCTGAACATCCAGACGTGTTGAAACCGGATTCCTGACGGAGGAAACGGGTCGCGCTGGCGCTAATCTGAATCCGGCACGGGAGAATAATTAGTCATCTTCAGAGGCGAGGGAAGGTTATTTAGAGAAGTGAGGATTAAAACCCGAGGAAAAACATTCAAAGAGACCAAACATGCCTTTTAGAGAAACGTTAATCCTCAAATAAAAGAACCAGGCAGAGTCTGCATGTGGGGAGGAGACAAAGCCTTTTGGACGGTTTGGTTCCCCAGTGAACTTTCAAACTGAACGCGGGATTCTTATCGCTGCTGAACAGAAACAAAAACCGGGTACAAACCTTTAATCTCAGAAAAGACAAATTAAAATCAAGTTAAAGATTCTTTCTGAGTAACATTCGTTTACTGGTTCTGATCCGGACGAGTCCAGAAAGTCAAAGAATCGACTAATCAACTGATTAATACAACTAATAATCATAAAACTGCAAAGGAAACAGTTTGATCATCACAAGAGTCACATGAACATCAACCGGATGTTACTGCAGGCAGAAACCGTGAAGAAGACGACAGGAAGTGGCAGCATCATGCATGACATGACGTTTAACGAGTCATCGAGTGAAAAAACTTTTTCACGTGTGATTTTAATTGCATTTCTGATTTAATGGAAGTAGATTTTTTGGCATCAGGAGAATATTAACAGCCTGTGAGATGTGAGCTCAAACGCTTAGTTTTGTCCAATAAAGAACTTTGTTTATAATCTTATTGATCATTGATATCAGTATTACCTTTACAGAGACATTAGAAGAAAACTGAACTTGTTAAATAGTGAATTTTACCTGCAGTGCAGTTGAAGCACCTTCCTGTTTCCTGTTTTGTCTCCAGGGTAAATATTCCTGCAGCTTCTCTCTGTTTCTGCAGTGAATTTTCCCTCATTGAGCAAAGAACAGGAAACAGAAACATTTCAGGGACGTGTTGGGCTTCCAGAGTAAATATTAATATCATTTCATCCTCATGTGTTTACATCAACCTAAAGTGACACCATGAAAGTATTAACCTGCTTTCATTTCTTCAGCGTGACTGAATTAAATCAAATGAAGGTTTTGTTGTTTGGAAGATGGAGCTGCTGATCCCAGGGAGGTAAAATGGCGTCTGCGCCGGGCGGCTGCTGGTCTCCGCAGAGAGACGCCGTCTGGCGCTAATAAAGATGAGCGGTGGATGAAAACAATACCTGAAGCCTCTTCTGTCTCGTTTACTGAGCGAGAAGCCTGCTGCCTTCAGAGCTGCTTGCTTTATTCGTGCCAGCTGGGACCCAGTGGAGGAAACGCTTGGGCTTAAAAATGGACTTTTGTTTCCGTGTGTCTGGATGAGGAGGCGGCTGCTGTTTGGGTTTGACTTCATCTTTAGTCATGGCTTCATGTTTGGCTCCATGAGCAGCAGGTTTTGTCCTCCTGCTGCCGACTTCGTCTTCAGTTTAATTGCTCTGAGAGTTTTGTGTCCAGAGCTGGAAGCTAACCTGGTTTCATTGGGCTTTGACTAGGCCAGCCTTCTGGGAAACTGTGGAAAAGAGTCTCACTTTGTGTTGGAGCCAATTTGATGCAACAAATCATTTTAGAAGTTTTTAAACTCATAAGTCTTTATATCAAAGGTTATCTGGAGCCACTTTCCTGCATATTCCAGTTTAAATGAAGTTCAGAGGCAATTCAAGACCAATAAAAATGATTCAAGGAACAAATATCAGCTGAAACCAAAGGAAAGGGAAGCTTGCATTAATGCACAGCAGGAAAAGTTCAGGATGAGAAAAACCTCATTTATCCTGAAGTCGAAGTTTAAATAAATATTAGAGCATCATGACTGGAATAAAACAAAGAAGCTGCAGATAAAAACACAATAAATTAAGAATCTGAAGCTGTTTAAAATGTTCAGTGTCATCAGTGGGAACCTTCCTGCTGATCCATCAGACCTTCACTAACTGCTAACCTGGTTAGTTCTTCTTCTACTGCAAGGAAAGAAATTCCAGTTTAATTCAGTTCAGTCAAATTTAACTTCCAGTTTATTTAAATTCCTCTCAATATTTCCAGTAAATTCCAGTTAAATGGAAAATGTTCATTCTCAGTCAAACTGAATGTGTTTGAAATCATGTTGGTGAAAATAAATGTGGTTTCAGTTTAGTGTGTTTATCCGTTGGTGCGTTTCGGCGATGTGAGCGGCGTCTGCGTGTGTTTCAGGATCCGAGTCGCTGGGATCAGAGGACTTCAGGGAGTCGTGAGGAAAACTGTGAACGACGAGCTGCAGGCCATCATCTGGGAGCCGCAGCACATGGACAAACTGATTCCCTCCATGCTGTTCAACATGCAGGACGCCGAGGACCTGGACATGCTGCAGCGCCGCCGCCACGCTGCAGCATGGCTGCAGCGCCGCCGCCGCCACGCTGCAGCGCCGCCGGTTTTACCTCAGATCAGAGCAGAGTCGAAGGCTTTGGAAGAAAATTCTCAGATTGTGGCTGGAAATGATCTAGAAACAGTTTATAGACCAACATAACAGAAACTAATCGGCCAAAGAAGTTAAATGTAATTATTGATGAAAATTTAATATTCCAAGTTTAATTTATTGTTGTGCAGGAATAATTTTATATTTGTGTTTTTAATTGGAGAGAAAAACTATTTTGGCCTCAGGACTTTCAGTTTGGGGATTTTTTTTATTTTTACGTTTTACTTTAAAAAGTTACAACTTCTCAAAACACAAACATCAAATCGTTCTAATTTCCATCCATATTGTTGATATTTTTCTGCAGTTACGTAGAAAATGTATTTTTTATTCCATTTGTTTCATGGAAAGTTTCCAAGGTGGAGAAATTCCCAGAATGTTTCAGCCTTTCAGACAGAATTCAGCTAAAGAATGAAGAGTTTCTGTTTTTCTTTAGAAATAATGAGAATCATGAAATAATAACGACTTTATTCCTTTTTTCTGTGGATTGTGAGGTACAAAGGCAGATTCAGTAAATCTGCAGATCGGTGAATCAGCGCCGCTCTGCAGGTTCTGTTCAGGTTCTTTTCCTCTTTTCTCCTCCCGGATCTCGTCGCCTCACCTTCTCGCTGTCGCTTCATCCGTATGGTTTCCATGTGAACAAAAAGCTATTTTTGGATCCACTCCTGCTGTCGTTTTCTTTCTTCTGCTGACTTTCCTTTCTGAAGAGGCTCAGCTGTGGCGCCGGCGCCCCGACTGGAGCGGATCGGCACTAAGGTTCTGCTCTGCAGGTGGAGAAAACTGAGCCTCCGCATGTAGTCACTATCTTCACCCGCTGAGGTTGATCCATCGACCATAAACGTTTAGTTCAGCTCATTGTTAGAGGAGCCCTGTGTGTGTGTGTGTGTGTGTGTGTGTGTGTGTGTGTGTGTGTGTGTGTGTGTGTGTGTGTGTGTGTGTTTCTAACCGTTTTCCTGCAGAAACTCTGGACTCTAAATCCATCCATCCAAATATATAAACATGTATTTTGGGTGTGAGTGACTCTTGACCTTTGACCTGAACAGTGTTTCCATGTCTAATAATCTGAATCTCTTAAATTAATCTGAGTCTTGCTGCAGTTTTTTCCTCCATGGTTCATTTTGCTGCTGCTGCAGAAATGATGCTGAAGCCGTTCTGTAGTTTTTCCTCCCTGAACAAACGACTTCCTGGTTTCTGTTGGCTTCCCCTCCGGATCGGCGGCGAGTCTCTGATGGACGGCGCCGCTCAAGGCCGCCGTGTTTCTCTTAATTGCCTCTGGGTGAGGCGGACGTGTCCGGCCTGCAGAGGGAGGGAGGCCGAGGCTCCGCCGGTGTTCACGGTTCCAGCCTGATGCCGTTTGCCCGTTCAGAGCAGATACTGAGGCGATAAAATGCCTCCGACCTCCAGCTGCTCCGACGGTTCATATCTGATAAACCCAAACAGCCGCTGAATACAAACGAGTCAGGAGGGTCATGGCGTTTTTTAGAGCTGGAGTTTCCTTCTCTTTCAGAGATGACTGGACATGAAAAGTAACTTTATTCGCTGTGACATGTTGGAGCAGCTCGGTTACGTTGGTTCTGCTTGGTTCTGATTGGTTCTGCTTGTGGTTGAGTCGTTGCTGGTGTGAACAATTATTCCCTCTGTCTCTCGGTTCTCTGCAGCTGGAAGTATTTCTGCTTTTATATTTTTCATTTTGGACAGTTATGGGGCGTAACCATGGCAACAAGTTTATTACTTTTCCATTTGATTAGCATCTCAAAAGCTCAAATAGCTCCTTAACTTTGACCCTGAATCCCAGAGGAGTTGAAAATGATGTAGAGAGAAGGAGGGACGTTTCTGGGTCGGAACTCCAACATCCCTCTGACCACACAGCAGGTAGCAAAAGCAAACGAGATGGATTAGCAGAGCCAAGCAGGACACATTGAGCCGTGGCTGTGATGCCGTGATACCTTACAGCAGTCTTCAGTCAGAGGGCTGCTCAGATTCGATGCAACACTGACTGCTGCTGGAAATCATTCCTTCCCACGGCATCAAAACAAGAGAATTGGATCAGAACAAAAAGATTTAAAACTAAAATCCCTTTTCTGTTTTTCCTCAATATGAACCATATTTTCTTTAATTTGGGCACAAATTCTGACTACGAAGTCTTTTTTTTTTTTTTTTTAATCCGGCAACAGAAAACCTCATTTTATTAAGTCTGTTCTGCCCACTTTATTAAACCACAACAATCCACCTCCAATTACAGGTTTCATTTTTGTCTATCATTTCCCCACTTCTAACAAGCAATAAGCATTTAATTTCCCCTGAACCGCTGCCGTGTGCTGACAGTAATTGCTTCGTTTCCCTCCTGAGACGCGGCCGCCTGGAGTCCACCTCGCTGCCGGGGACGTGATTTACGTTTCATCCCCACAACGAGTGGCTGCGGCTGCTTCAAGGCCGCAGGATTTCTGTTCTGAGAGAAATGGAAGAACTCTGAGGGTTTCACTCCCAGCAGAGCAACGGTTGGATGGAAAGGGGAGATTTACACACGAATCAGGATTTCAGCTGAAATAATGGCATGAAAATCAAAGTTTGATGCCTCAGTTATGGAGCGGAGGCGTGAATATCGAGAGAACGAACCGAGATCCAGGATGCAAGCAGCAGAAATCGGTTTCCTTCACTGGCACAGAGAGTGAAGCTAAAAAGCTAGCTGGGCTAACCCGAGAGCGCTAACCACATAGTTCAGCTGATGCTATGTTGCTATGCTAACATTATAGTTAGCATAAACTAACTCTTAAGTACTTTACTTAGCATAAACTAACTCTTAAGTACTTTACTAACACAGTATTTAGCAGAAGCTAATGTGTGCAGCATCATCATCCTCTGACGGCTCAGATTTCACACCTCAGCTCTGACCCTTGCAATGAGCTGACCTTTGACCTTCCAGTCAGTCTTCTCGGTGCATTACGGCGATGTGACGGCGCTGGCTCCTGATTGGCTGTTGGTCGTCAGCTTCTCTATTATTCATCCCGGTTGTTTCCTTCTGATGAAACTTTCATTTAATCTCAGCTTCTCTCTTTCCATCCCTCCTCTTCTGACTTCCTGGACGTTTGTCTGTGTTGTTATGAAACGTTGATTGTTGCCCGGCGCGGCTTGTTGCTCTGTGATGTTGCCGTTTCCAGATGTGTTGCCTGTTTTCCAGCTGCTCTGCTGAGCCAACAGCTCCTGTTGCTCCTTGCAGGGCCTTTCCGTTTCCCATGTTCCTCTGCTTCCCTCCGCAGGGCGGGGCATCCCAGCACGCCGTCCGTGTCGGGTCAGCATGGCGAGGAGAACCCGGCGGTTCTGGCTGAGAACTGCTTCAGGGAGCTGCTGGGCCGAGCCGCGTACGGAAACATGAAGAACGCCGTCCGGCCCGTGTTGGTGTGAGTACAACCTGTAGCTCTTTCCTTCTGAAAGCAGCATTTCAATGAGGCTGAGCTCCAAACTTTGACTAGGCCACCTCACTTCTTTTCGTATTGAGCCATTCTGTTGTAGATTAGCATTGCTGGTAGATTTACAAAATATTGGAGGCTAAGAAAAAGCCGCCATTGCAGGGAGTGAGTCTTAATGTTATGAGAATAAAATCTTACAGGTGTGAATTTATCCTCATGTTATTATTACTCTTTGTAATTTACAACTTCTATTATTACGGCTTTATTCTCACATTATTATGACTTAATTTTTAAATTATTACAACTATATTCTATATCTATTCCTGAATTATTAAAATTATTTTCCATTTCTGAACAGCAAGCGGCTGTAGACCGCTCCAAAAGCAGGAAGGTCTACAGCGCAGGGCATTCTGGGTAAATGCTACCAAAACAAACATGCTAGCCTAGCGCTAGCAGGAGAAATAAAAAACACTAAAGATAAATCCTCCAATCGCTAGAATCTGACGCCTCCTTTTTTGTTTCTACTTCATGAAGGAAGCTGCGCTCAGCGTCTTTAGAGGTTTTTGTGTCGTTTCCTTCAGTGGTTTCTGGCGCAGCGCCCCCTCAGGCCTGGAGGGGAACAGGTTGGTTTGACCCTGAGCAGCTGCAGGTGGAGCCGATGATGGAGTTCTGGTTCCTTATCGAACTGAGTTTACTGGACTACCAGCTGTGAAATGACTCCCATGTTGTATTCTTGTGGAGCGCTGTGCGGTCAGAGATCTTCCCTCCTGGCCATTAAATGTCTCCTTCCTCCCTGTAGAACATCAGAACCAGATCCGCATCGTGTGAACGTTATACTGCTGAGCATCAAACTGAAGCTGATCAGTTATTTAGTGGATCTGAGCAGCTGCTGCTTCCACTCCACAAAAAACTGAAAAAACCCAAATCTTCAGCAAAAAAGGCTCTGTGTTGCTCCTTAGTGGCTTTATTGAGTATTTCCATGTTCATGCAGCCTGGAGTGACACGTTTTCCCTAAATATGTAACTCATGCTTGCAAATTAATTCAAGAACCTTTTACTGCTGCTATTACAATCAGCTTCAGAAACACCGACGTCCGTTTAAAGTTTAAAAGCTTTTCCTCTTCCTGCCTGCTTTTCTCTCTACGACCAGCTGACCTGGGCTCATCATTTACTGGGAGGCTCATCGTTTACTGGGAGGCTCATCATTTACTGGTAAAAGATCTACATTTCTTAAAGACAGGCAAGGAAACAGAGGAACAGCTGGTCATTAAAGGTCAGGATTAAAGGTCAGGATGTCTTCTCCGTGCCGTCATGGTTCTGTAGATTATTGGGTCAGGAGGTTGAACAACAGGGGACCGGACACACAGCCCTGAGGAACGCCTGTACCTGTCGATACAAACTCTATCCTTTTCAATCCACTCATATTTATCTTCAGTTTGAATGGAAAGAATTAAATATTCACTGAAGTTCATCATTTAAAGGACGTAGCAAAAACAGTGGAGGAACAAAAAGTTTAATCATCCATCCTTCAAAATGATGTTTTAAACCATTTCCTCTGAATCACATAATGTTTGAAGATTTAAAGAAAACTACAAGCTAAAATATGAACCTTTGTGGTTTTAAATGGGAAAAGAAAGAACAGTTACAGCATAGATTGTAAATAAAAAAAAATGTGTGTGTGTGTGTGTGTTGGGGTCTTTAGTTCATAATCTGTCAGATAATCCAACGGATGAAGCAACAAATTGGTCATTAATTCGGTTCCTGCAGGCCTTTGTTTCACCTCCTGATGTCTCCCATCCTTTCTGTTGACACCCAGTCACTTTTCATCTGAGGTGTGACACTTGATGCAGGAGGGCTGCACACACACACACACAGGCACACGCACACACACACACACACACACACACACACACAGGCACACGCACACGCGGTGACAGAGAGCACACTGTGTCTTTCTCACACTAACACTTTATTACTGTAAGTGTTTCTGAGTCCAGGCCACAGGTTCAGTTCCACATCTGGCTCCAGGTCAGGTTGGCTTGCTGCGCCCCCTGCAGGCCGGCCGGAGCATCGCAACCTGTTAGTGTAGCGCAGGCTGAGGATGAATCTGATCTCAGACAAAAACTCAGATTTTTCTGAAGCGCGGTGCAGTTTTGGGAGCTACAGGAGCCTGGAGGTGAAGGAGCTGCTGGTACAGACTCTCTCTCTTTCTCTTCTCTCTCTCTCTCTTCTCTCTCTCTTCTCTCTCTCCCACTCGCTCCGTTTCTCTCTCTCCCTCCTCAGATTAAACGTTGACGTGTCGCTGCGGTGGAGACGCTGCGTGAATATTAAACGCCTTTGTGAGCGACGCGGCGTGGCGAATACTAACGTCGTGCATTAAGGCGCCTGCGTGTCTCAGACCCGTTTGTCCTCCTGCAGAACTCTGCAGGCAGCAACAGGGGGGGGAGGGGCGAGCGTCTTCAGACTATAAATAGCGGGATTGGGGTTAACGGGGAGGAGGGGGTTCGGGGTTTGGATTGACGTCATGAACTGTTCTCCTCCAAGCTGCTTCCTCTCCTCCATCTTTTGTTGCCTTTTCTCTTCTTGCTGCTTCGTCTTTTCTCTCTCTCTTCATCCCTTCTTTTCTTTTTCTTCTTCACTCCAACACCTGATTCCTTTTCTCCCTGTTTGCAGCATTTTTACTGTTTTTGGGTTCAAACTGATTCAGAGATTTTATTTTTCTCAAAAAGCAACACAGCCTGGTTTCCTTCATATCTTCCTATTGTTAAAAAAAGAAGCTGGTTCTGGTTCTGGTCCGGTTAGAGACCATGAACCTGCAGTGGATCAACCAACCAGCAGAGCCGACCCTCGAACCTCTGACCACATCGGTCTAATTTCTACCGACATAGTTTAGCTTTTTTCCCCACAAAAAACCTCTGAAGTGAAAACTGACGATAAATAATTAAAAATATTAATAATTCCTGCTGCTAACTGTCCTGTTGTGTCTATTCTCTGTGGGATTGAGATCTGGACTTTGACTAGGCCTCACCTTGTCTTTAGTTCATTTCTGTGGATTTGTTGGGTTGTTTTGCGTTCATTTCACCTTTGACCCCCACAACATGATGCTGCCATCACCATGCTTCACAGCAGTGGCATCTTCCACATACAGCATCGTGTTAAATTGACAAAAAAAATCAAATGTTACCAAAAAGTTAACAATTCTTCTTCTGCACTTTTGATTTTAACCAATAAGACTAAATATGAAGGACCTCTCTGTGATTTTCTTTTACAGTTTCATTTTTGTGCAGGAAGGTTTTCCGTAGGAATTTGATTCAAACCGTATTTTTATTTTGTTTCTGCTTTTGGTTCTCAGTCACCTGGACAATCATCACCTGTGGGACCCGAATGAGTTCGCCGTGTCCTGCTTCAGAATCATCATGTTCTCCATCCAGGTAACATTTACTTCAATATTAATTATTGATGCAGGATCCAGAAAGACTTTTTTTATTTTTGTGATGTGAAACAAATGAAGCTTTCGGTCCCGCTGTGTGAGCGTAGCGTTAGTTAGCCGCCTGCCGCTAGCGGGTTCAGGTTGAAGTTGGTCTGCCCGACTCCCAGGGGGCGCTGCTGAGCAAAGGTTGAGCTTTGATTTTCTTTCCTCCTGTTTTAGCTGTTCAGACTCTGAGGAGGAATAAATTCAGGTTATTGGACTTCAGAGGAGATTGGGCTTGAATAAAAATCACTTTCTCCGGTTCTGCAATGTTTACAGGACGCAGCAAAAGAAACTCAAATTATCAATCATTTAATATTTAAAATTTACAAAATGGCATGGACCAAAAATATCAATTTGAGTGAAAGATTTTATATTTTAAGGACCAAAATGAAAATAATTCACATAAATAACAATAAATAACAAAATCAGGCAAAAGGAAAAAATGACGAATCAGTCTGTTTCACTAAAATCTTTAAGAGAAACTGCAGGTATCTGTCTGGTTTTCATTCAGTTGGTAGAAAATCCAGAAATTTTACTGAAGACTAGAAACTGCAGCATCGTGAAAGTTTCCTTCACGAACTCGTTACGACCCGACTCTGCAGAAAACTGTCCACTCTACTTCAGTTCTTCTTTCATTTTGATATTTTTGTTTGTCTCGGACCGATCCAGGCTCAGCACTCGCATCACGTGATCCAGCAGGTTCTGACCCACCTGGACGCAAACAACAGGAGCACTCCGCGGGTCAGAGCCGGCATCGTCCAGGTTCTGCTGGAGACGGTGGCCATCGCTGCGAAAGGATCTGTGGGTGAGTCTGAAAGGCGTCACGGTTCACGTCCAGTGTTAATAGAACCGCCGGTTCTGCAGAGAAAAGGTCCGTTTAGCCTCTTCGCTGCAGTCCGCTGGAGAAGAAAATGGAAAATTAGTCGGGTTTTTTAAAGAACCTGACATTTCTTATAGTTAGGTCTCTAAATAAATGGTTGGTTGATCAAGAATGAAACTTAATTTGATTCAAACTCGCAAGAATGAAGCATTTACTGTCTTCAAAAAGACGATTATAGATAATAAATATAAAGCTGAAAACAAAACATTTGGTTTTATGCTAATTTTGTACAGAAGGAAAAAATTTAAATTTTGTTCCCCTCAGAATCGAACTGCTCCCCTTTTTTCTGTTAAATATTAAATTATGTTTCTGAAGCATGAAGGTTACCACCTTGAGAACAGCAGCAGAAACAAATGAGGATTTTAATTCACATGAAAAAAAATTTCTGTTGTTAAATGAAGGTGAAAATCTCCCACCAGAGGAAATAATTAAAAACGTTCATTAATTCAGAAAAAACCTGTAACTTGTTTCTTCTTCCATGTTTTGGGAAAATAAAACGAAATTCCTTGTGGACAGGAATGATCCAAGAGTGCAAAGGAAGCGACGTGTTCAACTTTGAAAGCGAAAGCCCGACTCTTCACAATCTGTGGCTCGGTACAGTAAACGCACTGCAGTGGTTAAAATGTCTGCAGCTTTTCCCCTCGACTCGCCGACATCAACAAGCATCCTGGGAAAATGAGCTTCAGCAACACATCCACACGTGTTGGAGACAAAACTGAAGACATATAGAGGTTTTTCCATTTTAGCAGGTCCAGTCTGAACTGTCTGTGTGCAAAAACAGACGCTCAGCTAACTAGCAAGCTAACGATTAGACAAGCTAACATGTTACATAACAGGCAAACTGGGAATTTAGCTGATTGTTGGGCTAACATGCAAGCTAAAACCCAGTTAGCAGCCGAGCTAGACACAAAACTAAAGACCCAAGTGAAAATTTGAGCGAACAAGCTAGGACTTAAGCTAACAGTTGAGCTTAAAGCTAAATTAGGGATAAAAACTGAGTGAAGAATGAAACCAATAACCAAACTAATAGATCATTTTTATCTGAGGTAAGGAGCAAGAAAACAGCTCAGCTGCACAACAAAGCTTTAACTAAGCTAAACTTTGCTAACATTTTAACTAAACTGAAATGTAGCTAACAGCTGATCTAACATGTGAGCGTGAGGTGAGCTAGCAGCTTAACGCTCAGCTAACAACAACAACTCAAACCACAGCTGGAGCTAGCAACTTAGCAGAAAATCAAAACAGGAGCTAAACGCTAACCTCACAGATGAACAATGACGCAAGCTAGCTCAGCTAAGAAATGAGCTAACTGCTAATAGTGTAGCTAACAGTCAAGCTAGCATCTAGATGCAGGCATCCCATTGCCTTCCGGTCTGCGTATCGGTGTATGAATGTGTGTGTGAATGGGTGAATGTGACTCTAGTGTAAAGCGCTTTGAGTGGTCAAAATGACTGGAAAAGCGCTATATAAGTTCAGTCCATTTACCATTTTACCATTTATCAGTGACTGATAAATATTCCTCAGTATTTAATTTTCTGCTAAACGTTTAGATATGAGGCAGAAACGGTAACATTACCTGTGCAACACGTCAAAGTTTTAGTTCTTTATTTAGTTTATTCCAACCCCACTAATTAGCGTGATTAGCTTCATGTTTGCTCCATTTCTTTCTGACTAATTTTTCCTAAACTGACTTGATGAATCAAAGACTGTTTTGTTCCCATTTCTCAAGTTTCTCGTCTTCAGTTTTGTTCGGTTCTTTTACTTCAGACATAAATTCAAGCTGCAGTGGATATTTTTAAATATTTCACATGAATGAAGCCTAAATGTGTTTTGGATGCATGTTGATGCCGGGTTCATGTAAAAAGCTCCTGTAATCCCAGAGTAGTTTTAGGAAAACGGAGAGTGACCAGAAGACGCGACGCTCTAATCAAACACTGCGTCTCATTTTTGTCTGACATTTCAGATTGAAATGCTGTTAGAAAATACCAAAAATAACAAAGCAGGACCAGAACTTGTGTACATCTGCTGTTCTCAAAGTGAATGTTGTTGCTGTTGGGTTCTTCTGGTCGCTCCTCGTTGTGAAACGGAGCCGAAGTGTCGGGAAGCTGCAGGTTAGCCGTGTTGTGATGGTGTAGCTCATAGTGGTGCATAGAGCAGAACGCTGATGTGTTAAAGTAGATTAAACTCTTATTTCACAAAACCAGGTTAATGTCACATCTTCTCCCCTCAGGTTAAAAGTTTTATTTGTTATTTGCTGTGGAAGAATCCGTCTGTCCATTTTAAATCCTGCAGGTTTTGTAAATAGTGTTTTTTAGAGGTTTGGGCCCCTGGGGGCCACAGGCAGCCGGGTGGACCAGTCAGCACTGACTGGTAATCTGAGGTGTTGCTTTCTGTGACAGAATAAATTAGGCCTGCCGTCACTTTGAGCTGCACTTTTCTGCAGGTGTCTCATAATCCTGGAGCTAATTTTAGTTTCAGAAAAAACTGAATCACCTTTCAATCCCAGAACCAAAGAACTGCTGCTGCTCATCAGAACCAAACGTTTTCTAATTAATCTGGGATGAAGCTGGATTATTTTAACAGAATCTCATTCATTTATTATTCTGCCATAGTTTTTTATCGCAGTGTTAGAACCATCCGAATGGATGATGGATACTTTATTTTTATACAATGTTAAAGAAAACTCCTCCATAATTTGGATTTTGGATCAGAAACATCATTCAGAGCTTAAATGCGTCGCTAAAAATTGGACTTTATGACTGAATCTCTTGTCAGTTAATATTGCTGCTTTTGTTTGGCTGGAAAAATTGTAGCAGGTTAAAACTTTGCCTGATTTTCACAACATTTAGCTGATTTTTAGAAAGAGGAAATTTATTTATTTATTTTGCCATTTTATGTCAAAAGCACAAAATTTTTATAGAAATGTTGAGTTATTCCACTTTTATTAATTTATTTATTTTGAGTTAAACTGGTCTTTGTCGAGCCCAGCGTGATCACTGATTGGTCACTGATTGGTCACTGATTGGTCACTGATTGGTCACTGATTGGTCACTGATTGGTCACTGATTGGTTGATCAAGTGATTATTGTAAAACAGAAATCCAAGCCCAGTTGAGATCTGGTTTGGTGTTTTTTTTATTATTGTAAAACAGAAATCCAAGCCCAGTTGAGATCTGGTTTGGTGTTTTTTTTTTTTTGTTTTCGGTCTCGTTCACAACCTGCCGGGTTTGTAACCTGCCGGCTTTGTAACCTACTGGTGTGACCGCAGGTCCGACGGTCCTGGAGGTCTTCAACACGCTGCTCAAACACCTGCGGATGAGCGTGGACTTCGAGCTGGGCGACGGCTCCAGGAGGAACTCCAGCAGCAGCCTGTCGTCGGGGCGCGGCCGGGAGAGCGACGAGCGCATCGTGCAGAACGCCATCATCCAGACAATCGGTGCGGCGGCACGCTCCTCGCCGGTTCTCCTCCGGCTCTGACCCGGCTCTGACCCGGCTCTCTGCTGCCCCCTGCAGGGTTCTTTGGTGGAAATCTGCCAGATTACCAGCGAGCCGAAGTCATGATGTTCATCATGGGGAAGGTGCCGGTGTACGGGACGCCGTGCCACACCCTGGACACGGTGAAGATCGGGTGAGTCGGCCGTGGCGTGGCGGCGCCTCGAGTTCCTTCGAAAAAAGAAAAATATCATGTTAAGCACCTTTTTCTATGTGACTATTAATTGGTTTATGGAAAAACATAAATCGTATCACTGTATAATAAAATGTTTATTTAAAGAAATTCAGTTGTTTTTTAATGTCCTAATATTGTGTAAAAATGTTTTCAGTGCTTAAAGGAAAAATCTGCAGAATGATTTATAAAATAATCGATTAACCTTCATACCAATTGATTATTAGTACAGGCGTTAGCCGCAGCGGGTCTGTTGCTCTTTTCCATGTCGTTCAGAAAGTAAAACTCTCCTGAACGCCTCGCGGTGCCTTCAGCTGCCGGTCGCCGAGATGGAAAAACGAAACTCAAGTAAATCCATCAGAGCTCAGAGAAAGATGATCCCAAATCTAATGAACGCCGTTCGTTCTCCTCTTCCTCCCGATCCAGACAGGCTTCCCTCCTTCAGCGCTGAGGTTGAAATCTGCAGCATGTCATTGATTCAATGCAGAATCAACTTTACATCCTCCCAGTCCACCTTTACTATTCCACCTTAATGTAATTATCAGCATTAAAGGACCAGATGTTCTGAGTTACTGACTGGTTCTGTTTGGTTTCAGGCCTCAGGGAACCAAGAGGATCCAGACGATGCTGCTCAGCTCCCTCATCATGGTGAGAAACTAACTGAGCTCTGCGGAGCCGGAAGAAACAAAACAAACCATCATCCTGCGACCACTTCCTGTCGTCTTCTTCGTTTCCACCAGTAGCAACATTCAGCTGCTGATCATGTGACTCACGGGAAAAAAATACTGCTGAAAAAACATCCACCTGATCCTAATGCAAAAACTTATCAAAACACGTTTTTCTAAATTGACGTGTTTGTTGAGTGAATTGATTTTCAGTTTGAGTTTTTCTATGGAGACGCAGCTACAGACGCTGTGAGGCTGCAGCACGCACACTGACATGCAAACACAAACCGGGGAAAGCTTCCACGTCCTCACCAACGCCGACAAGCAAACGCGCACAAACAAAGAGAAATGCAGACATGCATGCCTCCGAAAGCTGCTGCAACACACCTAATGCATCGCTGTGCATGCAGAAATCCAAACCTTAACTCTGCTTCACCTGCAGCCGGATGCAGCTGGGTTCAGGCGGGTGCAGGCGGATCATGTTTAGTGAAATGTTTGGCGTTTAAATTGATCCTGGCGTTGCTCGGTGGCGCCCCCTGCTGTAACGACTCGGCTCTGGTCTTTTCCCTCCTCAGGTGACCTCTGGGTTCAAGTCCAAGTCCATGTCGGCGGCGCTGCCTCCTCCCTTCCTGGACCCGCTCTTCTCCATCTCGCTGATGGAGGACAGCGAGTTGAGGCAGCTGGTCCTCGAGATCCTCCACAACATCATTGATCGCCATGACAACCGCGCCAAGCTGCGCGGCATCAGGTAACGGCGCGGTCGGACGATTGTCCTCCTGCTCTGAGCGACGCGTCTCACCGGTCCGTTTCCCTCCTGCAGGATCATTCCCAACGTTGCAGCTCTGAAGATCAAAAGGGAGAAAATATCCAAACAAGATGTTGCATTCATGAAAAAGGTAAAAAGTAGGTGATTTCTGTTTCACTTCAAACTACTGTCCACAGATGATTTGTAGCTTGTTCTGAGAGAGCAGACTCTGTGTCCTCTGAACTGGATTCCAGCCTGGAGGAAAAATCCCCCATGATCTGAGATGTGCGGCTGGTTTCCGTTGAGGAATCCTGCGAGGTCGCTGACCCCGACAGGAAGTGGCCGTTCAGACTCAGATCGTGACATTTCCCTCGAGACGCTGCAGCTTGATCAGGTTGACCCGTGATTCTCACACCAGCTGCAGCCTGCAGAACCGGAACCAGAACCGGTTCTGTTTTTAATGGAACCCAAATGTGACTCATTAACCTCCTCCCACAGCGCCTTAACGCCCCGGTTATTTATGTCATCCTCGACCTGCAGCCGTCCATCCAGAAATAACTGGATTCACGTTTTTCTCTCTGAGTCTTTGAGCAGAAATGAGAATCTGTCAAACAGCAGGTCAATAATTTAGCATCAAAGTTTCAAAGGAAAAAATAAGCTGTTTAAAGAATCTCAAAGAAAGATATTCTGCTAAATTCTCACATCATAAGAAGATCCCAGACTCGTCTGTTGATCAAACTGTTGACGGTTTGTTTCCTCGGCTGCTGTCACCAGCAGACATTAATGTTTGCCATCCTTCACTGTCACGGAGTCGTTTCTGTCCAGCAGCCATTAAGATGCTATTAATGAGACACCAGGAGACGCGACGCTTCATTAACACCGACGCAAACAACTCGGATGTTTGGGCCTTTAATGTTCTGGTCTCGGTTTCCCTTGCAGCACGGCCAGCAGCTCTACCGCCACGTCTACCTGGGCTGCAAAGAGGAAGACAACGTTCACAAGAACTTCGAGCTGCTCTTCACCACCCTGGCCGTCCTGACCATCGAGCTGGCCAACGAGGAAGTGGTCATCGACCTGATCCGCCTCGCCATCGCGCTGCAGGTGACCCAGGATGTTTTCCTGGAGCTTCCAGACGGTTTTTCATTTCAAAGGTTCTCATGATGTTGCAGGTTTATGATGGAGTGACTTGATACAGACATGGTGGACCAGGAAGTCCAGTAGATATAATCCCCCAGCTGTCGCTGTTACCCAGTCGGCCATGTTTGTTTGCACGTTTGTAAAATCTGTAGCTTCTGGGGAAAAAACTCCTCAGGATGTTGGAAAGCAGCAGAAAGTAACATCTCAGTACCTGCTGGTTTTTCTGCACATGCAGGTGTATATTGTGTTGCTACCCTGACATTATCAACGAAACACTTTAAATGTTGCAGAGTATTGACATTAATGTCTGGACTGTGATCAGATCCGCCTCGTCATGCATTATGTAATGCTGCGGTTGCACAGCTTCGTTTTGGCCTCTTTATGCTGAAGTTGTTGCCTGGACAACAACCTTTATTCTGACAGCGCGACGCAGTCAGCCTGGTCTGTAGGCGTCTTCCTGCTTCCTGCAGGAAATGGCTCTGAACAACGAGGAGAACATGTCGATGTTCATCCGCTGCGGCATCATGGCGCTGGTGGCGGCGTACCTCAACTTCCTGAGTCAGATGATCGCCAACCCGCCGTTCTGTCAACACGTCAGCAAGGTGCGTCATCAGCTGAAGCCGCTGCTGGTTGCATGCAACATGTTTGTTTTGCTAGCGTTGCCTCCTGCTTCCTGCTGGAGCTTCAGTCCCAGGCGCCTTGGAGTCGTAATCCTGGTGGTTTGTGCCTCTTCAGGTGATCGAGCTGAGGAACATGGACGCTCCGTACCTCCTGCCTGAACACATCTTCAGAGACAAGTGTCCGTAAGTTTTCACTGTGCAGCAGATCCAAACCAAGAAGGATTCGTTGTTTCCTAACCTGAGGAGTCTGAACACACGATGGAACCGCCATGTTTGTACAGCAACTCGCCTCGGACTAAAGAAACACGAAACATGATGTCAGTGAATCTGCTGTTAGAATTACTTTACATCACGACTCCAAACCTGACAAACATTACAGTGAGTTTGGTTATTAAAACCAGCAGCAGTCCTCCACCTTTCCACCAGAGGGCACTAAATGATTATCAGTTGACCTTTAATTCTGACTGAGAGAAATATAATTAACTTTTTCTCAGTGGGGAAATGAACCAGAATCTGCTGATGAGACCAGATTTAGGTTTTCTACCTTCACATCCACCTTAGCTTGGCCTTTACGTTCTGATTTAACGTCTTCCTGTCGTCCTCCAGTCTTCCTGAGTCTTTGGACAAAGACGACAAGCAGCTGTATTTCCAAACGACGGGCATAGCAGAGACCCTGGCAGGTCCAGGATACAACGTGGAGAGGTTGTCCATCCCTTACATTCCCCAGGTCACAGGTACGACGCCGCCGGCTTTAACGCTCGCAGGAAGATTCCTGTTGGGATTGATCAGCAAAAATATTTAAAGCAATTCAAGATGGCAAATGTCTGACATTTTAAAATGACAGAAGTACCAAAGTGAAATTACCTGTCCATGTAGCAGCTGCAAAAATCCCATCCAGTGTCAACGTAGGGTTGAACTTTCCTGTCACATGATTTATGAAACTGAAAATGTCGACAGAGGAGGTGGATGTTTCCAGATTAACTTCTGCTTTTCTAAATATTGCTGGCAGTTTTTCAGAGGTTTATAAAGAATGTGGAACTGACATAATTAAAAACAAATAAAACACCCAAAATATCATCATGAACTGTAGAAAACTGTCTAAAAATGATGCACAAGACATAAACATGTTGCATTAAAGTACGAAGAGTAAAACCTGAAGTGTTGGGATGAGTTGAAGCTGCATTTCTGCTCTAACTGAACCTTTCGCTCTGTTCCTGCTGCCTCGTGTTCAGTTCTTTACACGGTAGGAAAAATCATCCACAGGTGCAAGCAGACGTCCAGAGGTAAACGCTGCAGTAGATTCATCTAGATTTAGTTCAGCTTAGCTACAGAACCTTCAGACTTCCTGGTTGAGTCCCTGTAGAGACTTCCTTCCTGCCCAGGATTCCAGCGTTCTGATTGGTCCGCTGGTCAGGCTCCGCCCACATCGTTTATTCAGCTAAAATTTAAAAGTCATGAAAGTTTCTCTGGATGCAGTTTGGCTTCAAAGATTTTACTCAACCAAGAGATGCATCACTTTGACACATTTATACAAAAAATGACCAGAATAAAAGTCAATAAATATTTGTAAAAAAAAAACATAATCAGACAAAAATAATGATCTTTTCATAACCGATCAGGACACACTATTAAAACTAAACCAAAACATGAGTAATAATCTGATTATGTTTAATTATTTTACCTGCTGTGCGTCTGGACTCGCTGTGGTGAGTATTTCAGGATGTAGTTCATGTAAGTAGTTTGGTAGTTGGATTGTGTTTGGCACTAATCTGTTTTTATTTTAGAGTGAAAAAAATTCAGCCTTTTCTTTTTGGTTTAGCAACACGACTTTCACATCACCATCTACTGAAAACTAATGTACTTTATTACATCAGGATAATAAAGTAGTTCCATCTCCACAACGTTCACCGCTTTCAGTTTCACCCAGATGAATTTGGGCAGAAGAGCTGCTGCTGTCGCTGGGCAGATCTGAGTCTGGAGGCCTGAGGAGATGATCAGGATGAAAACACAGACGCTCTTTGCTTCTTTAAAACATCACACCATTAAAATCCACTGTCACATTTTCATGACTTGAATGCAGGAAAACAAGCAGAAAAATTCAAAGCTATTTGGGTCAAATCTGGTTTACGGTGATTTGTTTCACCATCAGGGGAAGTTAAATCTGCCAAATGTGGTCAAAGTCACCAAAACCATACAACAGAAACTGATTTCCTCTGTTAGCAGACGAGCTGAGGTTTTATGTTCCTGCTGTGAAGTTTGACTGAGTTTCAGGCGAGTTTTTAGTTTTGCTTCCTGGTGTAAAATAAATGTTTCTGTTTTTAGCTTCATGGGGAAAAACTTCCCTGTTCATTTTTATCTCCATCTACTTTGGTTGTAGCGATATTTTCAAACTCAGTACTAAGAAAGTGACACAAAACCATTTCAACACTGCAGAGAGATTTTCTGATGATGTTCAGAAGTGACTGCAGTAAACGATGTTCTTCCTGTTGGAGTTTCATCCTGAAGCTTTTCTCTGCTTTCCTCTAAATCTTTAAGAGTTTATGAAACACAAAGAGTAAATGTCAGTGAAGTAAGAGCCCGGCTTTCTGTGCGTCTTTAATCTCCCGTCGTTTGGGACGACGTTCCTCATTAGTGCCGACTGCTGAGTCATTCCTGCTCCGTTCGCAGCAAAGGTCGCCGTGACTCACCCAGAAAGTTAATTAAAACGCGCCGCGTTTCTCTTCTGTTTAGAGAAGAGCTGAGCACCTCGACTGACCTGCTCAGTCAAACTCTGCTGCACTTTAATCTCCTCCTGCAGAACAACAAGCAGCGGCGCTCCGGGGCGGCTTTCAGAAGCTCACCGACTCGGTTCGGCCCGGATGAATCCCATTTGTTCCCCTATGGAGAACCGGAGCGCTCCGACTGAACCTGCGGCGTTTCTGAGTCCATCAGCAGCTTGTTTCTAAAACAACTTCTTTAAAAACACACAGCTATGAGAAATGTTTACAGTTCTGGAAAAACTTCTCCAGAAACATTAGTTTGTTGCTTTCTACAAATATTTGATCATTTCAACCGATTATAGATAATTTTATCTTCAAAAATGGTTTTAACCAACAAGACAATGTTAGATAATTAGTTTTATACTTTTCTAGTTTATTTTATGTAAAACTTGCCTTCGTCTTTTTACACAGAACTCAAAGGCAGCAATAGCTTGGAGACCCAACAGACCAGCACTCTACTCAGAGATTTAAAAGCTCGATGGTGTGCCTGTTAGTGACGAAGTTCTGACCAGCATTTTTGTTCTGAGAGGAGTTTGAATCAACAGAGCAGCTGTGAATGGAAGCAGCTAAAAGTCTTAAGTTTTTAGTCTGCAGGGTTTCACTGCTTCAGTCAAAATGTTCTGGGAACACAGATGATCAGACTGTGACCAACTCCTGACATTTTGCTGTGCAATCATTAAATCATTCATTTGGCTCAGACACTGAGAAACAACTGATCACGACTCAACATGCAGAAAAAACGTTTAGAGAAACCAGTTTGTTTTCTAACGGCGTCCATTTTGTTCAGATCGACTTTTTCCAATTTAAAATGTTGGTTCAGTTCATCGAAACGTTTCATCACCTCCATATATGGACTGTTGTAGAAAAGCTCTCTCAATGTTCAGTCATTATGGCAGAAGATGTTGTAAAAATATTCCCGACGCAGCGTTTACTGATGTGACTGTCTGTTGTTGCAGATGAAGACCGTCTGACCCGCAGGAAGAGTTTTGTGGACACCATCTCTCTCCAGGTGGACATCATCTCCAACAGCCTGCCAGACAAGGTCTGACTCATTTCACAAAGTCTCTCATGAAAAGATTAAAAACGACTTTTAAAGCTGATTCATGTGAAAAGTTCCCACTGAGTCACATTGTCTGGGTTTCTCCCATCAGCAGTCGGAGCTGGCTGAGGAGATTACATTCGAGACCCTGAAGAAAGCCATCGGTGAGATCATCCAGCTCCTCCATCATCACAGAAAACAAATTCTGTTCATTTTATACGTTTAAAGTTGTGATGAACTTGAATCATAACCCTTCTGTTTGGACTGATGTCTCTACTTTCAATCAATCAATCAATCAAATTTTATTTGTATAGCACATTTCAGCTACAAGGCATTTCAAAGTGCTTTACATCATAAACATAAAATACAAAGTCATGTAACATAGAATAAAATGAAATGAAAACACGGAATTTAAGCGCCTGTTACCGCTGGACTCCGCCGTCCGTTTAACCTTTCACTGTTCCTGAGGTTTTGTGAGCATTTATTTCCAAACAACCTGCTGGTTCAGCGTTTCTCTGACCTTTGATGAATGTGGGGTTCGTTAGTTTCAGGTTAGCTGAGGAGCTAACAGAACCTGATGGCTACTTTTCCCCATGAATGTTACTGTTGACTCATTTCTCAGTCGATGTTTCTGCTGTTTCTGCTTCACCAAACTGTGCAGAACGTTCAGTCAGAACCCGACGTGTCGTATTTTGGTCTCATGCGATCGTCTTGCAGATACGACCGGCTTGGAGGAGCAGGAGAGGGAGAAGAGGCGTCAGGTGATGGAGAAGTTCCAGAAAGCTCCGTTTGAGGAGATCGCCGCTCACTGCGAGTCCAAGGTGGGAAACCGGGACGGTTACCAGAACCTGAACTGAACCATGCGGTTTGGTGCTGGAGAACCGGGCCCTAAAGCGTCTCCTGACTCTCCTTCCTTCCTGCAGGCCAACCTGCTCCAGGACCGCCTGGCTCAGATCTTTGAGCTCACCATCCGGTAAGTCTCCGTTTCGATCAGATCTGCAGCATTAAAGATGATTTTTATCATTTAATACAAAATATTAGTGAAAATACCAAAGATATTTTGCTCAACGTAAACTAACAAGAACGATAACCGGCCAAGTATTGCGCACTTATAAAACTAAAACATTTAGATATAATATTCTTCATTTTCATGTTTATGGATCCATTGATTAACCTTTTGAGCTGAAGTTATTATTTATTACTCCATGTTCCTCCCAGCAGCTTTTAAACAGCAAAAGTTTGGATTAAAGGCCAAAGTCGGTTCAATAATTAACGTTGTTTAAATGTTTTCTTCTGTTGATTCTCCGTTACTCATCAATATAAACATAATCACAGTGTTTTTTAATTTGGCACCTAAAAATCACCCAAAGCTGAAACTAATTAAAACCAAACTATTTAAAAAAACAATAATAAAAAAGCACTAAAAACAATTAAACCTAATTTTTTATGACAAAAGTCATTAAAAACTGAAACTAAAAGTCAGAAACTGATTCCCTGGTGATGAACCAGTGAAACCAGTATGGATGTTTTCTCCATGATGATGCGTGTTTCCCCGGCAGGCCGCCGCCCAGCCCGTCCGGCGTGGTTTCCATCTCGGCGGGTCACACCCAGCATCCGTCCGTTCCCGTCTACGAGATGAAGTTCCCGGACCTGTGCGTCTACTGAGCCGCTCGGACGTCAGCAAAGCCAACCGCCGCTTTTCCTCCAATCAGCACGCCGCCAGGGGGCAGGGAACCAATCAGAGACTCTGACATGCGGCGGGCTGAACCGGCTGCACGTCGTTTCTCCGATTCACGTCCCTGAACCCAAACGGTCGAACAGAACAAAACCAGAACAATGCAAACCGCTTCACGCTCCTTGTTGATGTCGATGCTTAAGCTTCACGCTGCGTAGAAAAAAACTAAACGATCCAGTTGGATCCAAACCAGCTGCAGGTTTTACCAGCAGAACAGCTGATCGATCGTCTTATTTACTCAGAAAAACACGAAAACTAATCAGTTCAAACGGCTCATGCTTGGTGAAACGGATCCGGCTTTCATTCCTGAAGCTTTTTAA
The DNA here is from genome assembly GCA_922788865.1 of Poeciliopsis turneri. Classification (NCBI taxonomy): domain Eukaryota; kingdom Metazoa; phylum Chordata; class Actinopteri; order Cyprinodontiformes; family Poeciliidae; genus Poeciliopsis; species Poeciliopsis turneri. Next base: position 528,249 of record CAKLNU010000890.1, on the reverse strand, counting down.
GGATTTGAAGGTCAACAAAATCAGAACTTTTGCAATGATTCTTGGATTAAAATTAGGCCAAATTTGTTCAATCTAGGAAGTCGGTGAAATGGGATTTTGTCTGGCAGATTTTCCAGGAATAACTTAGAAATAAACTCAATTAGTTCATTTTTCTGAAGCAAAGTAGAGACAAAATGATAAAAATGTTCAGTCTCAAAATAACATGCAAGTATAATGAATATAGTGACGTTAAAATGAATGTAATTCCTGTTTAAATTACAGGAATTCATGAATTGTTCTTCATCACAAACACAAAACAACCAATAGAAGTGAAATTCTTTCATATTTAGGTTTTTAAGGATAAAATAAAACCTTTACATATTTTACTTTGTCTGGTGAAACGATGAAATATTTTAGGTCTGATGGAAGAAATATGTCTTTGGATTTTAATGTTTGACCAAAATAAGCAGAAAAGCTTCAACATTCATGCAGAATTATAAAGAATTACAGTTTTTATTAACCTGGAAATAAAAATCCAATATGGCTGCCACATATTTAACCAAGTGGAAACAACCGCAACGCCGCCATCATGCAGTTCAGCACAGGAGCCACAGGGGGCAGCGCATCACTATTTATGGACCTAGCTTTAGCTTGGTAGCTACTGCCTGACCAGCTAACTGGCTAATGATGCTGCGGCTCCACCAAAGCGTTTACTCCTAGTTATGGGTTCACCAGGTGAACTGAGATTAAAACCACTGGATTATTTCCAGATTATTAAATATGTGATCAACAGTTTAAATCACAGATGCATCGATATTCCTGGATCTTCTTAAAGCTGGTTTGAAAAGCTGGGAAATCTTGGAGGTTGTTGTCATGGCTACTAAACCCAAGAGTTTAAAGTTTTTGGAAGTGGGTTGGTTCTGAGTGTGGAGGTTCCTGAGGTTCTGGTCGGGCTGCAGCTGGTTCTGGTTACCTGAACATTCCTGGGCTGAAGGTCAGACATGAGTAATCGATCCAGGACACATCCAGCTGGATCAGAACCGAACCGTTCCTGGTGGTTCTGTACGTCGAGCTCGGATTCCTGCAAAGTGAAATTTGATGGTTTTTATTCACCAACCTGAGCCTGTTAAAGCTGAACTGTGCATTGGTGTCATTACTTTAACTAGACCAATACCAGCAGAACATCTGTGGGAACGTATTCAGAACGAACCGCTGAGTTCGGGTCCAAAACATGGAAACGGATTAATATGGGAGTTTCCGAAGGTGCAAAGCCAACCATGACCACTAGGGGTTGGAGACCTTATTTACTAAAGCATTGATCTGGATCAGAACCGCAAACGGAGCCACTAGAACTCACAGGTTAATAAAGTTAATCCAGTTTTGTTTCTGTTCCTGAATGAAATCTATAAATATTTTTCGATGCTTTGTGCTGGTTCGATGCTGAGCATTTCCAGAATCTTGGTGGCTGATAGAAAAGGTTCTGGGCGGTTTTTACCTGAGATCCCCAGAACTTCAGGTTCGGTTTGTAATCTGAGGTTCTGGTCGAGGACGGGCTGCTGTGCTGCTGCCAAGAGTTTGATCACAATGCATCGACATCCAGTCTAGTAATAATTGATCTGTGCAGGTTTGGATCGTCCACCAGCTTCTGTACAGAACCCCGATCCAAAGCCGCTCCATTCAGATCGAACCGGAGCAAACTGAGCCGTTTGTGAATCCCGACCTTCAAACGAACCGCATGATTCGATCTCTGAATAGAAAACGCGCTGTGAAACCCGATCCGTCCAGAACCCGACGGTTTACCGCCCGGTCCGGTCCGGTCCGGCCCGGCCTGGTCCAGTCCAGCCCGGTCTGGTCTGGTCTGGTCCGGTCCGGTCCGGCCCGGTCTGGTCCAGTCTGGTCTGGTCCGGCCCGGCCCGGTCCGGTCCGGTGACTGGCTGGTTTGAGACATGGCTGGAAAACGTGATGAATGTTGCTGACACAGCAGATCGTATATTTTTGTACATTTCGTGCGTCTCCTGGTTCAGTTGCTGCCTGGTAGATTTCAGACATATCATAGAAAAAATGCTGAATCATCGTTTCTTGTTGTTTGTCGTCGCTTAGCAACTGAATCGGATCAGGAGTCTTTGTCTCTAATCATAGCAATTATTTTGATTGAAATGAGCTGTTATAGATTTTTAATTTCGGTCTAAACATTTTATTTTATTTTTTCACCAAATTTATTTTTGACCAAATTGGTTTGGTCAGAAATCATGTCAGACACCAGCAGACCCCCTGCGGGGTTCAGATCACGCTTTGCTTTTTGCACATAAACGTTGGTCAGTATTAGCGGCTGAGTGGAGGAGATCAGCGCTGTCATGTCAAACCCAATCGGGTCGCGGTTCCCATGTTTGCACTTAAAACGGCACAACGGTACGAATGGAAAAGTTTTTACTCTGAATGTTCAGCTGGTCGACCTTGAGGCCCGATTAGACGTTACTGTGGGACGCCCCAGGATGGAGCGGCTCGTTTCCACGGTAACAGCGAAACCTTCTCGTTTTATCGTCTGTGGTCCAGCAGTCTGTGTTCTTGTGCCAGTTGTAGAGAAGCGTCTCGTCTCTGTTCACCTTCAAAGACGCTCAGAGTTGTTAAGCAGTGATTTATGACCACTAGGTGGCGCCGAGGCTCGGCGCTTCCTGCAGGTTCAGGAAATGACGTCGTTTTGTTCACTAACGTGAACTTCAACACGGTGGCTGGTTTGGTTCTATGCTGTCATTTCCTGAGCTGCAGCAGAGCCTCGGCGTTTTCCACAACGTCTCAGAATGTGTTGAAATTTAGTGTTGGAGATTCAAATTAAAAGTTTCTATTGAAGCATTTGAGTTGCAGTGTTTTCTGTGGTTGGTTTAGTTTTCTTCCTCCTCCTCTTCGTCATATTCCTCCTCCTCTTCCTCTCCCGGTCTGGCCGCCGGCGCTCGGTCGTGGTTCTGAATCCCACCGACCGTCTGCAGCTCTCTGGTCTCGGCTCTGGATGGTCCAGCCGGAGTCACCGTCTCTTCATTCATTACATCAGAACTTTCATCACTGCAAACAATAAAATTGGTTTTAATTAAATATCAAAACATCTTCTGCTCATTTTATGTCTGCAAACGTCTCGACACGGCGCCGTTCCTCTGATCGTACCAGGACGAGTCCGGAGGACGGCTGGTTCTGCTGGTTCTGCTGGTTCTGGTGGTTCTGCTGGTTCTGCTGGTTCTGCTGGTTCTGGTGGTCCGGTGATGAATTCTCCATCCAGCCCAGCCGGATTACTTTGGCTTTCCACAGTACTGATCATCGCCCGGTCCGGTTCTGACGGTTCTGATGGATGTAAAAGTCAAAACGTAGAGAGTAAGATTTGGTACAGAGCAAAACAACAACGTATACATCATATCTGTGCTGCTCTCCAGTTGCCATAGAAACCTGTAGCTCAGCTCAGGGAGGTAATCAATAATCTAAAATGTGTCTATTTTATGTTTGTTCAATTCTTTGGACAGTTTTGTCGTTTAATGCTCACAAAGTGAAGTTGGTTTGGTTATTTTTATCATTTCATTTCATTAATACATTTAATTATAACAATACAACATATTAATTCATTATGTAAATTATGGGTAAATATACATAAAGAATGTGACGCTAAACTGTGATTATTTTCTCTAATTGAAGTTAAAATAATTGATTTCCTCTCACATTAAGCAGAATGAAAGTTTATCATTATTATTATCATTCAGAATCTACAGTGTGAGTTTTTCCAGTGGATCCTGAACCGGGCTGTTCACCTGCAGGCGGGGCGGCGCTGGACAGCCGCTCTGCTGCTGGGAGGACATCTGGAGACAGGAGGGAGGACGTCGGTTTGAGTCCAGCAGTTGGACGGCAGCAGGATTTAAGCTGAGTTCGTCCTTCAGAGGTGGAAGAATCGCCGTGTTCTGGTCGCTTCCTGCAGGACGACTGCCTCGCTTTTCAGAGCGAAAAACTGCGACCTCCAGCTGCTGCACTAACTTTTCTCTGTGAAGTTGACTTCTCCACTTTAATGACCTCCACTTCAACTCAGCCTGAGAGCAGCTCAGCCTCTCGCCGCAGCTATATTTAGACTCTCTGCTCTGTGAATCCATGATTTTCTCCTCCCAGATGAACGTAGGCAGGAAGCTGCAGGAAGCTGCAGGAAGCTGCAGGAAGCTGCAGGAAGCTGCAGGAAGCTGCAGGACGAGGCGTCAGGAGGTCGCTGTTTTAATTGGCTGAGGTGCGAATCAGCCGCTTCCTGCAGTCTGACCCGGTCCAGACGTGACGCACCGTCCAGAGCTGAGTGGAGGCTCCGTCCTCTCAGACTCACCTGCTCTGCTGAAGATGTTGTCACCCTGCGCCACGACGACGCTGCCGAGCCGATCTGAAACCAGAACCAGACTAATGACGGATCCCAGCCGCTGACCGGACTCCGACTCGGATCAGCAAGATGTGAAAATGAGTCAGGCTGCTGCAGAAACACGGCCCCAATTAACAGAACCAGAACTTAACTAGAAAATGTGTCTTTTGTTCAAAGAGCAGCAGCAAACCCACAAGGACAATTTCAGAAACTTAAACCATTCAGGAACTTGTGGAGCACCAGTGAAACCAGTCAAACACCAGCATACAGTGACCAGAGGTCTGGAGTAGAGGTCAAGGGTCAGGTGAACCTTTTCTGGCCTCAGAGCCCTCCCAGCTAAAGCACGGCAATAGCACCATCATGCTGTGGGTTGGTTCACTTTACTCCTTCTGCATTTATTGTGTTTTCTTCTCAAACAGCCAAAGAGGTGAATTATGTTGCACAGATGCCAAGTGATGCATATTCTACACATACTGAGGATCATATTATAGAAATTTGCTGCCATCTAGTGGCTGGAACCTAATCTGACAACTTGCAATCTAAATACATCAATCAATATTTGTAGTTTGTAAAATGAAACAGTAAAAACAAACTGCAGTAGTTTGGGTTCGTTAGTCTGTCAGAGAAAAAAATGGTTCATTTTTCAAAGTTATTCATTTATAAATGTCAAAGTTTGACGCTAAATATTTATATCTAATATAAATGTTTATTATGAAGCAATTTAGCTAAATACTTCATTAGCATTTAGCTGGTGAACTAAATACTTTGGAGCCAAATAGTTGATCAGCAAGTTAATATTTAGTTCAAAGTTATATATTTATCTTACAAACTAAATGTTTAGTTTGTCTCCAAACTAAAGCTAAACTTATGAACTCTTTAGATTCTGATGACATCAAACTAGCATCTGCTTGACAAAAAACCACTTACTGTGATTATTAATAAATTAAAGCAGTTTATTTAAGATCAGCTGATGCCCACCTGCTTCCCGCCCCGCCCAGCAGGGGGCGTCCTTCAGGCCCCTCAGCCTCGGGTTGTAGCGGCTCCGCGTCATGCAGGCGATGGCGGCTCGGTCACATTCACAAAACCTCTGCTGACACGAGTCACCGGCGTCTGCAGGGAAAGAGGAACCATGAAGCTCAGGACGAACCTCCAGGTTCTGCTCAGTTCAACGGAGGCAGCCGCTGCCTGCAGGGGGCAGCACTCTGGTAGCACCGCCTGGGAGCCGCACAGCAGCTGCAGCAGAAGAAACAACAAACAGCAACTTGAGCAGGAATCAGCAGAAAACCCAAAACTCCAACAATTTGATGTGTTGCTATTAAAATAAGAATAAAAACATTCAAAAAATGACTAAAGAGAAAAAAGTATTTGATAAAAGGTTTTACTCAACTAGAGTAACTATCAAATGATCAATTATTTAATTACATAACCAGATGGATCAAAATATGCAGTTTTTGTATTTTTAAAATTACAATAATTCCTTTAACAAAAAATAACAAAATCAATAAATCAATGAATCTTTTCAATAAAAATGAATCAAACTTTAACAAAAACTTCAGATGTTCCTGAAATGTGTTTTTTAATCACATTTGTTTTTCAGAGGGCAGAAAATCCAGAAACTCAATAAGATCAAATAAGAGTAAAAATTCTTCATGATAAAATGATTCAGGTAAAAGTAGAAAGTACAGCATAGTAAAAATACTCCGAAAAGTAATTTTAAAAAAAGTTACTTGAGTAAACTAACCAGAAGAAAATCTGATTTACAAAAGTTTTTGTATTTCTAATCATTGTTGCAAATTTTTCTCGTTTAAAATGTGTTTATATGAGCATCAACGTTTCCAGATTCTCCTCTAAGATCTGAGGATCATCAGGTTTAGTTTACGAGTCCAGAGGATCCAGTGGGTTCCCAGACGCCAGGTGTCTGCAGGAGCAGCCGTAGTCCTCCAGGTCGCGCGGACACAGCCCTGATGCACACCGCAGCCGGGACACGAAGCTCAGCAGCGAGGGGAAGTTATCGAAGACGGCGTGGAGCCAGACGAAGCGCAGACCCAGACAGTCTGACGGAGAAAACGGTCGAACTAAAATGAGACTTCAGCAGATTTCTGTCCGGCTCCCGTCTGCTGGGTTCATGCATCATCATTACTCACAAAAATAATCTATAATCAATCATTTTTAATAATCAATAGCTTTGTTTTCTCACAGCAGCACAATGTTGGTTTAAATGCTGATGTTACTTCAAAAGAGTTTTAGATCATCTTGTCATAATCAAAGCAGATTTTTGTGTTTTGTAACATTTTATCATCTGAAACATTTTTTCTGTTTTTCTGTTTCACTCCTTCCCTCGTCTGATGCAGCATTTATTCAGAGGAAAAACTAAATGTGTCATTTTCTTCTTTCAAAAATCACTGATGACAAATTTATTGGCATCAACAAGCGCTATCAAAATCAACTAAACATTTTTTAAAAATTGCTTTACTAACAGAAAACGATTTAAATAAATAATGACCCGTTTAGAAACTCAGCCTGCAGAAAATCACAGGAGGAGCAGGACTCAGATCAAACACACCGGGTTCCAAATCATTATGAAAATTGGATTTAAATGACATAAAGATACATTTTATGTTGTGTTTATAGATGGTGTTGTGTGTCTTTGAATCTCTATAATTAATTTCAGAGAGCTGCTTGATCAGTTCAGCTCAATTAAAGGAACTCTACCTAAGAAGGATGTTCCACATTATTAAACAAGCCGCAGGATTCCAGCAATACAGGAAGAGAAACGATCTCTGCAAAGAAAAGACCTGTTTGCAGAAATACTGGGGAGCTTTGTTCAGTAAAATTTGATTTATACTGAAATAGTTCATGACTTAAAAATTATACTGACCATCGTTTGCATTGACCAGTTGAGAAAATCTGAGAAAATATCATTTGGACACGATGTAAATTAGTAATTATGATTTTCTGATTCTCTGAACATGAGATGTTCAAAATGGGAAAAGTTTTTTTATCTCCACAGATTCAGCCAATCAGTACAAAGGAAAATAAATGCAGCCTCTGGATTGGCTGCTTTTAAACGCCAACTAATAATAATAATTAAACATTAAATGTAAGTATTTCAGCTTTTATTTAGAATATTTTAGATCTGCTCTGTGAAAAAACCAGGCAGATTTTCTGCAAATTATTTGGAAAAACATTCCAGAGAAAACAGACAGACGGAAAAACTCCCAGTGTGAAACAAGTCATGACAACTGCTGAGTACGGTGGAGGAGGAGTGATGCTGTGGGGCTGTTGCCTCATCAGGCTGCATAAGAATCACCGCTGACAGAAAAACTGACAACGAATCATTAATCAGCAGAAAAATGAACCTAACGAGAAAACAGAACATTTTCTGGAACATTAGTTTAATTTGATGGTTATTATCCATCACCAATAATTGCTGAGGTTGTTTTTAAATTAAAGATTCTCCAAAAGAGAAAAAGTTTCTGAATCATTTTTGTAAAGAAAACATGAACTATGACTCTCCACATTAAACCAGAACGTTAAAGAATTTAATATTCTGACAGTTTAGATCTGATTATCGTTCTGAAATGTGTTTCTCTCCGTTTAAAATAGTTTTTTCTTTTTTGCGTTGAGTAAATATCAGCTAATTAAAGTAATTAAAGTGAAGATGAAAGTCCTGCAGGCTGTGATCCGGTTCGGCTCGTTGACTCATCCTCTCGACCCGCTGAACCTTCAGCTCCACTCGTTCATCAGGATGAATTCCAGCAGCTTGTGTGGTGACCGTTAACATGCCTGAAGTTTATTGTTCCAAATACCAATAAAACAATAATAATAAAGGATGATTCTCACCAATTAGATGAGCTGCGTCTGGGCTGCGGTGCTCTGGGTCCGGACAGAACGCGGCGCTGCCGGAGAGCGCTGCAGAAAAAAAAGATTTAATTCATGCAACATTTAACACATCAGCAGTTAATTGATTAATCATTGTGTGATTAGTGTAATTACACAAATAAAGGAAAGCATGAGCGCAGAGAGGAGCAGCCAGCCTAGAGCTCAGTGATTGGGTGAAACTCACTGCATGAAGCCGCCGGCAGCAAGAAGATCCACAGCAGAAACATGATGAGACCCTGCAGAGGAAATCTGATTGGAAAAACAGAACCACAATAAACACGAACAAAATGAAAACTAGAAAAGCTTTTATTGGGGGAAAATGGCAGCTTCAGAGCAGCGATCACACTGAAACAGCTCTTCACTATGAGACGGTGACCCCAGTCACCACCTGTGACCCCAGTCACCACCTGTGACCCCACAGTCACCACCTGTGACCCCAGTCACCACCTGTGACCCCACAGTCACCACCTGTGACCCCACAGTCACCACCTGTGACCCCAGTCACCACCTGTGACCCCAGTCACCACCTGTGACCCCAGTCATTGGCGCCTCCGGCTCCCTCCAGAGATAAAAGGCAACAAAATGGACATAAAATCAGCTTCACTGGATCCAGACCGACATGTCGACATGCTAAAATGCTACCAACAGCTTTTAGCATAAGCTAATGATAAAAACACTGAAGCATTAATTCGACCATGTTCTACCCACCATGTGTCAGTGAGTCCACAATGTTTTTGCACTGAAACCAGGACGGCTTCCCTTTCAGGAAGAGACTCAGATTTGCCTAAATTCCTGCTACAGTTTGTGCAGGTGAAGAAACCAAGTAATGTTTTTATTTGGTGCAGAGAGAACAGGAAGCCAGCAGATCCTCCACAGTCGGCTTCATCACAGCCATCAGGGAGGAGGAGGGAAATATCGCAGCTGCTTTCTGCCGGGCTGCAACAGAAACCTGCATTTACTCCAGCATCTCACACCAGCTCCATAAATTACCCCCATCACCGTAATGATTACTGCCGCCGCGCCAGACTAGACCTTCAGCGCCCACTGCATCAGCGGATAATGGCTCCAAAACGCTCGGCCCACCTGTGGCTCTGCTCCACGACACCAACAAGCGGCTTGTTGCTGCTTCACAGAGCCGTCTGGGTTTCACCTGGAGCGGGAAGCGATGCGACTGCCTCTGAGGGGGGGCGAACGCTAACACTGCTACACTTTATCTTCATTGTCAGCTGAAGAGCCTGAGCCTCCATGATAATGGAGGCAGCGGCTGCTGAGGCACAGGAGCTGCAGCCCTGTGTGCCTCAGCCCCACTTTACATCAAACAAGATTAATATGACAGCCTGAGGCAGCGTGCTGAAACCATCCGACGGGTTTGTAGTTTGGACACTTCAGCACAAACATTTGATACCAACAGCCAAGCACGGTGGTGGAGGAATCATGACTGAGGGGGCTGAGCTGTACCTGCACACTGTGAGTAATTTAATCCAGATTTTACACCTAAACCGGAGCAAATACAGCTGATTTAAGGAAAAATGGCAAAAATCAAGCATAAACTAAAACTAAAGAATTAAAGATTTTAGAAGGATTGAAAGAAATTTATGTTTGGACTTTGAGAAATTTTCCTCATTTTCATGTAGCAAACATCAAACTCCAATAAAATCATGTTGCCACCAGTGCAGAGCTTCCTCAACAATGGCAGCAGGTGAAGAAAGTGTAATAAAGAAACCACATCTGTCCAAGGAAACCCTGACTGACCGGAACAGAAATGCCTTGGGGAGGCCTGAGGGAGGCCTGGTGGACTCGTTTCTCCTGACTGTTTCCAACACGTGGAGAAGAAAAACCAAGAGTTTCCAGCAGCAAATGTTCAAAAATGTTACCAAAGAGCAACTTTTCTGGCAATCTAGGAGCAATTTGGCGAGAAACTGAACCAATTCTACTGAAAACCCAGAGAAAAGTTCTGAAAAATGATCCAACTGATCGACTCCAAGCACTAAAAATGGGTCGGCCTGCCAGGATTTGGTCCCAGAGTTTAACATCCAACATGAGGAAGAATAAACTCTAGACTTCTGGAGAACTCTTCAGTCTTAACCTGAATGTTTCCTGCAGATTTTGTTCATTGGTTTGTTTTCTGACTCGACCTCGTCCGCCTGATCTGATCTGCTCCTCAGTCGACCTCCAAACGAATCCAAGGACACAGAAACATCCAGAGAGGATCTGCAGGAACTTCCTTCAGCTACAAATCAACTTATTGTTAAATATCACATAACATGTTTAACAGAAAAACAACAATATTAACATCCATTTCATGCATTTGTCAAACAAACTGTAAAGTCTCACCTTACTGGTCTTCCAGCTGCAGATGTTTGTTCCTTCGCTCTTGTCCCTCCAGTCAGACACGTCCAGCCGAAGTGGGTCGGCCTCTTCACTCCCAGCAGAATCAGTCCTCAGCTGCTTTAGCTGTTTGTCACTCCGACCCGAGGAGGAGGGAGCCTCCAGCTCCTATTGGATATCGGGTGACACCTGAGCAGAAGCTTATCCCGGTCCGGTTCCTGCGCAGGTATGTTGGGTTTTTTATAAAAGATCCACAGAGCCGCCTTTGTCCAGCAGGGGTCTGGATCCCTCCGATCTGAACTCGAGTGGTGTTCTGTTGCTGGACTTCTGTGCTCGTCACGGATTGTCCATAACGAACACCATGTTCAGGCATAAGAGTGTCCACATGTGCACTTGGCACCAGGATACCCTAGGCCGCAGTTCGATGATCGATTTTGTCATCGTTTCGCCGGATCTGCGGCCGTATGTCTTGGGACACTCGGGTGAAGAGAGGTGGAGTTGTCCACTGACCACTACCTGGTGGTGAGTTGGCTCCAGTGGTGGGGGGAGGATGCCGGGTCAGACCTGGCAGGCCCAAACGTGTTGTGAAGGTCTGCTGAGAACGTCTGGCGGAGTCCCCTGTGAGACGGAGCTTTAACTCCCATCTCCGGCAGAGCTTCAAACACGTCCCGGGGGAGGCGGGGGACATTGAGTCTGAGTGGACCATGTTCCGTGCCTCCATTGTTGAGGCGGCTTATCAGAGCTGTGGTCGCAAGGTTGTCGGTGCCTGTCGTGGTGGCAACCCTCGAACCCGTTGGTGGACACCTTCGGTGAGGGATGCCGTCAGGGCTGAAGAAGGAGTCCTATCGGGCCTTTTTGGCCTGTGGGACTCCGGAAGCAGCTGATGGGTACCAGCGGGCGAAGCAGCGTGCGGCTCTGGCGGTTGCTGAGGCAAAAACTTGGGCGTGGGAGGAGTTCGGAGAGACCATGGAGAAAGACTTCCGTATGGCTTCGAGGCGATTCTGGTCCACCATCCGCGCCTCAGGAGGGGGAAGCAGTGTAGCACCAACACTGTTTACAGTGGGGGTGGTGTGCTGCTGACCTCGACTCGGGACGCTAGGGTCGGTGGGCAGAGTACTTCGAAGACCTCCTCAATCCCACCAACATGCCTTCCATTGAGGAAGCTGAGCCTGAGGACTTTGGGTTGGGCTCTCCAATCTCTGGGGGACGAGGTGGCCGAGGTAGTTAAAAAGCTCCTCGGTGGCCGGGCCCCGGGTGGATGAGATTCGCCCGGAGTATCTCAAGGCTCTGGATGTTGTAGGGTTGTGTTGGCTAACGCGACTCTGCAGTATCGCATGGACATCGGGGGCAGTTCCCCTGATTGGCAGACTGGGGTGGTGGTCCCCTGTTTAAAGTAAGTTGGGATCGGAGAGTGTGCTCCAACCATAGAGGGATCACACTCTAAGCCTCCCTGGCAAGGTCTATTCGGGGGTACTGAGAGGAGGGTCCGTTGGGATAGTCGAACCTCGGATTTTTGGAAGAGCAGTGTGGTTTTCTGGCCCCTGGTCGTGGAACACTGGACCAGCTCTACACCCTCAGCAGGGTCCTGGAGGGTGCATGGGAGTTCGCCCAACCGGGCCTACATGTGCTTTGTGGATTTGGAGAAGGCATTCGACTGTGTCCCTCGGGGTGCCCTGTGGGGGGTTCTCCGGGAGTATGGGGTACTGGGCCCTTTGATACGGGCTGTCAGGTCCCTGTATGACCGGTGTCAGTCTGGTCCACATTGCCGGCAATAAGTCGGGCCCTGCTCTCAGTGAGGGTTGGACTCCGCCAGGGCTGCCCTTTGTCACCGATTCTGTTCATTACTTTTATGGACAGAATTTCTAGGCGCAGCCAGGGTGTTGAGGGGATCCGTTTTGGTGGCCTTAGGATTGCATCTCTGCTTTTTGCGGATGATGTGGTCCTGTTGGCTTCATCAGGACGTGATCTGCAGCTCGCTGGAGCGGTTCGCAGCCGAGTGTGAAGCGGCCGGGATCAGTGCCTCCAAGTCTGAGACCATGGTCTTGAGTCGGAAAAGGGTAGAGTGCCTTCTCCGGGTCGAGGGAGATGTCCTGCCCCAAGTGGAGGAGTTCAAGTATCTCGGGATCTTGTTCACGAATGAGGGAAGAAGGGAGCGTGAGATCGACAGGCGGATTGGTGCAGCGTCCGCCGTGAAGCAGGCGCTGTACCGGTCCGTCGTGGTGAAGAGAGAGCTGAGTCAAAAAGCGAAGCTCTCAATTCCTACCCTCATCTATGGTCATGAGCTTTGGGTAATGACCGAAAGAACGAGATCGCGGATACAAGCGGCCGAAATGAGTTTTCTCCGTAGGGTGGCTGGGCTCTCCCTTAGAGATAGGGTGAGAAGCTCTGGTCATCCGGGAGGGACTCAAAGTAGAGCCGCTGCTCCTCCACATCGAGAGGAGCCAGTTGAGGTGGCTCGGGCATCTGGTCAGATGCCTCCTGGACGCCTCCCTGGTGAGGTGTTTCGAGCACGCCCCACCGGGAGGAGGCCCCGGGAAGACCCAGGACACGCTGGAGGGACTACGCCTCTCGGCTGGCTTGGGAACGCCTGGGATTCCCCCCCGGAGGAGCTGGAGGAAGTGGCTGGGGAGAGGGAAGTCTGGGCCTCCCTTCTAAAGCTGCTACCCCCGCGACCCGACCCCGGATAAGCGGCAGAAGATGGATGGATGGATGGATGGATGGATGGATGGATGGATGGATGGATGGATGGATGGATGGATGGATGGATGGATGGATGGATGGATGGATGGATGGATGGATGGATGGATGGGTCTGGATCTGCGACCCGGGAGGATCAAACGGGTCTCATCTGATCCTCCCAGGACTTCAGATCAATGAGTGCATCAGGAGGGGAGGGGCTGGAGCTGCAGCAGGATGGAGCAGCAGCAGGTTGGCTGCAGCAGCAGGTTGGCTGCAGCAGGCTGCCAGCGAAGCTTTGAGTCGGACAGGTAGAGAAGATCCAGGAGTTACAGTGTCCAAAATCCTGTTGCCACCAGTGCAGAGCTTCCTCAACAATGGCAGCAGGTGAAGATCGTTACTTTGGATCGTTTTTAAGATCCAAAGTAAAAAAGTCTCCAACATGAAAAGATCTATAGCATTTTAAAAAGCTACTTTATTTACATTTATCATTTATTTAATTCAATCTATGAAAAGGGAGAAAGAAATGTTAGTTTGGATGAAGAAATAATGAACCTTCAGTTCCAACGTGGCGATTCCCTCACAAATCAAGGAAGATGCAGTTTGGACCCGTCATCAGGTTCAATGGACGTTTTCATTCCAATAAAACTAACATCTCAATACAGAGATGCAGGTTTAGGTGTGTTTCCCACTTTCATTCAAGTTCAAGTCCTGCTGCTGCAGCCAACCTGCTGCTGCTGCAGCCAACCTGCTGCTGCAGCCAACCTGCTGCTGCTCCATCCTGCTGCTGCAGCCAACCTGCTGCTGCTGCAGCCATCCTGCTGCTGCTGCAGCCAACCTGCTGCTGCTGCAGCCAACCTGCTGCTGCTGCAGCCAACCTGCTGCTGCAGACATCCTCCAAAGACGGTAAAGAGGTAAATCCTGGGTGCAGAACGCTGCCTGTGAACCTGCAGCATGTCGAGTAATAAATCGAGGCTCACACTCCAAATTCTTAACTAAAACCTCATTTTCTGCTAAAATGTTTATTTTCTTTGTTTTCCAGCTGAATTATGCAGGATGTTCATCACAGCAAAGAACTGAGATTATTCATCGTTTTTCTTATTCATGATATCATAACAGCCGTTTAAATACAAACATTTAAAGTGGATTAAAGTTTACATTCATCAACCTGTTTGCTTTTTGCAGGTTGCATTAAAACAAACTGTAAACAGGAGAAGTGATAAAGATTAATGTTTTAAAACTCTCTTTAAATAAACGTTTATATATAAATTAATATCAATGATTAATTGATCTGCCAAACTGAACATGTTTGGTGAATCACCAGCAGCTCTTTGTTTCCGCCGCTTCCTGTCGGGTCACAGTTTGTTGCACATCTTCGACAAGCATCTCTGTTTCAGATCTGTGGAGGGAGGAGAAGCGAAAAGGTTACCGGCGGAACCCGACACCGGAGGAAGAACTCCGGAGCTTCCTGCTGGGAACAGGAACCGGTTCCTGCAAAGCTCCTTCTGCCACGTCTGTCAGACAAAGTTCAGGAGAGACTTTGATCCTGAACAACTAAACGTTTAATGAAGATCCAGGTTGCCATAGTAACACCAGTGATTCAACGGTGCTCATTAGCGCTTAATGAGAAAAGCCCTCAGAGGCTTTAAAGAGACTCTCTGTAGATGTAACTATTTATTTTACACATCGTTTAATAGATCAACAAAAAACTCCACAAACCAACTATTATCTTCTGTTTTGATGTCATGAAATATTAGATAATTAGCAATAATAGCTAATGAACAAACATGGGAAGCAGCTTCAAAAACATTCTGCACAAACAGATAAAAAGCTTTAAGACCTAAAGAAACGGATCGGCCATTTTAATGGATCGTTTTCAGCTCTGGGTTAAAGGGTGAAAAGTTAAATAAATATTCTGGATCTAATTTGAAGTAAAAAAAAGAATCTATTTATTCACAGAATCAAAAATCAGCTGGAAGCAACAACAGCTGGTCCTAAATGTTCCTCAAGCTGCAGATTCTTCTCACGTTAAGCCGCCAAAAACTTTTCAATCAATGGATTTAAAACACATTTGAAGGTGAAATTGTTTTTAATGCTGTGGCATTTTGAGGTATGAACTCCATGTTTGTCTGATCTGTCAGTGCAGATGGACGGTGAAGCGTTTTCAGTTTATCGGCTGCATCAGATCCAGTCACTCACTTCTGGAGAAGGAAAGTCTCTTGACTCGGCGACAAACCAGGAACGTTTGCTCCTCGTACCACAGGAAGCTGTCATCACAGTACCTGACAGAGCAACAGAGAGAAAACGTTCAGAAATAAAACATTCATCTTGGTGAAAAGTGAATGAAGGACGGGATGAAAACATGAGGAAGTCACTGGAAATCAGAAACAAGGTCAAACTGAGGTCAAACTGTGACCTCAGGTCTCCAGGCTGGTTGCATTGCCAGGGTTTCTCCTAAACCAGCGTATCCGTTCAGATTGGGTCGCCACGGTAACGGCCCATCCAGAGAGTTCTGGTTCCACCTGAAGGTGATCGGCTACCAAAGCTACTCTGACATTTAGAGTCAACAACGACCCAGAATGAAGTTCTGAACCGAGTCGGACCGACCCGCAGCAAGGAGACGATCACATGATCCAACTTCATGATCCAAATCTGCTGAGAGTCGGAGCTTCACCGCTTTGCTTCAACGATCCTTCAAAACATCGTTTCAACAAACAGCCACCAGGTGGACCAGAAACCAACCAGACCAGATTAGACCAGATTAGACCAGACCAGACCAGATTAGACCAAATTACACCAGATTAGACCAGATTAGACCAGACCAGACCAGATTAGACCAGATTAGACCAGACCATTAGACCAGACCAGTTCAGACCAAACCAGTTCAGACCAAACCAGGGCATCAAACTCTTTACTGGTAGGAAAACTGACCCAAAGTTCTCCAGTTACTGGTCTCCCTTCGCTCCTTCCTCAAACTGGTTCCGTTTCTTCTGAATCCAACTGGCCAATCAACTCATTCTGTTTGCCTCGGATTGGGTCGCCACGGTAACGGTCCATACAGGATTATTATTTCTGTAGCTCAACCAGCTGCAGCGACTCCATAATATCTGTAAAAACTCATTTTAGTCACAAACCAAAAAGAGTTTTTAAGCTGAAACCTGCATGTTTCTGTCCTTCCCTCAGTGTTTCAGCAGCTCTGATTATCTAACAGCCCGGCCAGCAGGGGGCGGCGGTGGAACCTTTTGGTGCGCGTCGTCCGGCTCAGCGGCCTGCAGAGGCACTGGGAGAAGAACCGGCAGAGCTCCAGGACGCAGGGCTGCAGCTTGAGCTCGCCGAGCGTCTCCGCGTCGCCGCCCGGCGCCGGCCTCCTCCAGGGACAGCCTCTCAAGAGACAGGGTCAAAGGTCACTCCAGTCAGACTCAGCACATCCACCATCCCTGAGGTCTGCTTTTCTATGTGATTACAGATCAGAAACTAACAAGCAAAAGGTGAAATAAACTAAAGATAATTCATCTGTGGGAGGAAAACGTTTCCTGCTGCATCGAAATTCAGATCAGGAGATTCTTCGTTCCAAACGCAGTTAATCCATCAGAGGAGCAACTAATGAACATAAATCAGATTTAAACAAAACTAATGACACATTTAGAAACTCCCCCTGCAGAAAATGACAGGAGGAGCAGGATTCAGATCAAACACACCGGGTTTATTATGCAAACTGGATTTAAATGTCATAACAATGAATTTTTTGTTGTGCTGTTAAAGTTATAGATGATGTTGTGTGTCTTTGAATCTCTATGATTAATTTCAGGGAGCTCCTTGATCAGTTCAGCTAAATTAGAGGAAATCGACTCTAGAAGGATGTTCCACATTGTTGAGCAGGCCGCAGGTTTCCAGCAACACGGGAAGAGAAAGAAAAACCATCAGATAGTTTAGAGCCGTGTGACAAGTTATGAAAACGAGATATTTAATAAAAACTGAGGCGTTATCGTCGTACTGTGGAGATTTGATTCAGAACAAAGATGGTTTACAGATAAAAGCTAAAGAGGAAGATTTCTGTTAGAAAACAAACAAAAAAAACTTTTATAAACTTTTAAAGAAATTTTGACAAATTTCTAGAAAATGTGAAAGTTTTCAAATGAATGTCTTTGTTTTTATTCCTAAAAAATTCTGAGATTAAACTTAAAATTTCAGATTTTTTTTCAAACTCATAAATTCCTTTTTCTTCCTAGAAAATTTCAGAGATTAATTGATGGAAATGAACTCCTCCATCCATCACTCCGCCCATCCTCCGGTCCTCCAGCAGCTTCTGGAGGATCCAACACACCTGAACCAAACGACTGAATCACCTGCTGGTGAACCAGTTCATGTGATTCAGGTAAAGATTCCTCTGTGTGTTTCTGATCCTCCATAATCCGCCTTAAAACCTTTGACAAAGTAATGAGCATGAATATAAACCTGATCAGATCAGATCAACCCTCTCAGCTGATCGAAGCCAATCGATCTGATGATCAATCTGCTGATCGATCATCAGATGGTGGTTTGTGTTTCCTTTCCCGCAGCTAAACGCTCATTTTCCTGCAAACTGAGACAAACTGGCAGGTTTCTGTTGCCAGGCAGAAGTCAAAGTGAGGCTGAAGGTTTTCCTTCTTCCTCTGCAGTGCGATGTTACCGCCATCTAGTGGTCCTGAGAAGAAATGCGGACAAATCGAAGACGTCCTGAAACTCCAGATTCACTCCAACATTTTAAAGTTTCTGTCTTTTAAACACATTAAAAACAACAAAGATAACTTTAGAGTGAATTCTGAAAATAAAAGATCTTGATAAATAAAACAAGAAACAGATTTAAAAGAAAAATTGGCATAAAAACCCCAAACCCTTAAAATGTAAGAAACTACTGCTATTTATGTAAAGCTAATAAAAATTGCAGATATTTATTAATAATTCCTCTTTAAGAGTTGATGCTGTTTTGTATTAAAGCTCCTTCATAAAGAAGGGCTGCACCTCCTGTTGCCATGGCGACCGTCTCCAGCTCTGCCTCCTCCATCTGCAGCACATCCCCCCTTCCCCCCCCTCCCCCGGTTTAAATCAGACGCCGCCGATGAGCCCAGAAATGACGGCGGACGGTTCTGATGCTGTTCGGGTCCAACGGGTCGAGCGGCACCGGCTGCTGGAGGACAGCAGGACGGCGACGCCTCCAAGCTACTCCTCCGTTTTCACGTCAGAGTATTAAAGGGTTTCCTGTTTCCTCTCAATGCGACAAATGAAAACATGTTTGGGTTTTAATGTCAGATTAGACGCTGCGCTGCAGGAAATCTCTGCAGAATAAGTTCCTCACTTTCCAGCAGTGAAGATGCTCAGCAGAAGAAACGTGTTGCTGCTCTGATTTGGAGAAAATCGACTTAGAAATAAATCAGGAAACATTTTCAGGTTCTGACTGTCAAAATGAAAATCAATATTTCTGTTTATTTTATCTGTTATAATGAAAAATCTGGGTTTCATTTTCCAAAGTCACATTTTCATCATGTCAGAATTTAATTCACTAATTAAATATTTAGTTTGAAAAGGAAACATTTGGCATGAAAACTAAGCATTTAGTTCCCAAGTCGATGAATTTTCACCTTTAAAATGTTTGACCTCTAAAACCTCCTCATGTTTACCTGCTCATTGTTTACTTGTTCATTGTTTACCTGTTCATTGTTTACCTGCTCATTGTTTACTTGTCCGTTGTTTACCTGCTCATTGTTTACCTGCTCATTGTTTACCTGCTCATTGTTTACCTGCTCATTGTTTACCTGTTCATTGTTTACCTGGGTCGGTCTGGTCTTGTATCTTTGCTGCTTGCCGTCGTCTCTGCAGGTCGTCCTGTTGGTCGGAGGGTTGAAGGTTTAATGAAGGTCGTTTGTAGAGATGTTGGAGGAATGTTGGTTTCCACCAGACTGTCGGGTGATTTCAGGGCAGTTGCGGCTGCGGTTGCGGTTGCGGCTGCAGTTGCGGTTGCAGTTTCGGTTGCGGCTGCAGTTGCAGTTGCGGCTGCAGTTTCGGTTGCGGCTGCGGCTGCAGTTGCGGCTGCGGTTGCGGTTGCGGCTGCAGTTGCGGTTGCGGCTGCAGTTGCAGTTGCGGTTGCAGTTCCGAGGAGTTGAAACGCTTTGGCCCGTCTGGACGTTCAGCGTCTCAGTTGATGGACGTCCTGCAGTGAATCCTGGAGGCCTGGAGGACGTCGGTGTGACCGCCACGGAGGTCGTGACCTTTAGCGGTGCTGACGATGTTCTGCTCAGATGTGGCGAAGCTGAAGAATCAGGAGCAAACAATGTAAATAATGTAACGTCACGATTTCCGCATCAAATTTAAGATTAAAGAAACATGATGTGAAAGTTAAAAGACCAAAGAATTACTTTCTAGTACTTTATGGACCTGGGCGACCTTTGAACTGTTACCTCATAACTTCCAGAAAATGACCCATTAAGTCCTGGGAAAGTGTCAGTCAGTCTGTCCTGCAGGGTTTAGATGAGCCACAGCCTGCAGGGTTTAGATGAGCCACAGGTACAAACACAAAACACAGAACCAGAACCTGGACCAGAACCTGGTTTATCTGATGCTACGCTAGCCGGTTTATCTCATGCTACGCTAGCCTGTTTATCTGATGCTACGCTAGCCGGTTTATCTGATGCTACGCTAGCCGGTTTATCTGATGCTACGCTAGCCGGTTTATCTGATGCTACGCTAGCCGGTTGCTCTGATGCTATGTTAGCCGGTTTATCTGATGCTACGCTAGCCGGTTGGTCTGAGAAAAACTTTGAAAATATCATAAATGGACATGAGATGCAACCGACAACAAGAAGTTTACAGTTTTTCTGCAAAACTATTTAAAGTAGAAACTTATTTTGAAATGCTTTTTTCACATTTGTTCTTTTTATTTTATTCAGATTTTCAGGAACATAAAAAGCAAATTAAAGCTGAAAATTTGACATTTTAAACCGTCACTGATTTTAATCCATTACACAAATATTACAAATTCATGTTTTCCTCCTTATTTCTTATGTCTATTTGGAAATTTTTTTCTCTTCCAAAGAACAAAAATAATCTAAATTCTGGTCTTGTGAGAAGCTTTAAAAGCTGAAAGTTTGAAACAAACTGCAGGTTCATTTAGTTTATAATTAGTGCATCTGGTTTTCCAGCAGATTAAACGAACCTCTGTTCGGTCCTTCGACGATGGTCTGGTTGAACAGCAGCGTGACGGAGCCGTCGGCCCAGAACCCGCTCCCCTCTCTGCCTGGACAGACGCACTGCAATCAGACTAAAGGCTCCAGGAAACATCCAGACATGTTTCTTCCATCAACCTTAAAACATGCAGGTTATTCCTGAGCTAAAGCAGCAGATCTTCACCTACCCGTCTTCCCGGCCATCACACAGATGTAGATGCAGTCGGAGTTGTTCCTCTGGCTGACTGAGACACAAACAGGAAACACATCAGGCAGTAAATTAAACATGTTCAAGTTCCAGTCAGAGCCGAATGTTGAACTTTAAAATCATTCCAGATTAAACCGAGGAGTCAATATTCTGCATATTGATCCTCCTCAATAACTTCTGCCTTGCTGGTTATTCTCAGGTCATCAACAGGAAGGAAACATTTAATCCAGATTAAATTAATAGATTCTGCAGAACTTGAATTTGTCCTGGAGGTTTTTCTCTTCTGCAGCTCCTCACTGGACCTGAACTGGTTCCTCTACCAGTTCAAACACACATGACCTCTGGTTGCAGCTCCAAACCCTCCAACAAGGCAGAACCAGCATAATTCTGAAAAATACTGGACAACATTCCCACACAGCTGGAAAAACTCACTGCAAGATACAGTTGATCCTGCAGAGGCAGCGAGGAAATACTTTAATATACTGTTACTGAAATACTTTAAGATATTGTTACTGAAATACTTTAATATACTGTTACTGAAATACCTTTAATATACTGTTACTGAAATACTTTAACATACTGTTACTGAAATACTTTAACATATACTGTTACTGAAATACTTTAACATATTGTTACTGAAATACTTTAACATATTGTTACTGAAATACTTTAACATATTGTTACTGAAATACTTTAACATATTGTTACTGAATACTAGGTAACTGGTTGAGTTTCCCATCACGTCCAGAAGGATGGCGGTGAAATCTGAGGATCAGAGGTCATGATGAGGAGAAGAGCTGCAGGTCGGGGTCAGGAGGTGACGGATCCTCACCGGTCAGGTCGTTTGTATCGTTGGTGACGCAGTAGCAGAACCGCCTCCTGAACAGACTGCTGTCTAAGCTCTTTATACCGGAAACTAAACACAGCAAAACAAAGAGAAAGGTTGATTAAATATTTATCACCCAAAGATTTGACTGCAGCTGTAGCACAGTCAGGCCACTAGGTGGCAGTATTAGCACGTTTGAGCAGCGACTGCAGGCTCTGTGATCTACATGGTTTGAGGAGAAGCGGATCATATTTACTGTTGTAAACCAGCAGGGTGAGTCTGTGCAGGTCCAGAGGGCTGAAGGACGAAACGCTGAGCAGAGAGAAGAGCTGCAGAGATCCTGCAACACATGCAACGTCACCGGGTCACAAACCGTCACCGGGTCACAAACCGTCACCGGGTCACAAACCCGTCACCGGGTCACAAACCGTCACCGGGTCACAAACCCGTCACTTCTACCATGACTGACCAATGAAACAATAGAAATTCATTCACATCACACATGAGCAACAATATTAATGAATTACAACCAGAATCAGCTGTGAAAAGCCGGAGGAACAGATGCGACTCCAGTTCACTGATCAGAGGGTTGACCCAACTCCTCCAGGTCAAAGGTCAATTATCCCTGATACTGACCAGATAAACGTTTAAATTCAAAGAAATGCAACAAAAAAATCTCTAAAATGTTTCAGTTTCAATAATTCTCAAACCTAAAAGCAGAAATCTTTGGTCTGATTTAACGTCAGAGAGGAAAAACGATCATTTTATTCAAATATCAAGTTTAGAAACTCATTTCCTCCAGTGGAGCTTCCTGCTCCGATAAACCAGACCGGCCTGCAGGAAACCCGAGAGGATTCCAGGGTTCACACCAACATGCATAATTCTTCACGCGTCGTCAACGTGGAATCTGAAGGATGGGAACAGATCCGGAGCAGTGGAGTGGCGATGCTGCAGAGCGGCGATGCTGCGGAGCGGCGATGCTGCGGAGCGGCGATGCTGCAATGCGGCGATGCTGCCGCCATAACCTACCAGAGTGGCTGGAATTGATCAAGGTGTTGACCAGCGGCGTGAGGTCGATGGCCGTGGCGTCGATGGCATTCTCCGCTGGGATTTCTGGGAGGTGAAGCAGAGAGACGATTCTGGGAATCTGACTCTGAATCACTGATAGAGTCACGTCTGAACGGTGCAGAAATCAAATGATAAGTTTTAGATCAACAGACAACAGGATGTGTTCAACCCAGTCTTTGTCATTTTAGCTGCTTTTAAATGTTTTTTCTAAAAAACAGTGAAAGTTCTAGAAAACTCTGCATGTCCTAGAAAACGCTCCAAGTGCCTGGAAGTAAAAACATGCAATAACCCAGAGCAGGAATCTCTACACTCTGAGAAACGAGCTTCAAGATTCTGACTTTACAGAAAACAAGCTGCATAAATTCATGCAAACAAGCAAAACGTTCTGCAAAATGTTCTGGAGGTTCGAGGAAAGAATCCAGAAAATGTCCTGCAGAACCTTCAACATCCCATAATATACCCACTAAGTTGTGTAGAAAAACTAGAAACTTATTTTCGTGCATCAGGAAACTTTTGAGCTTCCTCCTGTTTCTGACCTTAATTTTAATATTTTGCAGAAACATTATTGATAAAAACTAAAGAATTCCTGGAAATTAAACGGAAAGAAACGGAAAGTTTAATTTTGCTCGTTTTGTGATAGTAAGTTGTTCAAATTTATTGAATAATTTGTGTCTTAAGTTTTAAATTGATCAGGAGAAATTTGTAATAAAGTGTGTTAGAAAGAGAGAAAATACCTGATAAATGACTAAAGTCTCTCTTGAGTCGCTCGTCTTGCATCCTGCTCCTGAAATCTGCACAGAACAAAGATTTAAACTTTTATAAAGATTTATTTAATTTATTAACAGATGGGATTGATGAAAACTATAATGAGATCTTTATAGACCAGTTTGTTTTGTTCATAACTAGAAAGTGAAGATTCTGGTTCTGATTATTTCCTGCTAAATAACAGAAGCTTTTCAGGACCAACCTTGGCTGAAGAGGATGAGGAGCGAAGCTGCAGAAACGCAGGTGATCAACCAGAGGCGAGAAAGCAGCAGGACCCTCAGAGCTGCTGCCATGATGCTGCAGCAACACGGCGGCTGCAGCAACACAAGGAGGAAAAGAAAACCTTCAAATCCAGCAGAAACTTTTCAACCCTCAGCAGAAGAAAATCCAGGAGGAGGAGATCTGACCGCGTGTTTCAGCTGTTCTCAGACAGGATTCAACTAGGCCGTTTTCTCCCCTCTGAGCAGCAGCTGTTGGCAGCAGGCCGGCGGCTTGGAGGGTCCGAATAATTCAGATCCTTCACCACCTCCAACAGCTCGCTGTAAGAAACACCAGACCTCCAGGGAAAACTGCAGAAAGGCTGCAGTTCACAACACTGGCCTGCAGAGGGAGCAAGAGACACCAAGCTGAGACAACAGGATTATTTAATGAAGTTCTTTTACTTCTGGGAGGAAGCTCAGGTCGTTTCTAAGGAGTTTTTATCCAAATGGAAAGATGAAAATCTGCAGCATCACTGAGTCCAAGTCAAAGTTCTGATTTCACCAGGGCCGTTACCTTGGAGTGGTGTAGTCAAAGTCCAGACGTTAACCTGACAGGAACTGTGTGCAGAACAAATGTTAGCAAGTTAAGGAGCTGATGAACCCGATCAACCAAGAATCAGGTTCTGGTTCTGCTGCTGGTTTCATTTAACAAGAAAAACTGTTTTCTCCAGAACCTTCAACTGATCCAAAACATAAACTGATCCGATCAGCAGGAGGTTCTGTTCCTGCCGAACCGAGACGTTTCTCCCACTGTGGCGCTGAAACGAAACAATCAAACATTTTCCTTCATGTTTAATATTTTAACTGAAAGCCTGAAGTTTGAGGAACAGAAAAATACTTAAATATTACAAATTATAAACTTTTAAAGACTCAATAATATTTTATATAAATAAAACCGAAGCAACAAAAACAGTTCAGAAAAGTTTTCAGTTTAAAAGACAAAGTTTCCAGATATTAAGAATTAAAACCACTCAGAAAATGTTCAGTTTATTACTTTATTAATAACTGGTGCAATTGAAAACACAAAAATAAAAAACAAATCAAGTAAGAATACGTTTGCATATTATATCATAAAAACAACATATCAAAGTGTTTGAGGACAGAATCAAAACAGCAACTTTAGTTTTTTTTCCAAACTAATGAGAAATAAATGAAATGATGCAGAGCTCTGAAGGCCACTAGTGGAAAATTGTCCAAACATTCCTTAAATTAAATTCAATAAAAATGTTTCTGTAAGAAGCTGCCGACTTTTCCTCACGTAAACCTGCCTGAGACGGCGGCTCAGAGTCCGGCCGGCGCCACCGGGCCCAGACCGGCGCCGCTGAGCCCAGACGGCGCCGCAGACGCCCTATAGAGGGCGCCGTCTGGGCCGGCGGACACCGCCCTCGGCCCAGACGGCGCCGGCAGTTTTTACGTTTGGAGTTTAACGGCCTCAGCGAGAAAAGCATGAGATAAAATCATAACTGCAAAAGGCCAAGGCACAAATAATCAGTAGCAATCAAAACGTCCAGGAACATCACAGGTTGAGCGCCGGACGCACCGTGGAAAACAAACATTCATGAAAACAACGTTTCGTCGAGCGGTATTGCCTTCTGAACTACATGGATGCCATAAAGTGCTGCTTTTCATCCACAATATGAAACACAAAGAAAAACGCCGCGAGTTTGATGCAGTTTAATGCCGTCATGGATTTTCTTTTTAAATGATCCGGCGCCGTTTAAAAAAGGAAATATGAGCAGCATGTTTTCCAAATTCATCCGAGCCGAATCGAATGAATGAATGAGTCCAGATGTTTCACTCATTCATCACCAGAACGACGCAGAAAATATAACAAAGTTTGTTCAGGTATTGTTCTGTGGAAAATGTAAAAACTACGCAGACGGAAAAAATCAATTCCATTTCTACATGTTCATCAATAAACAGAGAAATGAACAAATAATTTTCCCCCAAGCAGAAACAATCTGGAAGGACAGAAATCAGTTTGACTTTTAAACAGGAACTTAAATTTACTGGAAAACTATTCAAAAGTTTAAATGGAAACTTTGAAGGGAAAATTCAAAACCAATCAATGAAATATATTGATCCAGTTTTCATGTTCAGTCTGAAAGTAACAAAATACAAAAACCAAGTTACAATAAATCAGCAAAGAAACAAACGAGAATAAATTCAGACATTTTATCTTAAAATCTGTTTAAATCAAAACAGTTTTAAAGATTTAAATGACGGGGGAAAAACTTCACATCAGAGAAAAATGAACAGAAAATATTTGATTTGATGATGGAAAGAAATTACAGAGGAAAATAAATGTTTTAGTAGAATATCTGCTAAAATAGATCAAATAACTATTTGGATGAAATATTATCATTATTGTTTCTATTTTTGGTAATTCTAACTGAGCTGAACAAAATAAGTTTAATCTGATTTAAGAGGCTTTAATTTGATTAAAAGTCATTAAATCATCAGCGGAGAAACTTTTCCTAAATGTTGGCTTGTATTAAAATAACAGGTAGTTTGCATTAAATTATTTGAATTTATGACTTTTTCTTTACTTTTTGCTTTTCTTAAACAGGTTTCAGATAAACTGGATAACATTAAAAGTCACGCAGTAACAAATAAATAAAATAAAGAGCAAAAAAATGGACAAAAGTTTCTGACGTGATAAAAACACGATTTAATTCAAGTGAGAATAAATTAAAGTGACATTTTTTCACTGCAAAAAGTAATGCTAGCACGTCCTTTTGAAACTCTGTTTTTACTGAATATAAAACATTACTGAATATTTTCAGTAGGTGTAATAAAGAGAATTTGTATTTGATCATTTTGGTAGCATTATTCTATTTGCAGTTTGTTTCCCGTCTTGGAAGACATTTTCTCTAATTAAAAATATACATTTTAACAGTGATTTGATGCCGACGCTTTCATACTTCGCTCAGTTTGAAAGGAAGCCACACGTTGAATTTCAGATGGAAGAAATAAGTACAGCATGCATCTAAAGATGTTTTATAAACTAAAACTGAAGTGCAAGGCAAAGATATTGTTGTGCAAAATATTTTAAAGAACATTAAAGAACAAGAAAATACATCAAAACATTTAAACTTTAAACCAGAACAAGAAGAAAAACAGAGAAACAGTAAAAACTTTACATGTTGGGTCTGAAAACACCAGAAACCATCAGAACCGGATTTACAGAAACCAGATTTTAAATCATGTTCATAAACTGTGAGCTGAACTTCAGCGTCTGAAACACTAAATCATGAATGACTGAATCATGAATGACTGAATCATTCTGGACGGTGCTGGAGGCACAATGAATGAATGAATGAATGAATGAATGAATGAATGAATGAAAATCTTTACAGGGATACAGATTATTAGATTATCCTGTCTGTGCAGTGACAACTAATCCTCCAACATTTCGTTTTTATATAAGTGGATTAGAGGAGCAGATTATATTTGTTGTACAGCAGATTAAGCAGATAATAGAACGTCTTTCCCATTTCAGTGGCGTCGCCTCTAATTCAGACTTTCAACTGCAATCAGTGAAGCAGAACCGGGAGTTTCAAGGACCAGTTTGAATTTTTACTGCTGGGTTTGTGTGAGGTATCTATGAGAAGTCAGTATCTTACCAGTTCAGTCAAATCTTTGTTACTATTCTGCCTTTATTTGTTTGTGCTGCTAAATGTAGCTTGGCCCAAAACTCACATCCTAAAACAACTTAGGATGAAATAATGACTGTGAGGATTTTACCTCTGTAAACTTTACCTACTGGAGACTTTCAGACTTATGCTCTAACGTTTAGCATAGTTTCAAAATTAGCAAAATTAGCAGAACACAACTCTGAAATCAAATGTTGCTTCATAGCTAACTGCAAGTTTAGCTTCATTGTTAGCTTAGCCGGTTACTAATTCCACAGTTACAACAAACGTTAACTTGGAAATGAAGTTGTCAGGCAGTCAATCTGACCACATGTCTGTTAGCCCAAATGCTTGCTTGTTAGCTAACAAGCAACTGTCCATTAGCTTGACAGTTGTCTTGCTTATAACTCAACACTGAGGTCAGTAGTTAAACAGTAGACATCAAACTCTGCCCTGCTAATGTCCTGTTAGCATGACAGATCATTTATTAGCATAACAGTTAGCCTAATTCATACTGCTACAGTTACCTCATGTATAGCTTCATGGCCAGCTTAACAGTTAGCATGGTAGTTAGACCATGACAATAAGATTTAGCATGACAATTAGATTGACAGAAAGTTAGTATAACAGTTAGCTTTTACAATTAGACTGTTAGCTTGATAGCTAAATCAACGGTTTGCATGACAGATTCACAGTTAGCCTAAAAGTTAGCTGTCCTTAACAAGTCACTGAGATCAGAGTCCGCTCTAAAAACTGACTACTTATAGCTACTCAACACAACCCCATCAAATTCAAACTATTCCCTATGAGTTATAAAATTCTTGACAAACTGAGGAAACATTTTCTTTCAGCTCAAAAAACAGTTTGAATTCACCTCCAAGCAGTTTTGCTTTTCTTGATTAAATCTACATTTTCTTTTTAAAGTATACAGCAGATCTACGGCGCTTCAAAAATATAAACCGCCTACACAGAGTAAGTTTGTTAAATAGAGTTTATAGTAGAAGTCATAAAGCAGAGCAGAGATTCGGTGCAGTATGATCTGCTTCAACATGCGATAAGAAGTGATAACTCAAGTTTGATCAGGTTTTACAATCTGTGATTCTACAGGTAAAGTAGTAAAAGCAGTTCAGGCCTAAAAATGTTTCCAGGTTGTTCAGAACATCCAGATTCCAAAATTACAAATAGAATAAGATTTGATTACAATTAAGAAACTTTAAGTATATATAAATGTCTTATTGCAAAGTAGGATAAATAACATTTCCTACACTATACTTATTAAGGCCCAGTATATTTAGATGATTTTGAACCATTTTAGAGCAATTCAAACAGCTCCATAACAACAATAAACATCCATTTATCATATAATCAGTTTAACTGTTTAACTTTTCAAAATATATAAAAAGATTAAGCAGCAGATTTAATTACTTTCTTAATAAGTGCATTATTTTCATTGATAGCAAAAATAGTTAAGAGAATAAAATTTTAAAACATGCACCAGCTAATTGCAGTAAAATTACAACTTTATTGTTCAACTTTAGGCAGCTGTTACAGGATTTATTCAACTTTTCACAATTTATTGACTTGATTATTTATTATAGAAAATTGAAAGCAAAGCATTGCTTTCCTTCCTCTTCACTTTGTGTTGCTCCGTCATAAATCCCACTAAAATTTAGTCAAAATTTTTGTCTTTACCAAGAAAAAACCTCAGAGTTCAAAGCGGTAACATTAGAAAACATTTTAAAAACCTTCAGATTTTACTTTTTAAAGCTGTTTGCGTTTCAGAAATAGGTTTCTGGAGCAACACTTCCTATAAATCAGAAACTGAGATAATAAGAAATTATTCAGACAATCCAAACTAAATTTGAATTAATTACATTTCTCTGTTTGGGGTCATTTTAGGGAAAGTTTTGAATAAATCTCAGCTGAGAAACTTGAAAATGCTACATTAAAGTTTATAAAGAGCAGGTTCTGAGTCTGAGTTATTGATTTGAATTATTTTCACATTATGAAGTTTTCTGATCCTTTAAATCTTGATGTCAGAAATATAAAGACTGAAATCTAAGATCTTCACACAGCCCCATAATTTAAAGGTTAAGACAGCTTTAATAAAGATGTTTAAATGTTTTACTTCCCAAAGTTTCCATTGACAGGATTCTTTAGTCTTTACAGCCTCAGATGTTCCTGGTTTTTCTCTACATGTTTATAAGTTCATATCCGTCCCCAGAAACTTTACCTTCATGACTTTCTGCTTTGTTCTGCGCTGTGAAACTTGTCATATTTTTAACCTAATTAATAAAATTAGGTTGTAGCTGTTAGCAGGCTACATCCGCTAACAGCAGCGATGGACGACGAAGCCGCTTCCCTCGGCCTTCTGGGTTAAACTTCTGTATAAATGACCTGATTGGATGTTGGAAAAGACTGTTGTTGTGTTCAAGTTGCTAAAAGGAGTTAGCCTATCAGGGAGGCTATGCTAGCCTAAAATAGCATCTCTATGCTAAACATGCAGCAGCTAATGCTAATATTAGCGTCCACAGTCTAGGACTTTCTGGACAGAAATACATTTTGCTCAAATCTGATGGTTTAATAAACTAAATAACTGATTAAAAACTATAAATATCTTAATTGTTGAGCCCATATTTCTATTTATTACATAATTTAGCAGCAAAAATGGGTTTTCAAGAGAATTTGTTGCTTATTCTGTCAATATGCAGGTTTAAAATAAACAATTAGTTAATTACAGACCATGTAATTAACTCAATTAAAATATTTAATGTCAACCATGAAGCTGAATTTATTACCTGTGAAAACTTAAAAACCTCTAAAGGCTGAACCTTCATATTTACTGCAACTTTAAAAAATAGTTCAATAACGTGTTTTTATGATGGGGATTTTATTTTTAAGAATCTGACGAAACACGAGAAAAGCAAAGGGGTGTAAATACCCAGCAGTTTGTTTATATGTCTTTATATTATACATATTGGCCAACATTATGATGAATGTTTCATGAAATGAGAGATGGTTCAGATCCCTGAATTCATGCGCCAGCAAACATCAGAAATTTAGTGTTTCAAATATTTTCTGACTGTAAGTTTGTAAATCTGAGATGACGTCCAGCAAAAACAAAACAACATAAATGTGAGAAGGTTGGATCAAACAACGAGACAGACGGTTGGTGGGGAACAGGAACAGACAGGAGACTTTTGGTTCCAGTGTCGCCCTCTAGTGGTCACCCCAGGAATGGTGCAGCATCATGCAAACCATGCAGAAACGAGGATGTCTTCATATAAAAAATAAGTGTTACAAAATGGCATAGCAGGTATAAGTTTCCATTCAATCTCTGTTCTTTTTCCTGATATATCCTGAAATTTGCAGTGTCTACACTAAAAGTCGCATGCGTCACATGCAGTGCGGTTGGCTTTGCAGCAGTAAAGCTTTTGGGTGAATATATTATGTATTATGTTCTTTTTTTCGCTAAAGTTTTGTGAAGAGTGCGCTGTACAGAGTTTTTTCTTTACAAACGGTCTGCTTTCCCTTTTTTTTTGTTTTGCCGTAGGTGCGGACTCGTCGCCTGGACGGCGGCGGCCTCCGCAGGTCGACGGCCGGTCGTTCAGAACGCGCAGCAACCAGGGGATCAGACCCACCTTCGTCCCAAAGGCGTGGCTTTGACCCAGCGTTCTGGGTGTTAGAGGCATGGGTTGGATTTAAGGTCTCAGAGTCGAGGCGGCGTCGTGTTTCAAGGCGGCGTGTTCCACTCTGCGTCCCCGAACCCCTCGCCGGTGGAGGAGAGGGGCAGGGCGCCGCCGCTGGGCGTGAAGGGGTCTGTGTCCGTGTCCGTCTCGCCCTCGGCCAAGTAGCTCGGCCTGGTTCTCGTCCAGCTGGCCTCCCCGGCCGCCACCGCCGCCCCCATCGACAGGTCCAACCCCGCCTCGCCCTCCCGCTCCCCGGAGATGCTGAACCCGCTGGGCGAGCGCTCCAGCTCCTCGTGGTTCACCGACAGGAGCGAGAGCGGCGAGTCGCCCCCCCGGGCCCCTGTGGTCCTGCCCCGCCCCGCCGACAAGTCCTGCAGGGAGCTGATGGGCAACACGGTCGGCCGCTCCGTGTATGTGGGGATGGCGGCCGGCGCCGCGCCGCCTGCCGACCCGACCCCCTGCCTGCCGCCTCGCCCTCTGCTGCAGGTCGAATTCGCTTTGCTGACAGGCACCTGGTATGACATCTGAGGGAACACCTCGGAGTAGTTGAGGAAAACCCGGCGGATCTCACCGTTCGCCGTCTGGTCGCTGGCCTCCAGCGTCATCCGAGCGTCGCCGGCCGAGTCCACCTGCAGGTGCTCGGTGTGCTGGATGTGCATGTCCACCAGGAAGTCCAGCTTCTTCTCCATGTCCTCCACCTGAGACAGAGACACATCCGTCCATGAGCTCAGGAAACCGACCCGCCAACACCAAAGCTCAGAACCATGGAGGACACGGCCAGCCGCTTCCTTCTGAACAGAAATACATTTTATTCCTCTTTCCACAGAGAAGAAATTCATGGATTTAAAGGTTTTCATAACCTTCAACTATGAATGAATTTAGTTGATCAATCAATAAAAACACAACAAAATAATAGAAATCCAACACAAACACAGCAGAGCCACAGATGGGAACCAGACCATTATATTCTCTCACCTGCCTCTCCACCCTGACAAATCTACCCATCATGCTTTGGTCTTCAGTATCTGGCATGGACGTGGCTTTGGCTAAGTAAGACTCATGCCTGAAACAAACAGAAACAAGTCCATGAAGATGGTGCCGCCATCACATGCTTGAACATCAGCGATGGCGTCGCAGTACCTGGGTGACTGACTGGATGGGTAGTTAAAGGGTGTTTTCTGGGGCTTCTTGCTTTTTGGGGTGAGGGGGGGTCCAGGGGCAAGAATCATGTCGATCCTTCAGAGAAGAAACAGGTTGAGCGCGGCACATATGAGGCCAGATTTACCCCTCTGTGTGTGTCTGCTCACCTGGTCTGGAGGTATTTAATTCTGCAGAGCATGTCGAGATGTCCAGCTGAGTACTGCTCAATCACATCTTTGACATCGTAAGGCCTCAGAGTTTCCTTAAACCTCTTCTTGTTCAAGAGAAATTGCATGATCCTGCGAAGCAAAGATCAATATAACCGCATCTGTTGAAGCTTTCCTGGAGTTTACCCAACTAGTTACACCAACTAAAACAGTCGGAGTTTCTACAGGTACCCAAGAATCATGCAAAACCTCAGGACATCCGCCCACTGTGGGGACTGGTTTCTATCTTCAGCAGTCATTGGGCCAAAGGGTTGTGGACCCTGGACAGGGCAGTGATCCATCACAGGGTAAAGCAAACACTAAGGGCAATTAACAAACAAACAAAGCCCTGCATATCTGAGTCTCTGTTCAGGAACTCCTGATTGAAATGACTGGATGAAGAAAGGCCACACCTGAAACATGCAGGGCAGCGGTCTCTGAGGACTGGGCCTGAAACCACTGGCTTACATCCAAGTCCAGCCCAACAAAATGCCATTTACTGATCACCTGACAGCAGCTCCTGTTTCTAACGGCTCATTTCAGGCAAACCGTACACCGGCTCCTTTGGTGTTAACACTTTCCCTACTTGAGTTCAGTCCCATCGTCCATGGGGTCTTTGAGACCTGTTGCCACCCACTGAGCTGTTATCTTCAGCTCTTCCCAGAATCCTCAGCTGCTGCAGGAGCTCCGCTGTTTGGCAGAAAGTCTTGGGGGTCCTGAAACCAAAACCCTTGGTGTCCGAGTTCCCCTTTCAGGGAGTCATTCAGCCCCAGCATAATGGGGTGGAGGAAGAAGAGCTTTCACAGGGTTAATCACTCGTCTCATAGGTTGGATTCCTGCATTATGTCAGTCTATAGAGGAGACTGCTAACGTGTGTGAGCTCTGGTTTACATCACTGATGTCGAACATCCAGCTTTGCATTGCTGAAAGAAAAGTCACACTGAGCACACATGCTGGAACCTGCAGACCAATTACATTGTTAGTGTTGATCTTAACTGGTGAAACACTGGAACTGATGGAATGCTGCCCCATCATTGCAACATGCTGAGGTAGGACAGAATAGATGCAAAATGTTGACCTAAAACAAAGTGTTATTTCAGAACAGTAAGATAAATATTGTGGTTTTTAGAGTTCACTGATTCTGGGCTCCTCGTTCAGGCAGAAGGAAACCAATGCAGGCAGTGCAGGTTATGACCATAATCTCATTTGATCAGGTTAAAACAGTTGGTGTTTTCTACAGACTCTGGTTTCATGATCCAGCTTTGTTCTCCCTGGGCATGAATGGTTTGTACTTCGCTAACTGGTGTGTCTAAATTGTCTTGACGGTGAGTCCAGGACTGTGACCTGTGATGGACTGGTGACCTGTCCAGGCTGTCCCTCACCTCTCACCAATGACCGTTAGAGATTAGCACCAGCGATGGGAGGAACGGATGACTCTGTAATTTCCTTCCAAACTGTCAGACCTTCCTGTTATCTTCTGAAGTGGCTCTGGTCACTGCTTCTACAGGCTCTCTAATATCGTTTCTGCTGAATGGTGTGGCCTGGGTCTGTAAGCGGCCCATGAAACCGTCCGTACCGCTCCATTCCTGGAGACCCTTCAGTTGTAGGTCTACGGGAAAATGAGCAGAGCTACAACAACAGTCCTTCGATCGGGCCAGGAAATGGTTTTGTTCCTGTTTGTTATTGCTGTAGTAGGACGTAGCATTAGGTGTTTGGGTTTAACCCAACTGGCCCAGTTAAAGTCCAACTGGTGGTGGAAACATTCTCTACAGGACATAAACTATCATACGACGCAGGCCGAACCGCTCAGTGGACACATCGCAAAGACCTTTTCAGGTTTTCTCTCTGGACTTTGGAGGATTGTTTTAACAGATTCAAGCTCAAAGTTCAGGACTGTTGGAAAGTGAGTGATTACTCCGGACCTGACTGCCCTGATGACCAGTTTCAGAGTCGGGATCATCTCCTCCAGGAGGATCTCTGGCGGGAAGCCCCGGTCCTCTAAGACTGGCTCTGCAAGGCCTCCAGTATCTGGAAGACAAACAGCACAGAGTAAACTGACCGCTGGCGGAGACGTTCTCCTGCGGTCGGCACTCTGACCTTCAGAGCTCTGGCGCAGCGTGTAGGACTTCATCCGGAAGGCGGTCCGGAAGCGCTCGCGGTTACTGAAGCCGGCAGGTTTGGGCTCCTTGGAGGGGCTCTCCTCGATGGACTCGGCGTTAACCGCGGGCTTCCTGACCATCCCCAACGACGGCCTCGCGTTGGAATTACGAACACGTTCCAGCAAACTCACTTTCTGACTGAGGTGGAGGAAAAGAGCAGGACATCAAACCTATAATATTTACATTGTGTTATGCTGACAATAATGAACAAGGAGGAAAAGGTGTTGACCACAACCTGCATGCTACGTTGGGATTCCTGCTTCAAACTGAAACATCCTGTTATTTTACATCAGGATCTGCTGGTTCTGCATATCAGAGCTGCATCAGGCTGAAGGGAGCGGCGAAGAACCAAGGAGATTGGTCCTGTGACAATATTTGGCAGCACAAAGACGCAGCTTTCTGGGTAAAATAAGACTCCTGTGTCCCTTAGAAGAGGCGGGGAGGTGGAGCCGTAACCGGAGCCGCCAGCGGCCCAAACGAGGCCTCTGAAACGTGGGGCGCTCTCAGCGACTTTGCTCCCACAGCGGACACAATATGAGCCTCTATGTGGCCTCAGGGCAGAATAGGGACGGCAGATTACGGCGCTGAGAGGCTGCAGAAAGGGAGCGCTTTAAAGGAAGGGGGAGTCTTCTTTCTGAACGCTCCTCGGCGAATAAAGAGCAGAAAATGGGATGTGATTATCCCCAGATCTCTCTAAACGAGGTGACACAACAGCAGGAAAGAACAAGCTCAGATACTCCAAGACCCAAAGTTTGGTGCTCATTTCCAACAACAAGATTAAACTTCACAGAGATAAAAGAAACCACAATAAACCGGGAGGGAGAAGATCTGAAAGGATCTGCTGGCAGCAAGCAGCAAAACGCTCATCCAGCTCTCAGATGGAGGATCATTTTCTGTTCACATTGCAGGGAAAAGATCCCAGATTAGCCACCAAACTGAGGAGGAAAGCAAAAAAATCACAAAGAGCCCAAAGCGCTGCCGCAGTTTCTGGATGAAGTCCACCTCTTCCCTCAAAGCCACAGATAAAGTCCGACCCAGATGCGTCTCCGGGTCTTTGTTCAGGATCGCATGTTTTTAGTTTCTGTGTTCTGAAAATTCATGCAGGTTTTTCCCAGCAGTGACAGAAAATGAAAAACTAACGAGGAGCTAAGAGGATAAACGATGACGGCTGAGGAAGGAGATGGACTCAGAGAGACTGTAAAACCAAAACTCTTTGGTCAATTTATCAGAAAATCACCCGACACTCAGCAGCGACTCAGTCGAGTTCAGAACGAGAAAAAATCAACAGTCAATCTGAACATGTCAGAGACAGAAGAGATTAAAAGCATTTTTTATTTCCAGTGTAATTTTGAAGGAAGTCATTACTGATAAAGGGAAACAATCCTCCTCATTCCTGCCTTCACTTACTGAACCGTCACTCATCAGTCAGGACTAATGGACTCACTAATAAGTTCTCAAAAACCCTCAGCTTAATGTTAAAGTCAGAGCGACAGAATGAGTGGCCGTTCAATATCAACTTCTTCCCAGAGTCATTTATCCCAGTCATGCATTAATATACAAAGATATTTAAAGACAGGCTGGGTGGGATATTTTAGGAAATGTTCATTATTTTCTCTCTTCAGCTGGTGGCCTAATTAAAGTCCTTACTGTAGGCACAGCGTCTCTGCAGGAGCTCGGCGACCTACCTCACCATGGCCTCCAACGTGTCCTTCCTACCAGACAGAGAGACGACAGAAAGTCACAGAATAAACAAAACCTGGAGCATTACTCAAACTGTGGAAAACCTCAAAGTCTTTTAGGAAACATCTAAATAATGAGTTCAGGTGAAACACGCAGCATGAACACAGCAAACCGGTCAGCCACTGACACAAAGAATTAAAACAAGATCAATAATCTCCATTTGGACGATTTTTCCTCTTCCGGACGATAAAATCTTCACTCTGGTGTTTTGGTCTCAACTAAAACTGTTTGTGAAGGAACATTTTGTTCACAAAGAGTCCATAATTCATTTATTTATTTTGAATATTTAAAATGTCTTCCAGCTCCTGTGTTAAATGCTATGCCATTATTCCCATTACATCACTGGAAACCAGTTCTTTATCACAGTAACTTCTGGGATAATCTAAACTTCAGCTCCACATAAAAGAGTTTCAGCCTCCAGAGGAAACTTTTCTGCACTAAACTGCTTTAAAATATAAGAATGAATCTGACAGTCTGGAAGGAAAACATGAAAAGTTTTATTAAAGCTGCATTATGTGATTTTATGAAGAATATATTTTTACACATTTATAAAAACAGTTTTCTATTAGACAATCTGAGAAAAGATCGATCTCCTCTCTGAGCTGCTGTTGCCTCTGAAGAAATGCACCAAAAGCAGCCAATCAGAGCTAGGAGGAGGGGCTTAGCGCTGTTAATCAACCTCGTGTACTCGCTGAGCTAATTGAGGAGAAACAACTTAATGTTACAGGAAAACTGTTTATCCGCTGTCATTTTTGGCTACGCTAACCAGCCTTAGCTTTCATGACAGGCTCTGAGCTGCAGCGGTGATTGACAGCGCTAAGCCCCGCCTCCTGGCTCTTATTGGTTGTTTCTGATTAGCACTGGAGCTCGATGTTTTCACACATTATGCGTCTCATAAACTGTCATGACATGGTGACATATTTTAAAAGTTGCAACCTGCAGCTTTAAGGCTCTGTGGAGAACAGATGGAGCCTCGTACCTGAAGCAGGGAAGAGAGATGATGGTTTCATAAAATCTCCACGTGGCAATAAGATCTTCCCTGATCGGATTGGTGGAGTAATACCGCCAGGCCGACTGGAGTCAACACAGAACAGCTTCAGGATTCTGATGCTACACACGGAACCAGACAGCAGACGTTCTGCGGTCTCATCTCTGACCTGGATGAGTCCGGCGGCCGGGTGGCGGCGCTTCTCAAAGTGTTTCTGTCTGTGCTGCTCCTGGACCTTCAGAGCCAAACCAGAACCCAGAATCCCCTGCAGCCAGAACCAGAGCGACAGGTCAGGCTGCTGCTTCATGAAAACATTCATAAAAATAATAAAACGGCTGATCTCATCTGGCCGAACTCTTTAAAATATGTTTAACTTTGTATTGGATTAGTTCAGGCAACAACAGTGAGGATCTGATTCATTGATCAGATGAATCAATGAATCAATTTGATTCATTGATTTTAATTGTTGGTGCAGTTTTCTGTAAAAACCACCAGAAAAAGTCCTTTATATTCACCTTTTGTTAATTTAACCTTCATTACCTGCAGCCATGCTAATGATCACAGCTCTACACTCACAGCAGGCAAAGCGAAAAAGGAAACTCCGATCAGAGCGAACGTGCCGGCTAGCAGCCTCCCTGCCCAGGTCTTCGGGGTTTTGTCTCCGTAACCGATGGTGGTCAGCGTGATCTGCAGAAGAGACATAAAATCAGAAACCTGAAAAGGTCACAGATCCACAGCCGTCAGGAAAACTTCTGGCTGGAAGGACGACGGATTTAATGAGGAGAAAATCAAAGGTTTCTAAACCCGAAGCTTCATTACAGCAGAACTTCCACATTATTTCTACTGCGGAGAGAAACTTTGTTCATTACATATCAGATCCACACTTTATTTCACCAATATCATCACCCAAGCTGATCTCATTGTTCATTGGAGAATCCAGGTTTCTCCAGAGAAATCAAAACCAACATGTGTGCAGTTATGTCAGCAGCAGCGAACGCACCAGCCCCCACCACAGCGCGTCGGCGTACGTATCGAAGTCCTGCTGCTGGGTCTGCGCCGTCGGGTTCTCCTGGTCGGACACGTTGACCGAGCCGTCGTCTTTCTCCACCAGGTAGACCAGGAAGGAGGCCAGGATCAGAGACAGGAAGCCGATGTACCAGGCTGTGATCAGCTCCTGCAGAAACACAGACCGTAAAACCGTCTGTGACGGTTCCATCAGGCCGGTCTCCGCAGGACACGCCGAAGGACACGCCGAGAAGGACACGCCGAATGGACACGCCGAGATGGACACGCCAATGGACACGCCGAGAGGACACGCCCGAGAAGGACACGCCGAGAAGGACACGCCGACATGGACACGCCGACATGGACACGCCGACATGGACACGCCGAGAAGGACACGCCGACATGGACACGCTGTCCTTCCTACTGACTGCTTTAACCCGAGGGAAGTGATTAAACCGTCTCTATGCGACAGGTTACGTCTTTAAGATCCATAAATGATGCACAGAGGCAGTCAGCAGAGATTAGCA
The DNA here is from genome assembly GCA_922788865.1 of Poeciliopsis turneri. Taxonomy (NCBI): domain Eukaryota; kingdom Metazoa; phylum Chordata; class Actinopteri; order Cyprinodontiformes; family Poeciliidae; genus Poeciliopsis; species Poeciliopsis turneri. The sequence goes on along the minus strand of CAKLNU010000890.1, from coordinate 489,600 downwards.
TGCAGATCAATAACTCGATAACAGGGATTAACTCTGAAAACGTGATGTTGTTACATCACTTTAGGACTTTTTATTCCCCGTTTTAGTGGAGGAGATGGATCTCACCAAATCAATCATGGTCAAAAGATTTTAAATTTAGTCTTTTTGTAATTCCTGGAAGCTCCTTTAAGTTTTTTCAGTGTTTTCTGTCATTGCTGTCCCTCTGGAGTCTCTCCAGTCGTACCTTACTGTGAGCGTAGATGGCAGAGCCCAGGAGTTTCCACGTGCCGCCTCTCCGGTCCATGCGCAGCATGCGCAGGATCTGCAGGAAGCGCAGGCTGCGCAGCGACGTGGCCAACACGTTGCCCTGGTTACGCACCGCCACCACCGGCACCGAGGCAATCAGCACGAAGATGTCTGGAGCAGAAGGACCAGAGTTTCTGACAGCAGCTTTTCTCTGACGAGGTAATGAGTTTGACCTCAAGAGATGTTAATCACCGCCAGGACTTGACTAAAAACTGATTTAGTTTGATTCAGACGCTCTTCTATTCACAGCTCCTCTTGAGAAAAGAGCCGCTGGAATCTGCAGAGGTTCTAATTTAAGTTTCAAATAATCCTGAACACAGACGGCAGAAGCGCTGAAACGATAAAGGTTAAAGGTTAAATGATGATGGATTGATATAAACTCTCAGAACGGACAGCTGCTCTCTGAATGTCGTTACGATTCAGAGAAAATCATCGCATTCATTTACCTGGAAGTTGATCCAGATGAAACACTGTTTGTGTTTATTGGTTTTTAGTTTTGCTTTCTTAAACTTTCTGGTGAATTTCAGAGGCGATAAAGTAGTTTAAGACATTAAAATGTTCTTCAGGAGACAGAAGACCGACTTTGTAATCGTCTTTATGTGTCTCTGAAGGTTCAGCTCTCAGGTCGACGTTTCCATCTTGATTTTTGACTTTAATGTTCCTGTTAAACTAAAAGACGTGAAGAAGCCACGATTCCTGCGTTGGAGGATTTTTTAAATTTAATTTTCCTAATAAACTGAAGGAAAAATGATTAAACTGAATTTAAACTGTTTTTTTCTGTGCAATTTGATCTTTAATAATGGATCGAACCCAGAGGAGGTTCTGGTCATCATCGTCTCCTGGTTCTGCTCGGAGCTGCCAGGCTGATCAGGCGATTCGGCTCTTCAGTGGCTGAAGCAGCTCTGGACAAACTGAGGATGTCTGATGCCTCCAGCAGCTTTCAGGCGTCCTGACAGCCACAGAAAGTGAAGGGCAGCCTCTTCCAGGGGAGGATTTCTGGCCAATTACTGGAAATTTATTCTGAAAAGCTGCTGATTTGTTGAGGGCAGCTGACAAAGCTCCTGTCAGCCTGACTCACTGCCTGCTTTCAGCCATTTCGCTGAAATAATCATCATTGTGTTTCTTTGAGCTTTATAAATGACTTCCTGAGCCTTTTAATTTTATCTGTAAAAATTAACATATTTATGATTCCCCCTGCTTACCCAGAATGCACAGCGGTTTGCGGGCGAACTTCAGCCTCCCCCTCCATCCTTTGTAGCGACAGCAGCAACCGGCCGCCCAGATCCTCAGTGCAAACTCTGCTCCGAATATGAAGATGGCAAACGTTTCCTGCAGAGGAGACAGGCTCACTCACTCTGCGTGTGTGCGTGTGTGTGTGTGTGTGTGTGTGCGTGTGTGTGTGTTTTCTGTGGAGTCGTTCTCACCAGTATAACCAGCCAGTGTGCAGAATCCTTCTCGTGTTCCCTGAATGTGGTCAGTATGGCCAGAATCAAACATCCCAGAACGATTAGAAACCTGCAGAGAAACCAAACAAAACGGTTCGAGAAATTACAAATTATCTGGAGGATAAATCAGCATAAAAACAGCAAGAACTATTCAGCCAGACAGCGAGTTTGCTGCTTCTGCCACTAGAGGGCACCGTTTCCTCCTAGAATAAGACTACAGTACAAGTAGTTTTGTTTTTTAGACTAAACACAATGAAAGGGAACCAGGAGGTGCAGATTCTGCACGTTGCTGCCTCCTGCTGTCCTGCTGTAAAAACAATAAATAAATAAAACCGACCGGCTCTTCAAACTGAGATGAAAACCGAGCAGGACGATCAATTAAAGGAACCAAACATCCATCAGTGAAACGATGACAACCAGCTGCAGGGTTACCAGTTTAACCAGCAAACACCAGCCTGAACTACATTCATTTAATGGTTCAATGACAGGCAACAACACGCAGCAAAAACAACGGAATGAATGAAAACATGCAGTGAAAAACCAGCAAAGTTTTCCTGGGGATTAATGATGGAACCAAAAACAGTTTTATTGTTCGGCTGAAATCACAAAATTAATGGAAAATATTTCACCAAATTAATAAAATCATACTAATTTATCCCAAAGGGAAGTTAAATTTGTGCAGATGGTGATGCATCCATAAACCTCCTTTTCAGCTCCTCTGGGATTCGGGGTCTTAGTTCAGCTATTAAACAATACAATGTTTCCATGGTTACGCATCATAACAACTGTCCAAAATTAAATAAGAGCAAAAAACCTTCCAGCTTCAAAGCATCCAAAACCAGAGGGAACAATTTCCCAAACAGTCAGTGAACGATAAGAGGAACATTCACCCAGATCCAAAACATTAAAATGATTCACAAATAAACGGAGCGCAGGATCCCAGCTGAGCCGTCTGGGCCGTCCTGCAGAGAAACAGCCACCAGGAGAAACACGGAGTTTGGACCGAACCCCAAGACCCGGACAGAAGTAACGGAGCTTTTTGTGCGGGCGGAGGCAGAGGACGGACGTCCAGAGGGAAACGCTTTCTGTCCGTCTCTGAGACGACAGCCAGACAAAAAGTCTCAGTTCTGCCTCATCTCAAAGCTCAGCAAGATTTCTGGACCTGTCAGTCACCAAAACCTGCAGCCAGAGGAAATAATGCAGAGGCACTTAAAACGAATATTTCTCCTATTTACAGGTTTTCTGTACTTTCAGTCCAGTGAAGTGTAAACAGAGACCTGCCTGCAACCTGCAGCAGCGTGACAGGCTGACGTAGATTCAAACTCAACTGATGATGATCTGCTTATTATGACTTTAACAGCTTTATGTCTAGAAAAATACAAAGGCAAAGAAAATGATGATTAAATTTACTTTTAAGGGTCAGAAACACAAATGATAAATTAAATTACACAATCAAATTTTGTGAATTTAAGAAAAGTTAAAATCAGCTAAATGAAGATGAACAAAACAAATAAATAAATAAAATGAGCTGAGATGATGTGAAATTATGCAAAAACTAGGTTGAAACAAAATAAACATATAATAAGCAGAAATCATATAAAAAACTAAACTTAAACTCAGCTGTTTCGCTACAGTGAGCTAAACTAAAATGGGTAAAAATTAAATTATGTAAAATATTACAACATCTCATTTTAATTTTGTCCATTTATGATCACTGATCGGCTTCATCCCCAAATCCTCACAGTTCTCAGGTTCCGGACCGAAAACAAGAATCACCCAACAGCTTCCTTCAGCTCATCGGCTCTATAACTCACTTTACATGTGTTAGCGCCGAGGCCCGGTTCTGACGGGCTCCCCGGCCCAGATGGGTCCCTGGAGGATTCCTAACAAACAATTTATGGCCGAGATTCAATAAAGCGAGAGCACACTCTGCATTTCTGATTTATGCCGAGGAGAGGAGCAGAGGCGCGGTAACGACTGCAGACGACGTTAAGGAGTGTGACCTTTATTTGAGCCGCTGAGGAGGTTTTTATAACAGCTCTGACATGCCGGGAAAAACAGCTGAGGGAAAAAAACAACCAAACTTTTGCTTCATCAGCAGCATTTGCTGCTAAACTGACAAAATTAAAACCCCAACAAGCCCAGAGCCCTGCATAATTCTACATTTACTGCTTTTATGACTGCAAAGATTTATGATGATGTGGATATTTTGTCAAAATAATTAAAGGAAATGATTATCTTTAAATTGTGTTTCCTGGATTCAAGCTGTCCTTATCCAGAAAACGCCTCCTAGTGGTCAGTTGGCCTCTCTGTGGGTTTTGATGAATTATGGCTGTTTTGCTGGTCAGAGACGCAGAAACACCATTCCTCTGACAGCTCAGCGGAGGAGGAATATTCACACTCTGGTCTGAGACCTGCTGACCCTGCAGGACGGTTTCACTCACCGGCTGGACGAACCGCGAGTCAGGAAACGATGCAGCTCCGCAGCTGCTGGCGTCACCGACGTGTAATAATGAGAAAAATGCTGCCGAGTCACAAACCAGGAGATTCTCAGACACTCAGAGATAATCATGAAAGATCGCATCAAATGTAAAATCTGTTTCGCTCTGAATTATTCAATATTTGTGGTATTTGCAACACAATGTTTCTGATTGCTGTCGGATGATTCACATCAAATCCTTCATTTCAGGCTGGAATAGATTTTATTTCATGTTGAAGCTGTTTCAGTAAATCTGAGGTAGAAATAAAACTGATCCAATAACATCACACTGCTTGGCTGTTGGGTTGTCAACGTTCTTCTAATTTGTCTTTTTTTTTCTACAACATTTCTGAAACTAATCTCAAAATTTGAGTCACATTTTTGACTTTTCAAACTCAGAAATGTTCTTGATTTTTCTAGAAATTTCCTGAAATTCTTTTGGTGTCAAATTATTTTTTTTATCTTTAACTATCCCATCTTTAGTATCGGCATTTTGTAAAAATATTTATTTGTTTTCTGTCTAAACATCTGGACTTTCAGCTCCTCAAACGTTAAAAGGTTGTTTTTAAATCTCTGCCACCAAGTTTACTTTCACAAAGCAGAGCTTTTAGAAGAACCTGCAGATCCATCAGCTGGTTGAAATGACCAACATTTCCCTGTTTCCTCTGCAGGAGACGCAGACCGAGCCAAACGTGCATTTACTGGTTTAACAAGTGGAGTCAAAGGACTGTCACTGAATTATTACTTCAGGGAAATGGATGCAGATTCAACCAGCAGACTCCAGAAACAGTTTCACCTCTGTTCCTGAGGACGATCAGCCTGATCAATCACTCCTAAAGGACGTCCGTCGCTCATCAATCAGCGGCGTTCCTCCAACTCGCAGCTCATCCATCAATCAGCCGAGTTCGTCTGCCCGACTCTGAAGTTATTAACAGAACCGAAGACGTAATGATGAAACATCACTGGGTAAAAGTGTCTCATGAGGGAAAGGATCTCGCTTTTTCACGAGCTTCTGTCTGTGTTTACAGACCCGGTTGACCCGGTTTCTAAGCAGCAACTTATCGTTGCCTGCAGGGAGAGAGAGAGCAACTCCCCGACCAGCTGCCTCAGAGTGGAAATTAGAATAAATGTGAAGCTACCTCAAGCATTAACGACACAAGAAGGAGGTCAGGAAGAAAAATCAGAGCCAAAAATCTGTTTTTCACATGACAAGAAAAGCTAAATGAAAGCATGAAGAGAGCGCTAGAGATAGATCAGTTTCTCAATTCCTGCCCTGCATGTTTCAGGAGTTTTCCTTCCGCTAACAAGGTACCAAAAAAATTCACCCTGATGAAGGTTTTGTCATTTTGCTCCTTCTTGCCACGACGCCACCTGGTTCACTACAAAACGCAGCAGAATCCTGTAAGTACAACGTTGCATGTATTGGTATCTTGTGTTGTCAGAACCACTGTGTCTTTGCTACAGAAGCTCAGAAACAATCCACCAAACCCAGTACTTTATCTTTGGCAACTCATAATCATTTCAAGTATATTTAGTGTTGAGTTACCTGTGAGAGTTAACAGATACGGAGAGAGGAATGAACCATGGAGTCATCTGCTTCAGGCTCTTCAGCTCATGCAGTTTCGCAGGTTTTCAGCTGTTTTTGTGCCATAATCTCACATTTACATGAGACTCTACGTACAGTTGGTACCTTCAACGGTTCCCAGCTGCGTAATTCAGCGCCAAGCTCTCGTCCGGACCGAGTTTCCGATGGGCTGGCCTGCCAAAGGCTGGGATTTGTCACCTGAGGGCCCTGGAGGCCGAGGCAGCCATTACTGGCTTGGCAGGAGGAGGTGTCAGCAATCAGTGTCAGGCGTCCAGCAGAGCTGTTCATTAGCACCAGGACTGCTCTCGCCTCACCGACTCTGACGTCTGTCGCCTTGTTCCTCCATCTGGCTGATGGAAACGGGTTTGCTTTGTCACATCCAGCAGCTCATTTAGTCTGCAGCAGCGGCATTCAGGCACTAAAAGGTCAACGTGGAGAAGTGGGACTGCTGGACGCAGAGACGCTTCAGTCCTGGACGACTTATAATCAGCAATTGAGAGATAATTTTCACCCAAAGCTTCTCCCTATAGGATAACTGGCTGCAGAAAATCATGAACCTGAAACTGGTTGCAGGTTGTCTAAGTGGAGCAACTGATGGGATATTTGGAGAATAATTATGGGTTTACTTATGGCAGTGTTGCCCAAAGCGCTGGCATCCATCCTGCCTGCTTCAGTGTCAGTCAGATAAGTTTTCAACACAGCAGTCAGGAGGTATTTTGCTCTATGTAAGACTTGAGTAAACGTGAACAGGAGTTTGTAAAATCAGAAAGGGGAACTTCAGGTGCCTCAGATCAGTGAGTTTCCATAGTAACGGGGTTTTGTTGAGTGCAGAGTATTTGGGAAGTGTGTGTGTGCTTGAGAGGAAACATTGTTAGTTTTGTTTATCCTTCTTAATGAAAGTTTTATTCTTTCCAGAGTAATGTGGAGGATGTCACCATTTTCAAAGTGGCTTAATTCAAAAATACCTTATTGATCGTAACTCATTGTCAAACGTTCTGCAAAGAGTTCATGGTGTAACTACTGAGTATCGCTGGGTCTTTTATGCTGTGTCCTTGGGGTATCACTGGGTTGTCACCTGCAGGATGTCCACTGAATAGTTTGAGTTTTTAACAGGTGCTAACAGACTATCTATAGGTACAGGGTTAAATTCGAGGTCTGGTGGTTTGCTGTCTGCTAAAACAATGTAAAGCCTTTCCCTATTCATGAAAACTTACAGGTTGTCAGAATTTACCTGCAGAGAAACATCCAGTTTGTCCCAAACCCAGAGCTGAACGTATCGGGTCTGCATGTCACTGACAGAAACAACCAGAGCCGCTTCATGTCCAGGATCCTTCCTCCCAGCGCAGCGCATGATTATCTGCTTTCCACTCACTATTGATCGTTTTGTCCTCTGTCATAAATCAATCCCATCTTATTGTTGCAGTAAACAAACTGGTTTTATTGTTTAAACCAGCAGCAGTAATCAAACAGATGAAGGCTGTAAAAGGTGATTATGTTCAATATTGTTGCTCATTAAAACTTTACAGGCTTTTATCATTATTAAGGTTTGTGAACAGCGCCACCTGCTGTCTGTTGGTCTAGAGTGAAAGCCACTCTAATTCAAACAAAGACATATTTAAAAAAGAAAATAAGCTGCTAAATAAAGATCGTATTCTAATGTAAGTTTTGTGTTTCGGTTTGATCAAATCGAAAACCTCTGAGGTGAAGGAAGTCGTTCTGGTTCCCGGTCAAACGTCACGTCAGCGTTTCCCTGCTTCCTGTTTCCTCTCTGCAGCTTCGCTCCATCCTCTCTGCTCCTGCACACGAGATGCCGTCTGCGTCTCCATGGCAACAGCTGCTCACCGGAGCATCCCTCCCGCTCCCCATCACCATGGCGACACCTGCTCGTCTCCCTCCCCGCTGCCAGGGAACACCGGCTTTACCGCCGCTGTCAGTGTCTCCATGGCGACGAGCGCGTGGCAGACGAGTCGCACAGCGAGCGGCGCGACGTGATTGGACGCCTTTCAGAGCGAGTAAACAGAAAATCCTCAGACAGAATCGACAAAAGGCCGTCTGATCGCATGATGTCATCCTTACTTCCAGGAGACTTTATGAAGAAATAAAGACATAAAAGTATCAAAGAAAACGATTAGAAAACGTAACAAAACTAAAACCTGATGATAAAAACTTCAAGCTATTAAGCAACATTTACAGCTTCATCACCTCCAGCAGGTAACAGCAGAGCTAAACCGAAAACATGTCCAGTTTTCACTTCAGCAGCAGAAAATGTTTCAGCTTCTGCCTTTGTTTCAAACATCAGCCTTTAATTTCTGAAAGCTCAAACAGGCTGGATGAAAACTTTTCAACCGCAACAAGGAAAACATTTTCCTGAGCTGCTGGATCTCAGATCAGAGCGAAACGCAAACGGTTCTGGCTCAGAACTGCTGTATGTAAAACTGTAATGAGTTAATCCTGACCCTGGTTTTCAGATTAGTTTGTTTCTTTGAGAACGTTTCTGTTTCTGAACCAGGATCTTCCATAAGACCTGGACATCACATGTTTCCTTCCCTGCATGAACAAACATGCAGCTGCTGTTCAATATTCAGCCTGTCGTTCCCTGAAGATCCACGTTATGATTCATCCAGGCTCTTTGTGAGAACGAGTCACCAAGTTTCCCTGAAATGCTGTTCTGAAAGGTCGGCTGGCTGGTGTTGACCTTCAGCTGACCTGTGTGAGATCTGCTAGTTTACAGAACGCAGTGGTGAAAATTCAGACGCGTTCTGCATCATTCATGATGCTTCAGCCGAACCCTGATCTGTTCTTTAAACCATGCCTAAACCTGCTGCAGCCTTAGCCTGGATTAGATTAGACGTGTGGTCCATTAACGATGCAGCGCCCAGAACCGTTATCTCGGATCAGACACGTCAGAGAGCTTCGTCTCCTAATGCAGGAGTCTTGTTCTCTGCAGGGAGCGCCGGCGGTGACGTCAGCAGACGGAGACGCAGCGCCGAGGCTCCACCGAATTAAAGCTCAGCCTGTTTCTCTGCTCAGAGATCCAGGATGGAAAGTTCTTCTGGATCTTCTGGTTCTGCTGAACTTCTGGGGTTTTCCTGCTCTGCACAATGAGACAGAAACATGATGACTGCTGTGACGCCTCCTCAGATGAATGTTTAAGGCTTGGATTCATGATTTATAAAGCAGAGCAGTTTATCAGCAGCATAAATCCTGGGATTAGTTGAGATGCTTTTCATCAAATTCTGCTGCCTGAAACATAAATCTGGACAGATCCAACAAACGGATCCCATCCAACCCGAACAAAGGCTGTGGAAGCAGAAGAATGGATCCATGTCTGTGAATGTTTGCTCCATTATTTGCAGTTTTTTCCACAAATGTTGTTCCATAAATCAAAGCTTGAATGGTTGCTGTTGGTTTCTGACCATCATCAGTTTCATAGACCTGCTCATGCATGCAAATGCACGGCTGACCTTGAATGTAAATATATGAATAGAAATGCATAATGAGGCTCTGAAGGTCACTTCTCCCAGTTGGTCATGTGGCTCATCTTCATGATGCTCAGATGTTTTTACGGCCTGGGGTCGAGGGGTCACTTATTTAGCGCCTGGTGCAGCAGGTGGACGGATCATTAAGCATCAACGTCTGAATTAAAGGAGGAAGTTTAACCTCAGTTTGAGTATAAACACCTCAAAAGTTTGATATTTAATGGCGTAAATGAGTCGGTCCCAGCGGAGCGAGGAGTTTCCCTCTGATCCTCCTCTGATTAATTAGCCTGAAGTCGCAGCTGCGTCTCTGCTCACCAACAGACGGCTTCATCTTTCTCTGGTTTCATCTTCAGTTCGCTCCTCTGTGAGGAACAGCAGAGCTCACGAAAGAGGAGTTTCATTTCATCGCTTTGGTTCTGCATTACAGCTCCACCCGAATCCTTAGAGCTCAAATACTCTGAAGTCTGAGAGGTAAAATGGTCTGGTCAGTTTTTATTTAGCAATAAATGTACAAACATTGTTGTATGAATGCCATTAATAACATTCATGTGTTTTCTGAATTTTAATTGTGGAGATTAAATTGAGTGTCGCGTTTCATCTGCGGCAGATTCTTGGTCAGTGATGTGACGAGGACAGAGTGGGACTGTGAGGACATGGAGACGTCCAACAGGTCCAACAGACGAGCTCCGTCTGCAGGAATCAGGTCACTGAACGTTTCCTCTGACAAGCAGGATTTTACTGCAGACTAACTAAGAAATAATAAACCACTAAATCTCACAGCCTCCACAGACCACATGCAGCAGGTGAAGGTCATGAGAGGTCAGTTAGTAAAACACTGAACCAGTAAGACTGTGTGAAGGAGAACACCTCTCCTCTCTAAAAACAAGATGGCTGCCGGACCTGCTTTACAAACCAACAAGAGTAATTTCATTTGTTTGGCCATAAAGGACAACAAACCAAACAGCGTATCAGTACAAACTCCTCCAAAGCATGGTGGAGGAGGGATCATGATGTGGGATTGGGAGGAAGCATTTTGTCCTTTTGAATCATGTGGCGTTATGGTGACCATTGGATCTGTTTTTATTCACATTCTGAAGAACCGCATAGAAAAGGTTGATTGAAACAGAAAAATTCAAAATAATTTTCTCAATTTAACAAAAATTTTTTTACGATTCCTTGAGTTGAGATTTGACTTTTCTGAAAAGGTTGAAGAATTAAAAGGGAAACGCTGCCCCTGCTGGCGAGTCTGAGCCTCAGCAGAGGGCCGACCCTCCAGATCATGACTAGCTTCAAATATTTACTCAAAATCTGCATGACGGCCAGGTGGAAACACGGTTACTATGGCAACAACAACGTGATGGCGTCACGTTGAAATCAAAGGAATTTCCTCTCAGAACCACCATTCCTCCATCACTGGGATCACTGGTCTGTTTCTCTCCTGTGACTCGGCTCGTTAAGTTGCTGCATCACAGATTGATCCTCCCTGACGATGATGATGATTGTTGTCCAACATCTAATCAGGCCGTCTTGCTATTTTCCCCTCCATCTTTCCTTCAGAGCGACGCACTGCTGCGTTTGGCATTTTAGTTTCCATGGCGACAGGAAACCTTTCGGCCTTCTTCCTCCCATCATGCAGTCATTTTGGATCTGCTCAGCACACAGCGAGTGAAAACGGTAATCAGAGGAGAGGAAGCCGACGTTCAGCAGTTTCTGCGTTTTGTTCCTGAAACTCCGGCTGCGTTCTGCGTCACAGTTCCCAGTTTGACGTTTTATTTTTCTGCTGCTTTATAAATATGGAGGACAAAGTTTCTTACTCTGCTTTCCTGCAGGATTATTTTCCTTCCATTACCAACAAGAATCCAGAAGTTCATGTTTCCATATTTTATTCATATTTGTACAAATTAGAGTTCGGACTTTAACTCATTTGTTTCCATTAATAAACAACATAGATTTATATGTGTTGACATTTTTAACAGTTAATTGCATTTTGCCAGTGGAACCTTTGTGTTCATGTTTCTGGTACGGCCGTAAATCTGATGGACGATGAAGCCACTTCTCTCTAAACCCATCTGAAGGAAAACACTACCACTATGTTCAACTTGAGCTAAGCAGTTAGCCTAGCAGCGAAGCTATTAAAAGCTAAAATAGCATTTCTGTAGCAGCTAATGCTAACGTTAGCATCCACATTTCTAAAGAAGCTCAATGAATCAAGACTTTCTGAAATGTTGAATGGAGAGAATTACACTTTGCTCCAACATGTTGAAGAACAGATTAAAAACCAAAACTAACTTTGTTGTTTTAGTTTTTCTGTAAATTTTGAATTTCTCTCAGAGGAAACATGAACTTTTCTAGCTTCTCCATTGGCGCCTCCAGGTTTTCTGGATCCCAGAGCTGCTCCAGAACAGAACCGTCTCGGCAGCGCTGCGTTTCTGCCCCAGGTCCGGCTGAACCATCCGGAGCTTTTAAACTGTCAGTCTGAGTCATTGGACTATTTAAGCTGCAGCTGTCCTGCAGGTCTCCTGCTGCAGGCCGTATTTCACACTGTAAGCTGACTTTATTGCACCTGCAGAACCATGAAGCTGCAGCAGCGCCTCTCATTGTGCCTCGGAGAGGCAACATTTAGTTTTTCTATATGCAGCGACGCCAGATCATTACTTGAGCTGTAAACGAGCCGCAGCAGAGAGACGGAGGTCTTAGCAGTGCAGCTCTGGAGGAGCTTGTTAAATTGACTTCCTGTCACCTGGATTGATCGTCGTGATCCTGCTGGTCGGATCTCTGAGTCGGAGTGTCTCAGGTGTTTCAGTGCAGAAGCAGTTTCTGTGTTTAGTCATGGCTCTTTGGCAGATTTAGTAGATTTTATGCGACTGAAGCTAAGTAACATGAAAACACAACATGTCCTGAAACAAGTTACATACAAGTTGCTCCTCTGCAAGACGGACCAGAGAAATGGATGCACCTCAGAGGTGAATGAAGATGATCATGATAAAAAGACAGAAACACATTAGAGTCACATGATTTGGACACCAGAAGCATCACTGCCGTCTCCTCTTATATTACGGTGCTGAAGCTACAGCACGGTAAAATAAATCACTGTCAGAAATAACACAGCTGAATAACTTCTCAGATTCGGCGTCATTACAAAAACCAGAACAGCACAAGCAACACGATGTTAAGCACATTAATCTCACATCCTATCCAAATTAATCTGGTTGTTTTTCTCTTTGCTTCAGATTTTTATGATGCTCATTTAAAGTTTCTACCTCTTTTATAACGGCCCTGCACACAGGCTGCATTCACACCGGCCATGCAGAACATCTGATCCTAGACAACTGGAGAGCAGGACTGAGGAAAACCCAAACTAAACTGACTGGGTCCAACATCAGGTCAGAACCAGATCTGAATGTCTGAAAGCCAGGCCCCCAAAGTGGGCGGAGCCCAGAGACCCTGAGAGGCGTGGCCAAGCGTGGAGTTGAGTGGAAAAAGGTCAAGACAAAAGACCAACTCAACGCCTCTGCAGACCCATCGAGTTACTTTAATCCAAAACCACCAACAAATCTAGAGACTTTTTCTGTTTTCTGCCGACTATTCTCTGCTGTGTCCTGAATAAGTAGTGGTACAACCCTAAACAACACATCTAGTCAGTTTATCAGTAAAATAAAGCAGATCTAGAGGTGAATTCTGTATTATTTAATATTTCACAGTAATATTTACCCATTTCTGCAGTGGATGATGCTCCAAAAGCTAAATAACATCCCAAATGTCTGAGAAACAGAAAAATAATATTCTTCATTTTGAGCAGAAACATTATGCAGATTAAATATGAATATATTTGGTTTCCACACACTGGTGTGATGAAGACCTGCTGGTTCCAGTCCCAGTAATTACTTTAAATATATGAGTCACTTAACTGCAAAAATAAAATACTATCCGTGTTTTCACATTAAGTGTATAATTGCATGTAATTAAATCCATCAGTGTTATTTCTGAGATAAATTAATGTTTTCTGCTCCAACTTGTGCATGTAAATGCATTCCTGTCTCCTCATGGAGAACTCTGCAGGTTTTCCCGCCTACTTAAAGGAGACATTCAGGACAGTTTGAGATAAACGCTCATTATCTGGGCCACGTTCTGGCAGCACTCAGCGTGACGCCACCGGCAGCGTCTGTCCAGGAAAACGCTTCCACAGCCATCGATGCGACATGCTGAGCTGGTCCGAGTCCTCCAGGGACAAACCGCGTCCAACCGGAGACGGAAGACACAGATCCAACTTTCAGAATGACAGAATAATCGGCTCTGACTGTTGATGGAAAAACAGGAAAAACAAGCAGAAAAATGCTGAAATGGCTCCAGTTTTTGGTGAATAGCCACCTAAAAATACAACAAGTCTGCAGTTATTTTCAATAGTAAATCAGAAAATGTCAGAAAACAGAGCAGGAAAAAACATATGGCTATTTTATTACCATAAAGTTTTCTTCCTTTTGTATCCATTTTTTCAAACTGGTGGTGAATCTCATTAAACCTAATATTTTCTTAAGACCTTGTGCAATTCCTCTGATGGTGGTTAACAAAGGAAACACAAAACATCCAGAAAAGGTTGGAACAAAACGACCAAAACTACGATAGAAAGGATGAAGATGTTAAATTAATGATTGAAAGTCATAAAAATTAGTTTTTTAACCACCTGTACATCAGTGTTTGTTAATCCTGTGGGTCCGATGCCGCAGGCTGCATTTCCACCTGTCCTGTTCGGTCCGCTTGAACCCAACTCCAGCCTTTTGCCTAGAAAGTCTGGTTCATTTGGGGAGGTGTGAACGCGAAATCAAACTCTGGGTCTCCTGTAAACCTCAATCTGGGTTCAGTTGAAACAGATTCTGGTTCGGTTCAAGCCGAACCAGGCGGACCAGAAACCGCTCCAAAAGCAGGAAGTGGACTACAGCACAGGGCATTCTGGATAAATACAACCAAAACAAACACGTTAGCCTAGCACTAGCGCACGAAATGGGTCGTGTTTTCTTTGCCAAAGACAAAAGAGAAATCCTCCAACCACTAAAATCTGATGTCACTCCATTTTTGTTTCCATTTCATGAAGAAGGAAGTTGTGCTCAGTGTCTTTTTCAGAACCGATTCAGAACCATTTCTACTCAAAAAGACCAGAAGTTAGAACTGGAATATCTTTCAGGCTCCCAGTACAGCCTGTTCAAAGAACCAGAGCCGTAAGCCGTGAGCAGAGAGGAGTCAAAGGCTGCAGCCGACATGGGAGGCGCTGCCCAACTGCTGGATTTACGCTAAATCTGCACAGAAAAAAAGCTCAGTTATTAGAAATCCTTATTATTTTTGGAAAATACAGATCGCATTTCCTTTCTTTACATCTTCCTCATCTTTCTCCCTCCTGTGTGATCACACTTTTAGTCGTCCGTTTGTTAAAAATCCCCTTTTCCTCTTCAGGAAAGTGAGCGGGCAGATAAAGGAGCTCAGCGTTTGGATCAAACTGCTAACTTCCAGAACCAGCAGCTTTGGCTCGGAACCGCCCGAGGTCCGGTGCTAATTAATCCGGAGATCCTTCTGCTGGCTCAGAGTCCGCGTTTCTCGCCGGGAGTCCTGCCCTCCTCCAAACCCGCTCCTCCTTTTCTCCTCTAACAGTTAAAATCGGAAGTGCAGGTTTCACAGGGTGACTTTGACACACCTTATTACATCTCATTACCTACTTTTATTCAAACTTATTTAATCTGGCTCTAGCTTTATTCAACTGGAATCAGACCAATAATGCTTCTTTATGCCCTGAAATCCTGCTGAAAACGTGAAGCACTGAAACGGTTTTCACAGGATGATGGAAGTCTGGCTGGGAGCCGATTCAGCAGAGGATCCTCATCCTGAGGGCACGTCAGTGTTCTGACGTGAACACAGACTTTCTGAGCTACGTTTAATTAACTAAAGTTGTTTGTTTCCAACTAATTACTCAGCAGGACTTCAGCCGCAGTGCACAGAAAAACTGGACGGTTTTCAGGATCAAAGATCAACTTGAAAGGCTTTCACTGACCTCTGCAGGTCGTAGTGGGACAACTTCCTGCTTTTTTATTTATTTCTTTAGGAGCAGATGCCCTTTACTTTTATTTCCTTCTTTCTCTTTAAAGCTTTTCGCCACCTGTCTTTGTGTCCATTTGAAATAAACTTGAAGCCATTTCTGATAGTTTTACATATATATTTATACATCGAGTGAAAGTCGCATTGCTCTGCTTGTGAACGTAAACTTGTTGACACTCATGACGATTCTGGTTTCCACACCGTCTCATTTACAATCAGAAAGTCGGCCGGCTGTCAACTGAAGACCATTTCCAGGATTAAAACACCAACATCTCAGCGAGATCTAGAAACTCCTCCATGCATTTATCTTTAGTCCACTGATGACTGCAAGCATCTTTATAAATCTGCCTAAAAATATCCGACATCTGCAGGTGATCCAAATCGCTGCTGCTGGCGTTCTGACTAAAACCAGGAAGACTGATCACATCCCCCAGGTCTAAAGTCCTTACACTGAGAGAAGAGACTTTAAAATGCTGTTGCTGGTTTATAAACCACTGACACCAAACTACATCCAAGATCTGCTGGAGTTGTATGAATCTTCCAGACCTCCCTGGTCTTTTGGTTCTGGTTCTCGTCTATATGTCCCTAGAACCAGAACCAAATATGGAGAAGCAGAATTCAGCTTCTATCTACTACAAATCTGGAACAAACCTCAAGACAAATGGAAAACAGCCAAAACTCTGAGTTCCTTTAAATCCTGCTAAAAACCCACCTGGGTCTGTGATTAACCAGGTCTGGAAGAGTTGACCAAATGTAAAGTCTTCATTTGCACAACTATTGACTACATGTTGTGTTTGTAATTTTTAAATTGTTATTCAAGGGAATAAATCCAGAGAGAAAGAACAGCAGACATTTATTTTTCTGATCTACAGCCAAAGTATTTAATAGAAACAGCATCAGTTCTAAGTTGTTTCAATTTCTTGAACAGCAGAGTTTAGATTTTCATGTGGAGAAATATTTCAGGGTTATATAAAATGAAAGAAAAAAAATTAGTGATATACTTTATGGACAACACAGACAATGACATTTAAACCAGAAAAACAAAGAACAGCAGAACAAAGAAGAACAATGAACCCTGACCAACAATCAAAGAAAATCTACTTGGATTTACAGAACTCTACAGCGTCTCCTATCCAGCGAAACCAAACTCCAGCGTGTAGCGGCTCAGTGAATCTGGTCTGGACTCTGTGGATCAGAGTCATGGTTTTAGAGACGCTGTAGAAGGACAGAATACCTGCTGTGTGATCCAGATACACTCCCACTCTGGAGGAAGCTGGACCTGAGATGGAGGTCCAGATGTTGTTGTGACCAAACTGATAACCATCTGAGTAACAATTTATAGCCCAAGATTTGTCATTACCTCCAAATCCACATTCATTCCCACCTCCTGCTCTGGTGATATTTTTATATGCGACGGCTACAAAAACTCTCCCTCTCCACTCCACCTCCCAGTAACAACGACCAGTCAGACTCTCTTTACTCAGGACCTGCCAGTAATCAGTGAATCTGTCTGGATGACTTGGATAAGACTCGGTTTGACCCATCGCTGTCACCTTCCTGTTCCCTTCTGACAGAACCAGCTTTTTGTGAGCTGTGTTTGGATCCAATGTGATTTTACATGAATATCTCAAGAATTCAGCTCTGGTCTTTGGTTCTGGTTCTGACAGTAGAACATCCACCTCAGTGACCATCAGTGAGATGTTTGTCCATGAGTCTCTCAGGACGTCCTGCAGTTCACCTCTGAGCTCTGACACAGCTGCTGCCACGTCCTCAAAGTGTCTCAGAGGACGGATGTTGATGCTGGATGAGTGTGTGGACTCACTGAGTGCTGGCAGTGAGGGGTAGTTGAGGAGAAACTGGTTGTGATCCTCTGTGTGTGAGAGCTGCTCCAGCTCAGCGTCTTTCCTCTTCAGCTCAGTGATCTCCTGCTGCAGCTTCTCCTGAACATCTTTGACTCGACTCACTTCAGTTTCCTGCTGGGATCTGATCTGCTGCTTCACATCAGAGCTTCTTTTCTGGAGGAGACGGATCATCTGAGTGAAGATCTCCTCACTGTCCTCCACTGTTTTATCAGCAGAGCGATTGATGGCCTCCACCTCCTGATGAAGCAGCTTCACATCTTTCTCTCTGTCCTGGATTCTCTGCTGGATGTTTCCTCGTCTCTCCTCCAGCTCTCTCTGCCTCTCAGCTCTTTCTGCTGCAGCTGACACTGTGTCGTGGCCTTTATGTTCATCCAGTAAACAGAAAGCACAGATACACTTCTGATCAGTGCGGCAGAACATCTTCATCACCTCATCATGCTTAGAGCAGATGTTCTCCTGGAGGTTCTTGTTCGGCTCCACCAGCTTGTGATTCTTTAGTCCAGGGACATCAAGGTGAGATTGGAGGTGATTCTTACAGAAGGAGACTAAACAAACCAGACAAGACTTGATGGCTTTCAGTTTCCTCCCAGTGCAGAAATCACAGGCCACATCTTCAGGTCCAGCGTAGCGGTGGTCAGCAGGAGCAGCTTGGAGTTCAGTCTTCTTCAGTTGCTCCACTAAAGCTCCTAGCACGGTGCTCTTCTTCAGTGCAGGCTTCGGTGTGAATGTCTCCCTGCACTGAGGGCAGCTGTGGATCCCTTTCTGATCCTCTTTATCCCAGTGGGACTTAATACACTTCATGCAGTAACTGTGTCCACAGGGAATCGTCACCGGATCCTTCAGTAGATCCAGGCATATCGAACAGGAGAAAGTTTCTTGGTCCAGCTGATTCTGCTCCATTTCTGCTCTCAGTCACATCGACTGTGTGAGTTTCAATTCCTCGGACCAAAAACACAGCTGAGCTCTGATCTATGAATCATGTGTCAGTGCAGGGAGGCAGCAGCCAATCAGCTTTCACCATCAGCAGCTCCAAGGTGTGTTTGAGCAGGAAGAAGACGAAGGAATATCAGGCGTTGATTCCAGGAATAAGAGAGCTCAAAGTGACAGGGTTTAAAGATTAACCGTCTTCACAAGTTTTCTGTTCAAAATACCAAACTGCAAACATTAGCGAACAATGTTCACTAATGTTATTGAATGGGAATGGAAGGTCGAGTTCAAATCTTATTACGAAATTAGAAGATAAAACAGGGACAAGATAATGTAATTGATATGTATTTTTCAAAGGTGTGCCCTGAGGCAAGTTAATATGTCAACTTCAGGATGTGATAAGCTCCCTTATATAATGAGAAGAGAACTTGGTGAATATCCAAAGTCAATCTAATTGGATCTGATCAATAAAGCATGGGAATGACAAACACTCCTGAAAGTTAGATAGAGGGAGTAGTGGTACAAAGTCCAAAACCAAGGGAATATTTGTACAAATCCAGGAAATTATAAGTCCACAGACTTCCTGTCTGCGAAAACTAAGCAGAAAATGATACATGAAAGATTAAGGTAAATGAAGTTATATCTAAGAAATACCCAAGTTCTGAATTTGAAAAGGTGAGATTGGAGAGGAAATAGATCTATATTTTGTTGCCGTTTCCATTGAAACGGCAACAAAATATAGAAACTCTGTTATACTGATAAACAGCTAAATACCCCCTGCTGTTTCCACTGGATTCCAGACAGGAAGCAGCAGCCAGGTGCTGTTGTTGATGATCTGATCAAGATATTCAGCGACTCAGCGTCGATTAATGAAAGGCTGAACCAGTACGGCGGTTTGGAAGTGTTCAAGGCGAAGGCCTTGGTTGAGAAGAACCAGCAGATTAGCAGAAACCCGTCATCCCAGCTGATGAGCATGGTGGAAGAGGGCAGGTGATGTGGGATTGTTTCGCAGCCGCAGGTCCTGGGAACCTCAGACTCAATAAGGCTGCGTTCACACAGCAGGTCCTGGTGCTCAGTTCAGATTTTTATCAGATTTTTTGTGGTCGTTCGTACAATAAAATGCCACTGCAATCCGTCTTGGGTATGAATGATTTACAACCCTAAAGAATCGATTCTAAAGTTATTCAGCATCGGAGCCGACAGCATCATCACAACCATTGCTTCCTTCAGATTCATAAAGCCTCTTCTGGTACCAAATTATGACGCATGTTGGCTAAAATGCAACATGGCTGACTCACTGCAGACGCTTATAGATACGCATCTGATTTAGAAGTGGCACGAATTCGATTGTCTTCTGGGTGAAGAGATAGGAAATGGGTCATTCACACTGCCATGAAAATAAAGTTGGCTTTGGGTGACATTTGACTGCTTTGTGAACGTTGCAACCAGGATTTCCTCTGAATGCCAAAGTATTTCAGAAACTTGACCCAAACTCGTCACCAACTGGACTGATTCCAACAGCAGCAGATTTACATAAGAGAAAAAAGAAGGTGTTGCAATGGCCTAGTCAAAGTTTGGAGCTGAGATAGAGTTCTCCAGAAGCAAACAGTTGACTTTATTTGCAGTTGCCTTTTCTTCCAGTGATGTTTTGTTTTTCAGTTTCTTTCTGATTGAACACGTTTCATATTTCGGGCCTCAAGTCTTTATTTTAAACTACAACGTCTTTATTCAGATTTTAAAAAGTGTTGCTTTTCTTTTCCTCCTCTGCTTCAGGAACAGTTGGCGTCTCTACGGCGGGTAAATCTGCAGCATCATGCTGTCACTAAATCCCACGTCCACAGATAATCTGAGTGTGAAACAAACTGTTGTTTTCAGAGCTGAGATTTCCAGGATCCACAGTGATCCTCTGCAGCTCTGCAACCTGCTGCAGCAAACGCTACCGAGTGTTTTAGCTGGGGTTGCCTAGCAACTGGGACTCGGCTGTGTCATCATGTTGTTGCAGAAGCACAAAACACACTCATTACAGACAAACACACACACATCTTGATCCGAGCCCTCACACCCACCAACCTGCTAAATATAGGCAGGCATCGATGCAGTCAGCAAACCGGCGGCGTCTCAGGGGAAAACATCGGGTCACGGTTCTGTTTAATGCGTGAACTCGGTGTCATTCTTTTACTTCAACTGTTTACAGCAACAAGGTGCTCTGATCACCTGAAAGACCAAACATTCAGGCTGATTTCAGGCTGAAATGAGGCGATTATGTACAATAACCACTGGAACTGGTCCGAATCACAGAGGTGGTGGGACTGGTGCTGACTCAGCAGGACGGAAGAGAAGAAGATGGCCTTATCAGCCGTTCACAGGTGCTTCAGCTCAGGGCGGAGGACAAGAAAACTGAAACACTGCAGATAAAGACTTGGATCTGCAGAGAAAAACTCAGGTTTTCTGTTTACAAAGACAAAAAGCCACAAAAGGAAAAATTTACTGGAGTCAGGAAACTTGAGCTCATTCATAGGTGAGTTTTTTTATTCATGTTGATGATTGATTTACATTTAGAGTCCAGAAAACACTTGACCTCTTCCTCTGAGGTGAACCGAGTCTCTGACAATCCTCCATTATGTCTTACCTGGTCTGTGATTGGATGGATAATAAACCTTCTGATGCAGGAATCAGGAAGCTGAGGCATCCATCCTTGACTGGCACCAGATTCTCAGATTACATCCAACCTTAGTGTTCCCCAGAGAGGCAATGTTGCTGAGGCTGAGCTCAGCGAAGCTCCAGGCCTCGAGGCTCAACGCCAGGCGCCTGCTAACCAGCTCCCCCCTCTGAACGCAGGATGGGGCCTCCGTCTCCCTAATCCTGGCAACGTGGTGGCGGCTGCTTGCCTTACCTTCAGTTTATACTTGGCAGCTTCTAGTGACGTCGCTCTGCTGGTGGTGGGAAACCACTGTACCTGCCTGGCATTAACCAGTCCACTTTCATAACCAGAGAGTTGAAGTGCAACAAAGCAAGCTGAGGTGTGAAGTCTTCTCCATTTCCTCCAGAGTTCCCCAGATCAAGGTTACTCAAACCTCGCAGACAGTCAGAGAGTCGACCAAAGAAGCTTTTTACAAAACATCAACAAAAAACACAACTCTGTTGTGTGTGAGCCACCTTTGCATGATCCATCATCTTCCACCTGTTTAACGTTAGGAACAAAATCTGAAGAAAAACAAATTTTACTTTCTCCACTGGGTGGATCTTCATTCTCTTCTAACCCTCTGCATGAATGTTCCCACTGGGATCAACTTTCCACAGTCCAGGTCAGTAACAGTTGTACTGATGAGAACAATTGGACTTCCAAATGGACCACAGGTCTGAACTGAGCCGATCACAATGTCATTAAGATGTTCAGTCTTCTGCTTTCTGAATGTTAGACAATAAATGTGGTCAAAATAAATGACAGATTGAACTCATTCTTGGTGAAAGGGCTTTTAAGAAAAGTTGCAAGATTCATGTATTAATGATAATGATGAACAGCAACTAAACCAAACAGACAGCAAAGATGTTCAAATACTACTTCATCTTAGAAAACATCTGCTTGGGTCTATTGCTTCACCTGGAATCCCCTTCAATCCAATGCAATCATCAACTAAACTCATAAGGCTTTTTCTGTGCTAGTTAATATGGTGAAACCAAACTCTGCCAAGCATATTCCAACTAGTCCAAAAAATACAGAAAAGGATGTAAAAAAGGCTGCCAGCAGTAAATGTGTGAGTTGGCGGCTTTGGAAGAGGGAAAACAAAAAAAGTGGGGCGAGAGGCAGAAATAAAAGGCTGGCGGGAGACGAGAAAGGAACATAGAAGCAGAAATAACTGACAGCTGGTGGCAGGGAGCTGAGAGCATGGCAACAAGAGGCTGATAAAAGAGCAGAGTCGACCGTATCCCTGGGAAAATAGTTCAAACAACGGCCCTGAAGAACAGCAACGAAAGAGAAGTAGGTCTCACAGACATGTTGCTACTTCGCCCTTATGTTTATCGAGTATCTATGGATGAAAGCAGAGGAGCACTCTGCACCTGGACTTTACCTTCATATGAAACCAGAGCAGAGGCTGATTGGCAGCAGCAGCTGGGTGGACAACCGATGGAGTGTTTGAGGAGGACAAACACAGACAGAGATGTGAAGCCTGTGATCAATAATTCAGAAGCCAGGGATGGCTGGAAAATGTCAGCCGGCTCTGCGTTTTCACACCACTATGAACAGTCTGCAGGTCTGTCAGGTTGAAACCTGGAGCAAACCTCCAGCACCGTTTCCCTGCTAGGGGAAGGTCACGCTGGATTTTATTAGCGCTCTGAGGCCAGAATATCTTACAGTTGTAGGTTTGATTCCAGTTTCCCTCCTGGAACATATCAATGTGCCTTTTGCTGCAGCAGCTGAAGCCAAATTACCCACCAATCTGCATACTGATGCATGAAAGATGCTAATTTCTGAGTGTCAGTCAGCTACCATTTAGTGGGGCTAAAAGGACTGGACAACTAATGACAATCATTAACTTGTGTGAGATCAAATCGAGGTTTTTATAAATGTAAATGCTCCAAAATGTTAAAAAGATCCATTATCTGTGGAGCTTATCTTATGATAGGCATAAAAAATTAGGACTGCATTTGCAAGGTAAATAATGTTGGTTTGATCTTTAGCATTTTGACAATTTAATTTGTGCTAGTGTGAGATTTTTCTGCCATGAGACTCGGTCTGACTGGCAAACATGGCGTTATGTAATCAGTAACACATCACTTAGTAACAGGTGACGGATAAAAGAAAGTGTTAACTAGTGGAAATATTACATTTGCTTTAGTTCAGGAAATCTTAGGAAGGCCACACATAGTATTAGAAACATGTTATATTCAAAAGACACAAAATAAATGTGTGCACCTCGTTTGCCCAAAATAAAAGTTTGGTCCTGATCTTTAGTTGTCTTGTTATATGCCAGTCTGTCAGTGTAAGGTTGGTAAATCCCCTCCCAGTGATCTGTGAATGCAGTGCAGTTTGTCCTACCAGCCTGGGCTACCAGTCGGTTCTGTTCTAATGGCCAGCGGGTCGCCATCCAGAAATGGAGCATCTAAAGTCTTCAACCTGGTGGATCCAGGCTCACGTCTCAGATCTCTGGTCCTCCAGATCCGGAAAATAACAACCTGACCTATGCATAATGTCAGAGCTATATTACACTCATGCTTTATGAAAAACCAGAACAACTAACTGCATGAAATGAAACTGAAACGTCACTTTACTCAGATTTCACTTACACTTCTGTTGTAGTTTATTTATTCACATTAAATTTTACCAATATGAATTAGTATCATCCAGGTAATAAAGAAAAAAACAGCTAAAGGTTATAAAACACAATACATGACTTCTAATATATAAAACAAAGAACAGTGCCAAAATACTTTTAGCCACATAGTCTGAGTAATTATAGATTTCCCCATTTTATTTAACTCACGGAGTCAACATGCTAACTGTTTTAGCTTAGCTCAATGGAGTTTACAATAGTCCAAATTAGCATAGCGGCTAACGGGTTCGCGAGGTCCATGTTAACCCGCCAATCCAATTCTAGACTAGGCAGGAAAACTACTGTCAGTTAGAACAAATACAGAGACTCCTCACAAAGTTTACCTCAGTATGAAACACCAATTAATATCAGAAAATACAAGCTAGCTTCATGAACGGATTCAGAAACTTACGAGGTTAGCTCGCTTCTCTCGTCACAGCAACGCTGCTACTAACTAGCATAGCGCAGGCTAAACCAAGCTGGGGGCGGGACAAGCGATGTGATTGGCTGAGGCTCTTCTTCTTTTCAGAGCAGTTCGCAAGCAACATTTGCATGTGCATTACCGCCATCTACTGGAACAAAATGTAAAAAAAAATGCATATTACACAGATTTTAAAACTAAACAAAAAACAAATAAAAAACAATATATAGAAAACAACAGGAAATTATATTGTGATTGACTGAGGTTGCCTGAAACCACTTAGTTTATTTGTTGTTAAATTCTGTAAGATGCACAATCATAAATTTTTATTCTGAGTAAAACAATAGTTTTTATCACATTTATAAAATGGACTTTTAAATATTTACATTTATGGTAGCTATATTTCATTATATAAAACAGTTTAGAAAGTCCTTTTTTTGTCAACATTAAACAAAGTGAAAAAATTTTGTTTTTGAAATATGTTCCTCACAAAAAACATCTGGATCAGAAAGTCCGACCTTAAAAAACTATAAATCTGTATGAACCGGTTAAAGTCTGATCGTTGTTCATCACTGAGCAGTTAGAAACTCCCGCTGGTCGTCCAGAAACACAAATATGTTTTAGACACATTTGATCAACAGAAATAAAAACAGATTTTTTTCAGGTTTTGGAAAACTGTGTCTGTTGCACTATTTAAGTCATTTAAGGTTTTAGATTAGCAAGTTCATTTCTAAAAACTAAAATAAATCTTCTTTACTTGTGTTTAGAAAATCCCTAAATGTTTAGTCTGTCCATATCGGCCATCCTGCAGTGGGTTCGGTGTTCGGGCGTGGCCCTGTTTTTATTTAGTGCCTAATGTTGTTCTGCTGGGTCCATTATGTGGCTAAGAAAAACATCTGCACGTTCCAGAGCCCAAATGTTTTCCAGATCTAATTAGGCCTTAAGTAATCCCTTTACGGCAGGAGGAGTTATCTGCCTGATCTTCTTCAGAGCTGCTCATCCATCATGCAGCTGGTTAGTGAGCATCAGGATCCATCAGGAGGAAGGAGAACCAGGAGACCCAGGAGAACCAGGAGAACCAGGAGAACCAGGAGAACCAGGAGAACCAGGAGAACCAGGAGAACCAGGAGAACCAGGAGAACCAGGAGAACCAGGAGAACCAGGAGAACCAGGAGAACCAGGAGAACCAGGAGAACCAGGAGAACCAGGAGAACCAGAGCCTCACTGATGGCTCTGCTTTTAATTAAGACTTTCACTTGAAAAGGAAACTGTTTAGTTGAATAAAAATTAAAATGTTTGATGTCTTTCCAGTTTTAGAATAGATTTAAGATTTCTCATGGGTTTAAATAAAGTAAAACTACCTACATTTGGAAACAAACAGTAACACGTAATATTATGATGGAAGAGACTTTATTTCTGCATGAAACGGCTGATGAATCGCTTGAACTGCCAAACATTCATCCCGTGTCTTCAGGGTGCAGAGAGAAAGAGTCCTAAAGGTTCCTCTGTCCCAAATCCCCATCAGTCCCATCAGTCCAAACGTCTCTCCGTCCAGGAAACTCCTGAGATTCCCAAACAACTCCACCTTTTCCCATCAAGAACCAGAACCAGATCTACACTGGTCCAAATGGATCTTTGCACTTTCATGCCCACAAACTGGTTCCAGTATAATCTGCATCTTTCCAAACACAAACAGAGTAAAGAGCCACAATGTCACCAGCTGCGTTTCCATTACCAATGTCTGCAAAACGTTGTCAATATTACACTAAAAAACAACGACACAATTTTACAACTGCATTGTTCTATTAAATAAGAAACACAATTAAAATCAGGTCATTAAACACACAGCAGCTTCTACCACTTCCTGTCTTCTTCATGAAACGTCTGGTTGTTTTTTATGTGTTTCCAGATTTATAAAATAAACTTCCACCTCATCAGAACATGAAACTGTTGGACTCGCTTTGGTCTCCATCATCTGACGCCTTTACTTTGATTTGATGTTTTTCACTCACAGCCTCAGTAACACCAGCTGCTGTTCATAAATCAATACGTTGCTGTTTGGACATCCAGAGACTCAGAACCAGAAACACAATCAAAGTTTACAGGAGGAAAAACTTCAGGGAGACGAAACGACGCATCTTTATAGCGCCACCTCTGGCTGACCACTGGAATCACTTTGGTAGAAAAAACTTCAGCTAATTATTCACAGAAACAACTGGCTGAAAAGTTTCTCCAGATCTGATACAGGAAACAGACGTAATGAACGACTGTTGAAAGTTTCTGTCGCCTTCAGGAGAAGAAACGCCGCCTCAGCATGTTGAGCGTCTCGGACTCCAGCTGTGTCCTCTCCACACGGACCTGAATCCCTGCCAGTGATTTGGCTTCAGTTTGAGGGGAATGTTAGCAGAACCGTCCCTGGATCTGCTGATCCACTTATTATCAGAGCCACAACGTCAGACTCCTGCTGAGCCGCAGCTCACCAGATCCGGATCGGATCCGGACTGGATCCGGATCGGATCCGGACTGGATCCGGATCGGATCCGGACTGGATTCCTTCTTGTTATTCAGTTCAATAAGTTCAATAAAAAGACCTTTAGCAACATGAAAGATTACTTTAAAGTCAAAGTTTTACTGATATAAAGGTTTAAGTTGCAAGGACTTTGAACTCAGATGATTCTCTTTTGCAAACTGATAAGCAACGAGAGTAAATTAGTAGATTTACTGTCAGCCTTAATAAACTCCGAATGTTTAAACTGCTGCCAAAACCAACAACAGTCAAAGTGTGTTGAGGCGCAGAGTGAGAGCAGCTATGAAAATGTTTCTTCATCACATTTTATAATGACAACCGATTTAC
The DNA here is from genome assembly GCA_922788865.1 of Poeciliopsis turneri. Lineage (NCBI taxonomy): Eukaryota > Metazoa > Chordata > Actinopteri > Cyprinodontiformes > Poeciliidae > Poeciliopsis > Poeciliopsis turneri. Next base: position 462,870 of record CAKLNU010000890.1, on the reverse strand, counting down.
AGAAACACCTGAATGCACCGATTTACAGAAACACCTGAATGCACCGATTTACAGAAACACCTGAATGCACCGATTTACAGAAACACCTGAATGCACCAATTTACAGAAACACCTGAATGCACCGGCGCAGATTTTACACCAAGAAGCTCAAAATTCTTGGTGTAAAAGAAGTTTGATGACGATTATTTAAGGTTTCTGTTGCATAAAAATGAATCTCAACGATAATTTTCTACACATATAATTAGATGTCTAACAGAAAAGTGTTTCCTGGAAATTTCCAGAGTTCTGCTGAATCAAGTTAAAAAAGCTTAAACTCATCAGTTCTCCACGTTTCTTGTGTTTTAGACAGAAATGGGTCTTTTAACAGAAAATAATGCTAAACAGACCAGAACCTGGAGTCCGTCACAAAGTCCTGATCTCAGTTCCAGACGGCTGGAAAGGCCTGTGAGTCCAGCGGCCTAAACCCGACCCAGTTCCACCAGTTCCACCAGTTCTGTCAGAGAAACGGGCCAGAAGCAAACCACTGTCAGAATGCCGAGGAGGGGAATCCAAAACGTTTCACCGAGTCAGAATCAAAGGAAATTCAGGAAACTTTCATGGATCGTTTGGTCCTAACAGACCGACAGTTTATTTATTTTCATTCCAATAAATGTGTGGATTCATTAGTAAGTTTTTAAGGAGAAATCCTCGACATGTTTGGTTCTTATAGTCCCCGCTGTTAAAGAGGTAAAATCGTGGATTCGTTTCAGTCGGTTTCAGTCGGATCAATGCTGCATCACTTCCTATTTTACTTCTTCGCGCCGACTAAGAAGAGAAGCTGATTCTGTTGACTCAAATATTTCCAAACCAGGATGAGCCTCCAGAAGCAGAAAGAGCCTCATTCTGTTGGGTTTGTGGCCAGAAACTAAAGTGAACTCAAGCAGTCGATCACTGCAGCCCAGCCTTCAACACTCAGGGAACAGAGGCGCTTTCTGAACCCCGGCGGATTGGAAGTGATGCTCCATTATGACAGGAGGGTCCGGGGCGCGGCGGCGGAAGGGCACAACTAATGGTTCCTGGTGCAAAACCCTGCATCAATAAATGATGAGCAGAGTTCACACTGGAGCTAAGTGCTCTGTCAGCTGCAGCAGAGATCTGCAATCCGATGCTGCAAACACTCAGAGCCTGAACCGAGACTTGGGTCCAGATCAGAGACGTAATAGAACATTAATCTTTAATATTCAGGGACTTTATGAGTATGAAAGGCCACTGGCGCTTTTTACCCAGAACAGTCTGAAACTGGAGATATTTACTTATATTTACTTCAGAACCAAAACCTGCATTAAACCTGCAGTGGTTCTGATGGGTTGGGTTAGCATGGGTTAGCATGGGTTAGCATGCTAACTCATGCTAACAGATGAAATCAATGACAAAAGGCTTCAGACGGTGAGCTGGACGTCATTTTGAATTCCCTCATTGTTTGACAGAAGCGTCATGCAGCCCATGGTTATGATTTTATCCTTGACTGCTATAAATCATCAGAAAAACAAAACTTTTATCTTTCCAATTACATATCATATACGTATGTAACTCGACAAAAAGTCACAAAGAAAAGGCAAAACATTATGTCCACCGGGTCCAACGTCCAAAACTCCCAGAAAATAACTAAAATCAATAACATTTTAATAAATCTCTAAGAGTAAAATAATTCCTAATTATTTTAGGAATTAATTCCTAAAATTATTTTAGGAATTAATTCCTAAAATAATTAGGAATTATTTTAGGGGTCTCCAGCTGACGTCCCAGTGAGAGGCGGAGTCACTGTGGACAGGCTGCTGGTCTGTCGCAGGGCAACACAGAAACAGGACAAGCAACCACACACACACACACACACACACACACACACACACACACACACACACACCCACACACACACACACACACACACACACACACACACACACACACACACACACACACACACACACACACACACACACGCACAGGGAAATTACTCCACTAATGCGCTGACACACAAGCTGAGCTGCAGGAGAAAACAGCTGCACCAGATAATTAAGTGCAAATTCATTGTTACCACACAGACTGTATCTGAAGCTCCCACACAAACAACCACAAGCAGTTTCCTCCTTTTTTTCTTCCTTCCTTCCTTCCTTCCCTCCTTCCTTCCCTCTTTCCCTCTCTCCTTCCTTGAAGAGTGACGCTGCGTTCTGATTGGTCCAAACTGACATGAGGCCATCGTACGGACGGTTTCCACTTTGGTCTGCAGACACTCAGACGTTCAAACAGCAGTGATCTAATCCAGACTGACTTTAATGAGGTAATCAGTTGGATTTTTACTGCCGGGCCGCTCGACCCGAACAGAACCGCTGCTGTCTCAGAACCAAACGAACACAAATCAGGTTAATGTCCAACATGACACCATAACAGGAACAAAAGCTAAAGGTTCAAACTGACCATGAAACCTTCATTCAGGAAAATAAAACAATAAACTCAACAATAAATATGTTCATATGTTTGTGACTTTTAATGTTAACTAATTTAAAAACAAACAAAATGTCAGAAATAACAGAAAACTGCACAACATTTTATGAATTGTTAAACAAACTGCATAAATTATTCCCATTATGAGACCGATGGAGACGGACGCTGCCAAAAAGTGACTGAAATTACAGACGGCAAAGATTCAGCTGCCCTGGTTCCCCCACTGCAGCCGACACACACACACACACACACACACACACACACACACACACACACACACACACACACACACACACACACACACACACACACACACACACACACCACAACACACACACACACACACACACACACACACACACACACGCACACACACACACCTAGACACACACACACACACACTGACATGCAGAGGTTTGGGTGCAGCAGCTGCAGTGGGATTGTGGGATTGGAGGGAGGGGGGTTTCCCTTTACTGGTGTGGATCTGGTTTCTCCTCCCAGTAAGAGCATCCTCCTCTGGGTCCACCTGAACCATCGATCCGGATCACAAGCTGCAGAGTTATAGATGCTTTTGTTTGCCCCAAAACAAAATCATCTTTAAGATGCAACAAAACGCTGCAGGCTGTGGATTCACACCTTCATGAATCTCATGCTGGACGTTTGTTTCTCCTGGCGGAGCAGCCAAAGTCTCAGCGTCCGGATCTGGGTCGGCCCAGTTCCAGAAGGACAGAACCAAAAAACACGGCAGCAGGATTTAGGAAATATAAACACCAAAAATAACTTATTTTAAATGGAGCAAAAGACACAATTATTCTGAACTTTGGTAGATTTACATTTATTTTTATGAAACTGTAAAGTTTTCTACTGACAGGAAGTAAAATGGACAAACAATTAATAAAAGAAGATTTATTGGAAATACATATTATAAAAATATTTATCAAATCTTCAATCAGGGGCAATAAAAACTTTACTGAGACCAAATTCACTGCAGGTTTCCACTGATTCAGACAAACGTTTGGTGATGACGGCTGGAAAGCCTCTGTGCCATCACCCTAATGTTTACTCCAGTCTGTTACTGGAGTCATTCATAAAAAGATTAATTTACCTAAAACTGAGTATTTTTCTGTTAGTGTGTAAAAAACAAAAGAAAATATTCAAAATAACCCAATAAATCAGAAAAATAACCACAAATTGATAAAAACAACAAACATCCAAACACAAAGAGCTTCATGCTAAAGATCCCAGATTAACACGAGACGAGGAAATAATCATAATAAATACTGAAATCAAAACGAGTGAAAACAAACAAAATGGCTGAAAACAACCTGAAGCATAAAAAACACCATCGTCCAGAAATCGTCCTGGAAACCAGCAGAGAAACGTGAGAGAGCAGAACGACCAACGGGACGTTTCATTCATCCTTCATCCTTCATCCCTTCATCCTTCATCCCTTCATTACGTCTTAACGGCTCCATAAAATCCTCCGCTGAGGTCAACGCAGAATAAAACTGAGTAACGTCTCTGAAAACTCCAGCTGCTGCTTCCCAGCATGCATCTCTGCAGTCGTAAACCATCCGAGTCACTGGAGAGGAAGAAGCTGAGAAATCCTCCTCCTCCTCCAGCTGCTGCTGCAGGCAGAATAACTGGACCCGTTTCCACCAATCCAACCTGATTCTTCCAGCCGACCGAAACGTCACAACGAAACTTTGTCAATATTCTGCTAATGTTGCCGTTTTCTTTAAATACGAAATGCAACTAAATCCCAGAGGATGGTTTATTCACACAATAAGTCATGAAATAACATCATCCTCCAACCACTTCCTGTCATCTTCTTTGTCGTCTTCCCCAGTAGTAACATCCGGTTGTTGATCATGTGACTTGTGTGATGAAATAAAGGTAAAATAAACCAATAAATCAATTTCAATACGGCCAAAAAAACCTCATCCTAGAACCAAAACCTTTTATCGAAAACAAGATTTATTTTTATTTCACGTGTTTCAGCACATTTATTTCCTAAATAACAAATTGTGCAATAATACGTTCAAAAGAAACGTAAAACCAGTGAGCAAAGCTCTACTGTGAGAGTTCGTTCCAGAGTCCGGTGACACATTCACACCTCCCCAAGCGAACCGGACTTTCTAGACATCGGACTGAATTTGGGTTAAAGTGAACTGAACCGGCAGACATGAATTTTGTTTTACTCAGATCTGATTCACTCTCTGGAAAAACAAACCGATTCACTCGGTCAGGACACGATTTACTGGACCGGGTCAAAATAATCTGTTTGACTAACCGACATTGTTGCAGCTTTTAGCTGCTGCTCATGGATGAGTTGCTCAAGGGCACTTCAGTGGCTCGTTTCTGACAGCAGGAGAAAACATTAGTCACTCTGTGCACCCACAGATGATGCTGCACACGCAGCACTTCAACATGACACGCGTATCAAACCGAGAGGGAAGTGGGATGAGGATTAAAGAGGAGAAACGGTTCAACGAGCTGCGATAAGGAAACTCGACACAGAAACATGAGGAGGTGGAAAATGTTCCACTCTTTGGTTTGTTTGGCACTGAAAGTCTGATAAATTAAAAAAAATACGACCCAAATACAAGCAAACGTTGTGCAGATTTCTAACGCTGGAGCTAAATCTGACTAGCAACCCAAATCTGCTTTAGGATCTTCAGATCATCTGTACAAAGCTTTAAACGTCACCATTAGCATGCTAACAGTGTCTTAGCATTAAGATGTTAGCTTAATATGCTAAATGTTTTGTTAGCATTGTAACATTAATGCTGGGAATGCAGGAATGTTTAATGAGTTATTAAACAGAAACGTTAAAATGTTAGCTTGATGCTAATTTTAGAGTTAACAAGGTGATGCTATTGTTGGCTTCAATCAGTTGCTTGACTCAATAGCACTTGTTTTAGCATGCACACTTTAAGCTGCTCATTGCTTTCAATATGCTGCCATTTCATGGCATAACCAAAGTCAATTGTTATGAAAATGCTACATATGAAATCTGACTTATAAGAAATTTGACTTCCTAACACCTTGAATTTGAGTCTCTGTCTCTTTAAAACCTCCTGCTCTGTCTGAAGCTCCGCCTCCAGGAAGTCATCACGGCTCTTCCGTTAACCTTTTAACGTTTTGACTGCAGCTCAGAGGCGGAGCTTCGCCTTGGAGGCGGAGCTCTGTCCACCCAGGCGTTTGCACAGCTAACTTGTTGCCATGGAGATTAAAGGATTTCTCAAACACACATGAGAAAAATCAAGGCAACTTTCCAGGTGTGTTTGATGAGAGAATATCATCATAACCTGATGGAAAGATTAAAAACTCAACTTTACATGATGCTGTAATGGAGGTTAGACATGAAATCTGCAAAATCATTTGCAGATTTCAGGTTCTGATCCAGGTTCTGATCCAGCCCGGTTTGGGCCCGGGTTCTGTCAGATCAGTTCCTGTTTTTGCTGCCCGTTCGTTTCTCATTTTAACGTCTGTTTGATTTTTTACTGTGAATCTTTGACTGGATTCAGTTTCGATCTGCAGGAGGGCATTTCAGGTCAGAGCCAAACTCTTCACTCTGGTGCCCAAATACTGGTTTCCATGGCAACGCAGCGATGAGAGAGAGCAGAAGCGGCTCGGGCTGAGCGAGCGCGTGAGTGTGTGTGAAAGCAGAGGGAGTGAAGGGGAAACTGGAGATCCGGGGCGTCATCAGTTTTGGTGGCAGATCGCTGCTGACCTTTGACCCCCTGCAGACGTCCAGACGCACCAGGCTGACAGCAGAGAGTCTTGTGGATGAAACGCTGGATGAATCCCATCCCGGCCCCAGTTACCATCTGAGCTTATTCATAAACTCTCACCAGGAGAAGACGCATCAGCAGTTACCGGGCAGAGTTCGGCCTGGTAGATCAAATTAATGATGGTTTTATAGCAATAAATTGAAATGCTGTTGGTAAAGATGAAAATGCTTAAAGCAAAAAAACCTTTGACCAATTTCCAGTGACCATAAAAGGACTCAATGTGACAATCAGAAAAGAAAAGATCTTAACGTAAACTTAGCGTAAAAACTGCCGTTGTTGCTGCTGATGTCGGTTTCCTTTCTGCCATGTTTGTAGTTTTCAGCGTTTTGTGATTTCAGCGTCAGCAGGATGAAACTGGAGCAGCAGGAAGCCGAGCGGCTCGTTAGCGGCCAGATCCACGCTGCCAACTCGTTTCACTGAACCACTTTAATATTCTGACTGAGGGAACGCTGACTCAGCAGAATCATTTTGATCTCATCGGAAGTTTTTCCCTGACAGGTTTGATCCTGAAGCTGCAGAAAAAGCAGATTTTTGTCTCTGAAAACATGTTGAGACAGCGGTAAGGTTGCTGATTAAAAACCTTTAGCTTGACGTTGTTTCATATTTGTCCCCATTTTATTGGCTGGTTGAACAAAACTCATGTTTTGGGTCATTTGTTTTAATTTACTGGGATTTTTCATATTTACAGATTCACTGCTGACGTTAGACAAGCAGGAAGAAACATGCTGTTTTATTTTAGAGCTTCCTGTAAAGCATAAAACTCACTCTGACCGCGTTAAAACTAGTCATATGATCACAGATCAAATGTTTTGTCAGATTAAATGTTTTTAAAGCCCCTAATTGAAAACTGAAGACTTTTTCCAAAAATGTCCCTGATTATGATCTGGTCCGGTTCAGCGCTGAACCCAGCCAGCTGGAGGCGCTCCGGGCCCCCGGCCGTCCGGGTTCACACCAGGTTCTGCTGAACGGATTGGATCCGGAGCTCGAGTCTCTCATCGCCTTTAAAGAGACGTTTTCTGCTGGAACATCGAGAAAACCTGAAATGTGCAATCGCCAAACATTTAGAGTCACTTCCCACCAGCCATGTTCGCTCCGACTCCGGTCCGCCTCCATCCGACTCCGGTCCGCCTCCATCCGACTCCGGTCCGCCTCCATCCGACTCCGGTCCATTTATCAAGAAGGTCCGGTCCGGTTCGGTTCGGGTGGCGAGTCGACCTCGCTCTGGGTTCGGTTGAAGTGAAATCTGGTTCAGTTTGAATTCATATGTGAACGCCAAGCGGACTGGAGTCCTCTCCAAAAGCAGGAAGTAGACGACAGCCCAGGGCATTCTGGGTAAATAGAACCTAAGCAAACATGCTAGCCTAGCGCTAGCAGGAGAAATGACTCCAGAAATCCTAAAATCTGACGGATCCATTTCCGTTTCCATTTCATGAAGGAGAAAGTTGCTCTCAGTGTCTTCAGAGGTTTCTGCTGTTTTCCTCCATTCAGGGAAACTTTTATTTTCACATGAACACGAGGAAAATCCCAGATCATTTCCAGCATCACCAACGATTCACAGCCAAATCTGAGGAGGATTTTCTTCCTTTTTACTGAAAAAGTCCTACATTAAACCTGAGGAAGCCTCAGATTACTGGTGACACCAGACGACTGGACGCCACCCACCACAGCTCCCAGTACTCCCAGTAGGACAGAAGAAGGGAGTATGTAGCATGCATCTGAATCACGTCTTTTTACACCTTAATTAAGAAAACATATTTTATGAATAACCTCAGAAAACTGTGAATATCTGGATGCAATTTTAGGATTTCTCCATAAAAGCCGGTGAGTTTGTCTCTGCAGATTAAATCACAGGGACGACGAAAGGAGCGGCGCGAAAGGATTTCACACCAGAACCAACACATGAGGTCAGCTTGTACGAACTCCCACCCGACATCAGCAGAAGGAAAAACTGGCTGCTGAGGCTCAGGATGCAAACGCCACGACTCTGCTGCAGGTGGAGGGAGCAGAAACGAAAAGGAACCGAAGGGATTCATCAACCCTGGATCAAACACCGAGCTGAAACCTGAATGAGAGGAAACGACAGCAGCAGCTAAATTAGACTAATGTGGCATCAAACTGCTCAGTGGAGACGAACTGAAGCACAAACCCAGATCCAGCTTCCAGGAGAAATGATCAAAACGGAACTAATGTTTCTGACAGATTAAATCAAAGCTAAATTTAAGCCTTTTTTATTTTTCTGGTGAAGGAGAAACAAACCGTTCAGGAAGCTTCCTGCTTCCTTATTCCTTCTTCCTGCTTCCTGCTTCCTTCTTCCTTCTTCCTGGTTCCTGCTTCCTGCTTCCTTCTTCCTTCTTCCTGCTTCCTTCTTCCTGCTTCCTTCTTCCTGGTTCCTTCTTCCTGCTTCCTGCTTCCTTCTTCCTGCTTCCTTCTTCCTGCTTCCTTCTTCCTTCTTCCTTCTTCCTGCTTATCTGACAACCTGAAGTTCAACATCACCAAAATAAATATATTTTGTTCTAATAAAGATTTTCTTTGTCATCAGAGAAGAAAAACATGTTTTGTTTTCAGAGTCAAATCTTTAACATGTTATTGATTCGTTCATAAATGTCCCTGCTTCAAAGTGATTATTGAGTTTGTTATGTAAATATTTCACTTGAAGCTCAAAACATAAACTAAATATTCAGAAAGCAAGTTAAATATTTTATCTACAAACTAAATTTATCTTCAAGCCTCAAAACAAAATGTTGAAATTATTTAGCTTGTAAACTAAATAAGTAGCTTGTTGATTAAATCAATGACCAGGTCACCATGGCGACGATCAGGTCACCATGGCGACGATCAGGTCGCCATGGCGACGATCAGGTCACCATGGTGATTATTCCAGTCATATTCATATTTCAAGCCTCTCACTGACTTGTAAAACCAGAATCCCTCCACCAGAGATCCAAACACCAGTAAACCAGCCCAGACTGGTCCAGAACCAGTTCTGGTTCATTTCATGTTCAGCTCCGTCTCTCCAGGAAGTTGCGATCTCAAGTGTTCATGCAAATTCACTCATCATGTTCAAATGTTGCCATTTCTGCAGAGCAAATCTGATGTTCATCCACTAACCAAACGGTAAAACCTGAACTTCAAGCCGAACCGCGAGAAAACGAAGCAGCTTGATGGAAACGTTTCCTCCACAACGACCAGTTCACCACATCCAACCAGTTACCAGGAACACTGGTGTTAGTGGAATAAACTTTTCAGAAATAAACTGCAATTTTTTTAAAAAAGGTCCCAAAAATCTGTAAATTACAACAATTTTTGACTTTTGAACCCGGAACGTTTATAAAGTCTGAAAATGTCCAAGTTTTTCCTGAGATCATTAAGAATCTGAAATGAATTTTATTCCAATGAGCAAAACCAACAACCCCAGACAAACATCCTGCATGACCGGAACCAGAACCAGAACCGGAACCGGGTTATTTTTCCGGAACCACTGGAAAAATACTTTTTCTCCCACAGTTCAGGCTTTGATCTCTAAAGTCACCAGAATTCATTTTTAGGTTCTTTTCAGTGGCTCTGGTCCCGGTCCATGTTTGTTGGGTCAGAACCCGCCTGGTTCCCCTTCAGAACCAACAGAGGAGAGAAATAATCAGAAAACATGCAGCAGCGGGTCTCAGCCGACCCGGACCCGAACCAGAACCAGAACCCGGATTTACTCACACGAACGCGTGGTAGAGCAGGGCCCATCCTCTCGGCCGCTCCAGCGTGTCGTAGATCAGGTTCTGGATCTTCCTCTTGCGGATGTTGTTCCTCTTGGCCGGCCGGCTGTAGCTCAGGGGGGTTTTGGCCAGCAGCCCGATGGTGATGCCCGGAGCGCCCCGCTTGAAGTCCTCCCGGCCCACAAGCAGCAGGGCCCCATCTTTGTCCGCTGCTCCGCCGCCGCTTTGCTCCAGTAAGTCCCCGGAAGGAGGAAGAGGAGCGCCGGAGGTCTTCTTCTGCTCCTCGGAGCCGCTAGCGACGGTCCTGGACCGGAGCCCCATGGTCAGTGCTGGAGGGCCGGTGAGGGCAGCATGCCATGATCCGGACCAGACACCCGGTGTTCAGCCGCGGGTCGATCCGGGAGGAGGTCTCCGGGGGGCGGGCAGGTCCTCAGCGCTGCGCCTGGAGGACAGAGGGAAGCGGGATGATGAAGAAACGAGAGGAAGAGGAGGAGAAGCATCGGCATCTGCAGCCAACAGGAACCAGAACCGAGCTGTGCGTAAAACACGCCCTGCTGCTGCGAGGAAACTCCACAAACTCACCGCTGCGGCTTCACGTCTGGAAACATGAATATCAACCAGACGGTGAGAAAACAGCTGATGTGAAGGAACAGAGCCAGAAACATCCCATCAGGAGCAGCGAGCCCTAGCAGCGGCCGAGCCCGAGCATGGTGCGCCTCCCGCCGCCAGCCTCCATCCACCTGCAGCGGAACCGGAGGAGGAAGATGCTGCGTGAAGGAGCTCGATACTGAAACTGAAGAAGATGAGGAGGGAGGACCAGCCTTCATCAGCACCGGCGCCGACGTGACGTGCGCGCACGCTCGCAGGTGCGCGCACCCGCGCGGGAACGCGACTCACACCTTTATTTTCACGTAGGTCTTGAACATATCTGCGCTTCTTCTTCTCTACCTTTCTCTTCAAAACGCGCGTCAGCAGAGGATGCGCGCTCCCGAGGACATGCCACGCATAGTAACGTGCATGTGCGCGCGCTCTGAGGTAAACATCTGTAGGGGAAAATAATATATTATACATTAAAACATCCAACATATAATGAAACCAGACAGATGGTCCGTTCAGTGAGAAACTGCAGAAACTCCTCAGAAGGCTGAATCAGAACCTACAGAACCTACAGAACCTACAGAACCACAGAACCTACAGAACCACAGAACCTACAGAACCACAGAACCTACAGAACCTACAGAACCTACAGAACCTACAGAACCACTGAACCTACAGAACCACTGAACCTACAGAACCACAGAACCTACAGAACCCACCGGGCCGCCGGGCTGGAAAAGCCAAAATGATGCTGTAAAATCATTTCCAAACTTCATCACTCCAAACATTTCCATCAGATTATTTAAACCAAAAAATCCTGAAAATCTTCAGATTTTCTTTAATTTTGCTGTTGAGCTCAAATGATTTTTAACCAAATGAGATGTGGAATTATTTCTGTTGCATGAATTATTTTTCATTGAAAGCTTTGCTGCTGCAGTCGAGAACAACCTCAAGGACAATGATGGTTTACTTTGTTTTTGTCTACAACAGTAAAAGTAAAATCCTCACTTCCTGGATTCATATTGTATTTTATATTGACATTATGTATTTATTTTAATTTGATTTGTTGCAGTTTGTTTTAGTTGATTTTTGGGAAACGTTCAGGCTTCATGAGGAAACTGTTGGGCCAAAAGAAAACAGATCATCACATTAAGTTTATTTTCAAAAAAGGTTTTATTTTAAAGATAAAATCTTTATTGATGACTTTAGTTGCGACTAACATTCAAACGTTTTAGTGAAAATATTTTCATCATCTTTGTGTTGATGAAAGTCCATCTGCACTGTAAAAACACAAAGTATTTTTCTCTAGTTTCTGGTGCAAATATCTTAAATTACACATTAAATAAAAACAAAACTAACTTACAAGTAATTTCAAACTTTTCAGGAAGATATAAAATCTTGTTTTGAGCCATTAATTACTATTAATTAAAATAATCCAGTTCCTGTCAGATTGTTTCCCTTCCAACATGTGAAAACTTTTTCCCTCAAAAAGCTGCAGTTTGTCCAGAGGAGCAGAGAAATCCTAAAATAGATTGGTTTGACGTCTGTTTGCCCTTTAGCTACTTAACCGCTGCCGGTCGGTGGATTTGACTAATTATCTGGATGAGGAGAAGACAGATCCGTAATTGAAAAAGCTGGTTCTGCTGTACAGGACGATCCGGTGAGTCACGGCGGCTCCGAATCGCCTCCCAGGGACAGATGGGATTCAGAGTCCGACGCTTCTTATAGCTTCTCATAAAAATCAATCCTCCTGCTGGAGTTCAGCTTTTTTTAGACTTTACTGCAGCAAATTCTGCTCTCTTGTTAAATATGTCCTTCAAGTTCTTGTATCTGTTTGAAGTCTGGATAAATAACTGGAACATAAAATCTCCTGCAGACTTTTAGATTTTCTTGCCTTTTTTTTTAGCACACAATAACAAGTGAAAGTTCATCTTTATGAAACAAATCAGAATCTGGGTTTCTCTGCCAGTTAAATGGAGTGAGGCTGTTTGCAGCGTTCTGCAGTTTTACTCTTTAAATATCCAATGAAATGTTTTGTTTGTGGCGCAAAAGAGACTGAAAAACATGAATTACTGTGTTTTATGTGTTTAATTCAAAGTTGGTTTAAACAAACAAAATATCAGACTTTCTGATTAAAGAACAGAAAGATTATAATGTTAAAAATCCAGACTCCTTGTTTTAGAAGTTAAATAATTTATCCTTTTTGTTAAACTAATGTGACATTTTTCCAAATGAGGTAATTAATCTGCCAAACTAAGTTTAGTAACTATTTTACTAAATTGAACACAGTTACAACATTTCTAAGCTTGGGTAAGAGACTCTGTTGCTGCTAAGCTAAGAGAAAATGTTGCTGAGTCACCATATTGCTAAGCTAACTACATTAAAGCTCTGCTAAGCTAGCAGAGCTTTATTGCTAAGCTAGCTGCGTATTTAACCCGACTAAATAAACCCAACTGAGTATATAAGTGCTCATCATGCTAAGTTAAAGTAAGTGAACTATTGACATTATGCTAAGCTAGGCTACATTAGCCTAATGTTTAGCTTGGCGGGGCAGCCATTTTGCTAACCTAAGCTGAGTTAGCATTGCTTGAACTGGACAAAGGGAATCGTTTGTTAATTAGGTCACTGTATTTCTAAGCTAAATTAAAAATATTGAACTGAATTTCTAACTTTCCAAACTTACAAAATGTTTATATGACTTTAATTTTGAAGCAGTTTAAGCATATTTTCCATCTGTTGTGTTTTTTTTCACTTTGTTGTTGATGTCATTTCCTGTCTCAGACGTTTGTGATTTGTTTGTGTTTCATAACCAGCCGGATTCGAACCGGCATCCCTCTGGGTTTTTTCAGGTCTTCCTGCTTTCTCGCCTCGTCAGCTTTGTCCTGTGCCAGAAGGTTTTTGAAAGTTTCATTCTGCTGCCGCTCCTGAAGCGTTCACGGCCGAGTGGTGAAGACAGGACATCAGAGTGACAGGACAGGTCCGACTCCTGACTGGATCCTCCCTGATGACACACAGAAACCCGAGCAGGACACAAACTTTAACACTCTGCAACATCATAGCTTCTACTTTTCAGGAGCTCTTTATGACTTCAGTCTTACTAACGTCTAAAATCAGCCCAATTTTAAGCAGAAAAAGTTTCTCCGGAAGCAGGAGGAGGAGAGCCAAACAGTTGTTTCTTAATTTCATTGTTAGAATTCAACAAATGTTAAATAACCTCTGGCAAATTCTGCAAAATCCATTGTTGCTAAAATAAGCTAACTGACAATGCATTTTATTAGTTATGCAACAAGTACAGATGTTATTTTACAACTGTGTGGAAAACAAGTCAAAACGGTTTAATTCTGCAAAATGTATTCAGTCTGAAAACAACAACAAAATGCCGAAGCAGAACAAAATGCTAAAAGCTTGACTCCAATTCTATCATAATTTCCATCGTTCATGTTGTGGCTTTGGCTTTTCATGGCTGCAGAATAAAGACTTCATTACAGCAACACCAAACCAAAGTTCAAAAACCCAAAACAAATCATGACACAAAAGACATTTGACTGTTTTTAGTAAAATGTGATTTATTTTTGAGTGGATGTTTTCCTTGCATGCTGCTGCTGCTGCTGCTGGATGCAGGTTCTGTTTCCTGTGAGGAATCCTTCAGGGTCTCTGTCAGAGACCAGCTGGTGAATAATTGAAGGCATTACAGCGCTGCGTTATATCTGCATGATGTGGCCGACTTCTCGGCTGCCATGTTTTATTCATTCAGCTCATCCAACTCACAGCGTTAAAAGACGACTGCAGCAACACAACCAGCTGAGGAGCTGATGGGCGAGGAAATCCTCTCAGTGTCGACAGGAGTCAGGTTAACGGGAACAAGTTCAGATCTGCTTTTACAAGAAAGACGGACGACTCAGCAGGTTGATGGCGACAAGCAAAGGATGCTGATATTTCAGCCCGAATGAGGTTGTTTAAAGTTGTACTGTATTATTATTTGGGAAATATCACTGTTCATATGAATGAATCTGACACTCCAGTTGTTAGCCTGAGCTAAGCTAGCTTTAAAAACCTTCAGCTCAAATCCAGCCCGGTCCTGCTGCAGATCCTGATTTAACTCTGAGTTTATTTAACTGACTTAAAGCTGCATCCAGATGGTTGTTTATGCAACTGAAAAATGCGACAGCAATCAGATTCCTGTGAATGGTTTAGACATGCTAGCTAGCTAGCATGTACTAATACATGCTAATTAGTGTGCTAATTAGCATGTATGACATTTCTTGTATTATGTTTGGTTTAACTTTAATATATTTTAAAAATAGTGTCTGCTTCATTAATTGAATGTTTGTCTGTATTTGGTTTTTATTGTTTTTATAGAAGTTTTTATACCAAGAGATTTGGTCTAAACTATCATTTTGTGATTCGTTGAGCTAGAAAACATAAAACCACATGTAGCTGCACTGGAAGTTCATTTTGATCTAAATATGATTTATGATCACATTAGATTTAATAAAATCTGATGGACTGTTTAGACTTAATTATGCAGAAAATATATTAAGAAATCATTTTCTTGGTTTACAGATTTGATTCTAAACACGAGATTATAAATTAAAGCTAGAAACAAACTGATTAAATTTGGTCTTGACCTTCAGATGATTGGTGGATTTTCCTGGTGAATCTGACGGCGGAGCCCAACATCGACGTAAAGATGAATCAAACTGCTTCCATAAAAACTGAGTCCATGTCGTCTTCTGCAGGACTGACAGATCTGCCGATTCAGCAGAAACAACAAAACAAACATCAATCTCACACCGAGCGGCGTAAAACACGACGGGACCTCAGAGCAGCGGCAGGTTCACAACACGCAACTAATCCTGGAACCAGAACCCAGAAGGTTCCAGGAGATTTATGGCTTCCATCTGAAGGAGGATCACTTTGACTTTCAGATCAAATATTTCAGACCTTCACTGTTATTGATCTTGTTTTTTTCATGCTCTATCAGAGCTTAGAAGTGTAGAAGGAGAGAAAATCTGAACATAACTGCACCAAAAAGCCCAGAAACCATGTGAAGCAGTAATGAAATAGGATCATTTCCTCATAACATAAAGTAAAAGACAGAAGGTGATGCGTCCGGCTCCCAGCTCACAGCGTTTTGTCCAACCAGCTGCTCAGTTTTTTCTTCTTCCTGATGGTCCTAATGTTTATGGATTGGTCAACATTGATTTTCCATTTTCTCCCAGTTTCAACATTGCCGTCTTTCTCTTCACAGACAGTTCTCTGCTCTCAGTGTTTGGAACAATAAATGCAGCTGGAAGTGAGCAAACATGCTGCTGTAGCTTTTGTTCAGTCGTTATTAATGGACGCAGCAGAAAACCGATAAAACCTGCAAAATGTTTCAATGTTTCAGAAACCTGAAATAAAGGCTGGCAGGATGCACAAATACTTCCTTAAATCTGAGGGGATTTATTCAGCATGAATTCAGTTTTCATAACCGCTGCTATCTGAGAACGATTTGACCCACTTCACTGGAGAACTTCCTGCTTTTGGATTTTGAACTAGAAGATGTGAACAGCTGAGTCAGTGTGCTAACATAACCAGTAACATTAATATTAGGAATATTAATATGCTACTATTACTGTGCTATTGTTTGTATTAGCAAACTGCTGGGAAACAATGTTAATGTCAGTATGCTAATCTTTGGTTAGCATGGAAACAGGCTAATACTGTTAGCATGAAATGTTTGCGTGCCAACGTTTGTTTTTGCATAATTTCAGACCATTAATATTAACCAAATGTTATGTGTGTTAATTTCTGTATTAGCCATAAAACATTAGCATACTAACATTAGCATACAAATATTTGTGATAGCATGCTATTCATAGACATTACTGAAACCTTAGTATGCTAATGGAGCTGTTAGCATCAAAATCTTAACCATAGCATCTTAATGCTACTATTTGGATAAAACATTAGCATGCTAATCGGAATGCTAGGATGCTAATGTGCTTTGTGTTTCACTTGAAACTTTGAATTTCAGAATGCTAAGCGAAGCATTTACAGCTAGCTATAAAAGCAACAACAGGGCTTACTGTAAGTTTACTGACGTTTTGCTGAGGCAGCACTTCATAAAAACGAAGGCAGGAGTCAGATTCCTCCTATGATTGGTTGCTGCTGCAGAGGAAACCCTGCATCTGTCCTTGGCTGCAGCTCAGGACGCAAAGATGGAGACAGGGAAGGTTCCTGTGAGGAGCTGAAGGCAGGTTAAATAATTCATCTCCCAGAGACGGAGGAAAGAAAATAAAACAGGAAGCTGGGCAAAGATTAGGACTGAGGAATACTTACAGATCTGGAAGTGTCACCTCGCTGTGTGAGCGCAGCAGTAATCAATGAGCTGTAAAGACTTGGATCACATCTTTATGACCATCATCTGTTCACGGTTCCATAATCAATAACTTTATATTAACGCGTCTGTTGGGCCTTTCCAACCTCCTGGATGATTGTAGAAACAAGCAGACATTCAGCCTGAATTATACATTTAGCTGGAGGGTTTTTCATGTGGAAAAGAAGCTGGAAGACGTTTGCTTCAGCAGCGCCGAAGAACCGGGTCACTGAGAAAAACCATCATATGAGGACAGGAAGAAAATCAACCATTAAAACCATTAATACCAGTCTGACCACAAAAACCAGTCAGTCAGGATGAGCAAAGCACTCTGAGCCATTAACCCTGCCATAATGGTCCCAGTGTGACAGTAAATAGCAGTTAAATCAGCTGTTAAATCAGCTGTTAAATATCCCTGATGATGGGTTCTAAGCTGCTTCCAGACAATTTTAATGAAGAATTTACAGATGTAAACAGTTAAAATATTGTTAAAACAGAGAAGCAACAATGATGCTGATTCACATCAGAAGAAACACAAGATTAGATTAAATCTGTTTTAAAGGCGAATATCAGGGAAAAAACAGACCATATGCAGCAGAAATACAGATTTAAATGACTGAAATGAAGCAAAACCCAAAATGTATTTACAGAAACATGTGGACAGATTAAAGTAAAATGATTCAGACTGATTTGTTTTTAAATGACAGCTTCCTGTCAGTTTCTCAGTGCTGCGAACAGATCAGCAGAATTTTCTGCTCCTGCTCTGAGATCAGATGAAGTGTTACTGATGGAGTTCCTCAGGGCGCCACACTCGGTCCTCTGCTCTGTTCTCATTTGGTGCAGCCGTTACAGAGACAATCCGGTCAGCAGCTGAAGGAAAAGTCTTTCATCTGATTGTAATTTTCCAGGGTTTGATTCTTGTTCATTTTTTTAAATAATTCTCTACAGATTATATAATTTTATATTCATCCATCCAACTCAACCTTGGAAACATTAAAGTTATCTAATTTAACACCAACATGAAATCCTTAACGCCCATAAATTATTTAAAATTTCAATCAGTGCAATAGAAGTTAGTTTGAAAGACTTTACATTATTGAGGCAATGGACTAATTTTATGTTGACTTATTTTTATTTTAGACGTAATATATAAATTAAAATATGACTATCTTTGGACATTCAACTGAAAAACAAGATTTATGCCCTGATGATCTCAGGATAATCTAGAAAAATTTTTATATTTTAATCAATTAGATCATAATCATATATCTGGCAATAGAATGCAAAAAATAAATGGCCTATTCAAAGTCAAAACTGTCTTTGTTTTTCTGAGCATTTCAGAAACCTACAGCTGATGTTATCCATAAACTTTATTTGCATGAAGCAGATTTTATTTTCGAGTTTATTTCCGCTCAGTTCTGATAAAAGTGATGAGCAACACATTTCCTTTGCTATAAATAAACACGCCTTCATTTTGAAAAGCTGTGGAAGTGGGAAGTGCAGACTGAGTTACTGCACAGCCGGTTCAGACCCGGGGATTTATTACCAATAAATCAGAAATCTGCAGCCAGCAAAGACCTGATTGGTTATCAGGTCTTGGACTCATTTCTGGGTAACAATAAAGTTGTTTCCCAGTGAAACTGGAGAAATGAATGAACATCCAGGCTCCAGGCTCCTTCCATGACTTTAGATGCACTTGCAGGTTGCAGTAAAGACAAACATCCTGCTGTACGACGCAAACAGCTCAGTCCAAATATAGCCTGGATAATAAAAGAGTGAATCCGTCAGGAAGGCAGAACGATTCCTGCAGGCGTACAGAGGAGGGCGAGGAAGAGGAGGGCGAGGAAGAGGAGGGCGGAAGAGGAGGGCGACCTCTGAGCTTTTTAAGGTGACAACTCAAGAGGAAAGTGAAGACTCAGGAGAGTTGAGCCGAGATTCAAGGAGAGAAGAGCGAGATGAAGAATAAGTTTATGTCCTCTGGGCAGAGAGGAGCTTCTGATCAAAGTCTGGCAGAGGATCCGAATCACAACACAACGTTTGCCTGAAACCACAAACCAAACAAAAACAGCCACAGATCATCAATCTTTCTTCAGCTGCAGCTTAAAAGCAGCACAAAAAGAGAACAAGTTAGGATTTTAGTAGACGATGAATTAATGAGAGGAATATGTTCACTTAAAAACAAAACTAACTTTAGTCGACCAGCAGCAGTTAAACAAAGGTCAGGTATGAGCGGCTACGCTAACTGCTAACAACATATAATCATCACTCAAGCTAATTGCTGCGCTAACAGCAAAATCAACAATTAAGTTAATAATTAATCTAACTGCTTCCCTACTTATGAAGCTAATGCTAACCACTGATGAGTCAGTCACTCAGAGCATGGAAAGAGCTTTACAGGAAGACAACTGGACTTTAGTTATATTTAGTTATATTTCAGCCTCATTAGTGACTGAACTGAAGACAACTTCACTAATTCTCAAGATTGACCTTTGACCTAACAGTCAGAGTAGCACTCAGATGACCTGCCGTTAGCATGAAAGTTAACTCAATCATTTTAAGAAACAGTCTTGCTAATATAAGTTACACGTAAGCTAACAGCTCTAAACACTGAAAAGAGTGAAGCTCACTAACTAATTAGCAAGCTAACTAATTAGCAAGCTAACTAATTAAGCAGAATTACAGCTGAGCTAAAATTTCACTAATAGTCAAGCTAACAGTCAAGAACCTTTTGAGCTATCCTAATGCTAACATTGATGCAAACAGTTGCATGAACAGTTGATAGTCAAAGCAACATTGAACAGTGAGACAACAATCACACAGTCATGTAAACAGTCTCAGCTAACATGCTACAGAGCTAACAGCTTCTCTATTCAAAGTAAAGCTAAGGTGTCCAGCTAGCAGCTGGGCACTTTAAGTTGGTTTGCTAGCCGCTAATAAAACCCAAAAGAAGAAGAAGCTACCAACGAGGCTGGAGAGCCGCTGACAGAGAAAACCTCTGAGCAATCATCAGACCAGACCAGGAAACGCCAACGTTCAGTTCGCACACCTTGATCCTCTGAGGGAGCAGAAACTAATTTGATCTGTGCAGAGAAATGAAACGATTCCAGCGACACACTGAGCTCAAACTTTGGGGAAAAGCTGCAGAAACAGGCTGGCAGCTTCCTCATCAGACTGATTCTCAATCTGAGATCAATAACACTGAAATCCACTACAATATTAAACCCCAGTTAAATAATCTGCCACAAACCGCAACTAAAGGCCATCAGATTAAACTGTTTAACAGTTCAATGTGTTTCACAAATTACAGCAGATTGAAGTTAAATTTATCTGTTTTTGTCTGTCGAGGTGATAAATCTGGTTTGGTCTCAATATTTACACAGATATTTGGATTCTGTTCTTTAAGATTAAGAAAAACGATTTTAAAAAAGAATAAAAGAACAAAAACTGTCCAGAAGAAAATATTTTTACTGAAATCAAAGTTTTTCTGAGGTTTTGTTACAAACACTAATATTAGTTTTACTGTAAAACAATTAAAATCATTGAACCAGGATTTGCCTTTGGCATCATTTAGCAGGCGGTGAAGCTTTTAAATGAGTGGAGGAACCTCTGGGTCGTCCAGGAACTCTGCAGGGGGTTCTGCTGATGGACCCGGTTTGTCCTGAAGGTCGTCTGTGTTGCTCCGCTGAGGCACGATGTTGGCGATATCAACAGATTTACGTTTACTGGGATCAACTTCCAGCCTCTCAGGAACTTTATCCTTCCTGAAAACACAGAAATGAGGTTGAAATGAAGCTGGAGCTGAGTTTGGATGCATTTTACTCTTTAAATATCAGAGCTTCATGTTTTAATTGTGTTTGCAGTGAATCTATTTCTTTGTTTTTCCCACATGGAGCTGAAACTGTAAACTAAAGCTGTAGAAAGCAGAGATCAGGAACAGGACAAGCTGCTTTGCTCCTGTTGGGATCTGTGTGCAGCAAACGGCAGCAGAACCTTTTCACTGCCTGCCGGTTTATTAAGAGGGGAATTCGGCTTCCAGAGGACAAAACGTCCGACTCAGAAACGCTGCTGCAGGAAAACCACAGACTGCTGGACCACAGAACCGGGCTGAAGCTGAAGCCTCTTCCTGAACCCGGGAACTCGGCAGCTTTCGGGTCAGAACCTCAGATTGTCACTGAGTTTCTCCTGAACGTTCCGGTAAACCACAGAAGAAGAGTGGTGGCGGTGTCGTCGCTCCAGCTTTGGTAATGACGATGTAATTGAGTTCTGATTGGACGGGCCGGTTCTGGTCAGTGTCTGGTGATCCGTCGGGTTTTGAGGAATCTGATTGCAAGACCATCAGCTCACCTTCAGATAAGAACCAGACAGAGACAGTCGATGCTGAACTACTTCCTGTTCTGGACTGGAATCTGATGAGTCATGGGTCACTTCACGAGTTCGGACCTCCTCCGGCCTCCAGAACCTCCTCCGGTCTTTGTAGCAGAAATCCAATGATTTATCAGACGCTGGTCCTTGTGGAGCTTTAATAATGTAAACTTTCAGTTGAATAAAGTTCAACATCTGGATCAAAGTTTTGGTTCTGGACTGAAGAACGCTCCAGTTATATTCATGCTCTTATTTTGAAGTCTTTTTATGCAGCAGTTTGTTAATTAAACACATAAATGGAGAAATGGTTTGAATGGTGAGTATGGATAGGATGCATTGCTGAACATTTTTTAATGGAACCTTCTCTGCTAATCAGAAGGATATTCAGTGGTCCTCTCTGCTGCCCCCTCTGGTGAGGAGGTGCCACCTCACCCCGTCCATCTGCCTCTGTATTTTCATATCAGTTTCCATTTTAGTGAATGAATCATCTGATCCTGTCTGACTTCATGTCCAGGAAGCTGCAGGGTTCAGATGATGTCAGATATTATTACACGGCGCCGAGCCCAGTGACCCGTTTCAAGCCGGTTCTGCTCAGAGATTCTGGGTAAAGTACCATCCTGGAGTTTAGTGCGCCGGTTTGGGTTCCGGGTCTCGGTCCTACCTGCTCCGTTCCTCTGCTGAGCTGCGGCCCGGAGCGTCTGGGCGCTGGCGAGGAACCGGCCTCTTCACTCTGAGTTCACCTTCAGCCTGAGGGAGAGGTCAAAGGTCAGAGAGCCGGTCCGGTTCGGCGTCGTTTGACGATGAGAACAGCGAATCTGAGATGTTGATAAACTGATTTACCAATAAAAAGCTGATCGATACGGCGAGCAACAAAAGAATCAAGCGAGTTACGTTCTTTAAAGAACAAACATTTTCTATCCAAACTGTTTGTTTTTATCATCTTGTTGAATTTGGACAGAATTTAAAGAGAAAATCAAAAACAGAAACAAAAACATTTAAACTGAAAAATGACTTTGAACCAAAAGGTCAAAACTATTTCAGATGCAACTTTTTTTCTTATGAGCAAATTTCATGGCCCTAATTTTGCCCCGCAGTTCCTGGACAGAACCAGAACCAGAGCCAGCAGTACCGACCCGGGGCATGGTCAGAACCAGGTGTCCGGTGGTCTGGGAGCGCCGGGCCGTCGAGCTGTCGGGCTTCACCTCCGCAGGAAGAACCACCTGGAACATCTGCAAGGTAAATCATTCACAACCGTAAGCAGTGAGATCCATGCAGCGACCCGGTTCTGGCGCCGACCCGGTTCTGGCGCCGACCCGGTGGCTTCAATCATTGCTCCAGCTTTTCATAGAGTAGATCGGTAGTCAATCCCAGGAAAACTAAAATGATTCATGTTGGAGGACAAACTGGGAGGAGATGGTGATTTAAGTCCAGACTGGGAGGCTGACTGGGATCTGTGGCAGCAGGAGAAGCTCCTGCTCCTCCTGCTGCTCTCCTGCTGCTCCTGCTGCTCCTCCTGCTGCTGCTGCTCCTCCTGCTGCTCCTGCTGCTCCTCCTGCTGCTGCTGCTCCTCCTGCTGCTCCTGCTCGTATTGAGGAGATTTGGTGACAGCCTGAAGCATCGCAGCATGAATCTCCCGCCTGCCCCACCAGGACGACTCCTGGCATGAAACATCCCTGCACTGAGGGAACGTTGCTGAGGGAACGTTGCTGAGGGAACGTTGCTGAGGGAACGTTGCTGAGGGAACGTTGCTGAGGGAACGTTGCTGCTGCTGCAGGCTCTCCTGCTCCTGCATGACCATCCAGATGTTTGATGAGTCTGACTGAGGCGTCAGCAGCAGATTAAAGCGCTGCAGGTTTATGACATCATAAACCAGAGACGCTCTGCAGCAGAAATAAACAAACTGAACAAGGCAAAGAAATCATTTTAATCTGGTTCCTCTGCATGTAGCAGACATACTCAGATGGAGTCTGACGACTGTTTCAGAGTTCAGTGTTTATGTGAAGCGTTTGGTCTCAGCACCTTTCCTTTGACGTTGACTCTGGCGTAGGTCGGCTGGACGTCCACGTCCATCAGGGAGGTGTCCATGTGTCTGAGGAGGAGAGTTCAGCCGGTTCCCAAACTGTAGATCTCAGTGAAATTAAATCAGATTTAATAGGAAAACAACAAACTCTCAGCAGGAGAGATCCTGTTTCTAATCCATCGAATGTTTTTATACATTTCTCCCCAAAAGATCAGAAAGAATAAAACTGGGAATTAAAACCAGTTTCAATATGGGAGCGGCCAGCAGGTCTCACCTGTAAACGGCCAGGTCCAACACCACAGCGTTGCTTTCTTCATCCTCCGCCAGAGAAAAGGCCAACCTGACACACAAACAGGTCAAAGGTCAGATTTGATCTAGAATGTAGCGGAACAGAAATCTGGATCCTGTCAAAGCACCAGAGGCTGATTTCACAGGAAGACCCTGATTTTCTCACTTGGGTTCGTTGATGTTCATGACTCGTCCGTCAGCGGCGATCAGAGTCCTGGGAGGTTTGCTCTTCTTCTCTGGTTCCCTGCAGAGAAACAGAACCACATCCAGACAAACGGATGACGGGAACATCAGGTCCAGAATCATGGCGTCTGAAGCCGGCCGCCATGTTTTCATCTGAAAAGTCCTCCGAAGTGGGCGGAGCCAAGATACGCAGACACCAACTTCTGACACCAGGGGGCGTGGTTCAAGCTGGAGCCAATAGGAAAACTTAACTGCAGTAGCAAACTTTGGTCCACAGAGGGCAGCACTGAGATGATCTCAGGCAAAAATATTTAAGAATTAAATAAAATTTACACTAAAATGTCACAATTTGAAGAGAAACATAAATACAGTTAAGGGCCAGTTTAGACAGTTTATCTCCAAAACAAAGTTTATGTGGGGTTTAGTGTCTCTGAGTCGTGGAAGTAACATGAAATCTAAACGATCTTAAATCAGTCAGAACATTGAAAACGGGTCATGCAGTCGCTCCTGCTGTAATATTACAACCTGCCTGTTTTTAAAAAGCTGATTTTTGTCATTTTTTGTGCAATATTTGTTCAAAATGTAAAATAACTTTATATTTAATATGACATATTTATGAAACCTTACAAAAACAAAAAAGAAATCTGAAAATAATTTAATCTCCAAAGTGCTGCTACAAATCCATATTGCTTTGTTTTCATTTTTTGTGTCCGGGCCTCGCAGGGTTAAATCTGCATAAACAGTTTTCTGCCTGTGTTTCTTCCCTCCTGAAGCTGGATGAGAGTCAAAGTGTTTCCGCCGTTACAGTCGGCCATCTCTCCTTCAGCTGCGGTGAGACACGCTCCTCACGGCCGTCCGTCCATTAGACCCGCCGCGCAGCAGATGGCTGGTCTGTGTCTGAGGCAGGTGAGCGTTTAGCGCTCTGTGGAGGGTCATGACCTCTGGCCATGAGGAGCCTTCAGAGGAGTTCAGAGCCGCGGAGACGAAGAACGAGCTGCCAGACTGAATATCAACTTGTTTTGTTGCATCGTTTTCTTTCTTCACATCCAATCGTTGCAATTTCATGAGTGTGAAATCACAGAAACAATTGCTTGGATGGCAGGTCTACAGAAAATATCTTTGTTAAATGACCTGCCAGTGGAACTGCAACTTTCTGATAAAACGTTTTTACATCAGCTCCTATATCTTACTGAAAAGTCTTATTTCAAGTGTACTAAGATACTTTCACCTGAAATTAGACCAAAATCCTACATAAATCCTGAACAAATGCTGGAAGTTTTGAACTTTGTGAAGGTGGAGTTTATGACTATTAAAGCTGTGAAATGAGATTTGACTGAATCCAGACCAAATGAGCATCCTCATCCGTGTCTTTCTGTCCATGCAGCAGCTTCTCTCTGCTGTTCACAAGGTGACATTGTGGCTCTGCATCACGTCTTCCTCAGATGGGTGTGAAGAGGCGTCTCAAACAGCTGAGTCATGCAGAAGTGACAGCTCTCTGCTGGCCTGAGTGGAGTCAGGAGGAGAGGACGATCTCTTCAGACAGTTTCCAGTTCGCCACGAGCCAACGAGTCCGTCCTGGAAGCAAGTCCTCTGAAGCCTCAACTCATCGGGTTTATGAGACGGAGGCGTACAGCCGGGACCTTCCAGCTCAGGACAGAGGGAACCCGGGTGGCCCTGACACCAGGGCCGGAGTCCGGAGGGGGGTCAGAGACACCAGGGCCGGAGTCCGGAGGGCCGGAGACCGGAGGGCTGGAGATCGGAGGGCCGGAGATCGGAGGGCCGGAGACCGGAGGGCCGGAGGCCCTTAGGATCGGAGACTAAAGACCGCAGGACCAAAGATGGGAGATCGGTCCTGGTCCTGGAGGAACCAGACTTGGCTCCTTCCCTGCTGATCTCTGGTTATTCACAAGCTGCAAGTGGAGACGATGACGTCCTGAACCGATGTGAGTGTTCAGCAGGGAGGCTGGCAGCAGCTGTTCGGGTCTGAGCTTCAGCGGTTGGTCAGGTCGCATCTGACTGAGGATGAGTTCATCCGGAGGCCAACCAGCTGCTCAGGCCTACTTCACTCTGCAGAGGTCCGAACATACTCAACACGGACTCGAAGAGACCACATGATGCGTCAGAGAAACCGTTCCTGCTCATCTCCACCTGCACCGTCTCTATGCAGCTCAACCAGCTGACCCCATCAGTCGGGCTGAAGTGTCTTTGTGTTTCCAGGCTCAGCTCTGCAGAATCGTCTCCTGGTCGACCTTACAGCAGAAACAACCAGAGGAGCAGGACATTCATCTCTCCTGACATTCCTGTGATGCCACGGATGGATTCAGTGCTGCTTTTGCTCTTTGGACTCTAAACGCGTTTACTTTTCAGAGTGTGAGTTAACTTCAGCCGAAGTGCTAAACATTTGGAGGACTGATCAGAAACACCTCGGGGTCGGCCGACGCGGCAGAGCGGTAACCCGTCATCCTTCAGCCAAAGCTCGGCTGTTCTGCTGCTTTAGGTGTCAGGAAAGCTGAAAGCTGAGAGTCAGCAGGAAGCGTCTCAGTTTGAAAACTGAGACTTTCTGAAGGCTCTGTGTGATGCAAACCAGTGGACATCCAGAGATAAACTGCACCACAGCGGATGCTTTCTGTGCCAGAAAACAACAAAAATTGAGCCATTAGACGTTTTTTCTCTCCTGCCTGTTTGTTCTGACCCTGTTTCCATCAGAGCCTAAATCTGAGCTGTGTGGTTTTGAACAACAAATAAACAGAAACATGAGAACCGAGTCGACTCTGCAGACTGACGGGAAATCATCCAGTTAGAGGTGGGACGGTCTGTTGGTTCGTCTGGAGGCGTTAAACACCGACGGCCCGGTCTGACCCGCAGAGTTTATGGGTTTATAATCAGCCTATAGACGTTCCCATGAGGTTTATCTGTGTGGCCTTTAATCACAGCTGCAGCTTCGCCTCCACGGCTCGTTACAGAACAACAGAGTGACGCCCAGCAGGGCCGCATGACAACAGCAGACCTTCAGAAAGGGACGGACGCAGCCTTTAACCCAGGAACCAGGCGACAGATACTGTAATCCCAACAGCACAGGATTAGCAGGACTGGTTCTACTGGTACCAGCTTCCTGTCCAGTTACACGCCTTCAGCATCATGTAGCATAAAATGCTCAGCAGTTTGGTGAATGATTTATCCTTTAATCATTTAATGGTTCAGTGGGGTTATAAAGATTCACATCCAGTGGCATGGATCCACAGCCGGCCCAACGGCGACGACACACCAGATAACACCAGTTTAAATCACAGACACACCAGAGAAGACCAGTTTAAATCACAGACACACCAGATGAG
Organism: Poeciliopsis turneri; assembly: GCA_922788865.1. Classification (NCBI taxonomy): domain Eukaryota; kingdom Metazoa; phylum Chordata; class Actinopteri; order Cyprinodontiformes; family Poeciliidae; genus Poeciliopsis; species Poeciliopsis turneri. The sequence continues at coordinate 435,742 of CAKLNU010000890.1, read as the reverse complement.
ACCAGTTTAAATCACAGACACACCAGATGAGACCAGTTTAAATCACAGACACACCAGATGAGACCAGTTTAAATCACTGGTGTTGGTGATGATGTGGTGCTTTGGTTGACTGGTTTGTGGATTTACGTCACTGGATGAGAACTCAGTACCTGTGAGGGTCAACAGGTCAGTGCAACCCAAGAGGAATAAACATACGGAGGGATTTCAGAGAACCCGTCTGCCCAAGAGTTCAGGTGCAAACTGACTTTGCAGCGACGGCCAGCGCTCCTTCCTGACAGTTCCTTCTTCCTGTTGAAAGGTCGTTGTTCCTCTCCACTCTCACCAGATGCTTAATCAGGAGGATAAACTGCTGTAAAGTCAGAGAGATTGTCTGCTGCGTCCAGGAGCCGTGAATCTGAGGGTTTGCAGGTCTGCAGATCAGTTGCTCCTGGAGGAACTGAGATCTAGAAGGAAGCTCAGAGGGTCAGGGCTTTCTCAGTTATGGAATGACCTGCCTTTGCAGGTCAGAGGCCCCTTCACTGTCCACTTTTAAAGCTCGTCTTAAAACACATCTATTTTACTTGGCTTTCAACTCCAGCAAGATCTAGTTTTATATTGTATGTTTGTTTTAAACTGTAAGAGTTTTTATTTGTTTTTATTGTGCACAGCACTTTGTATCAAATGTGGTTGTTTTAAAGTGCTTTATAAATAAAGTTGGTATGGTTTCCTCAGGCAGAAAACTTTGAATTATAAACTGAAGTTGATGCATTGTTGATAAGTTGTTGCACCAGGGGGAATAAATGCATCATGGGACTGAAATGACTTTCTGTAAAGTGCTATTATCTGCAGTCATTGTTTTGGGTCGGAGTCATTGAACTGCGTTGTAACCAGATTGTGTTTCAGAGTAACAGAGACAAGAAACACGATGAGAGGTCAAAGTTCAAATCTCAGGAAATTAAAACTCTGGAAAGAGATTCAGCTTCCAGGGGAAACCGACTGATTTAATCAGACTTTGGATGAACAGGGAGGATCAGCGGGATCCAGTCTGGATCAGCGGGATCCAGTCTGGAGTCCCACAGATGTTTCTTCGTCCTCTGATCAGGTCCAACTCGTTTTCACTCATTAACAACTCATTTTCTGTTCGTTATTAACTTTCCTACTTCAAATAATTCAACATTTAACCTTTAAATCACCTCTAAACCCGACGGTTCTGTCCAGAACCTTCACTCTAAACCCGTCGGTTCTGTTCTGAACCCAGGCGTTCTGAGTCCCAGCGGGCCGCAGCAGAACTCCGGGTCCAGTTCTGTCCGTCCAGGACGCGTCCAGCGGCTGCATCCTGTCTTCCTGCTGACCCGGCGGGTCTCTGTTCGGCCCGACGTCACCAGAACATTCTCAGAACAATCGGCCCGTTAAGCTGCTAATTAACCTGAGCGGACTCAGCAGCAGACGCTCTAATCTGCTCTGCTGACGTCAGATCAACGTCGGCCATCATGCCCAGGAAGGACGGGTCCGTTACCCTGCAGCATCCTGCTGCCGTGACCCAAACATCCGTTCAGAGCAAAACATCAAATCTGCACAGAAACGCTCAACATGCACAAACGTTTTATTCTGTTTGTTTTTCATTTAGTTGTTTTTCTTCCTCTGATGAATCTCTGACTGAGGCTTCAGGGTGAAAGAAGGACTTTCAGGAATGAATGTGTTTCTTCTGTAATTTATCCCAAAAGATCAATAAGTAGATTGATAGAAAAAAGAGTGAATGTTGATGCTGTGAAGGAGCTCCAGTAGCAGTCAGTATTACAACGACTCTGAACAGGCTTCTGACTGAAGGCTGTAATGACATGCTAGCACCAGAGACTCCATCAGTTATTTTCTAGCTCTGCTAATCCACCTCGTTTGATTTTGCCGCTTCGCTTCAAACTTGTCTGGCTGAAAATGGCTGCATGTCTTAAAATGACTCAAACAGAACCGTCTAACAACAGGAAGTAGGCTGGCAGATCATAACAAGACAAATTATGTGGATCAGAAAGATTCACCGTCTTTCTTCTTTTGGTGCAGAATTAAGACGCGGGTTCCATGTCAGAGGAGTTCAGACTGCCGACGCTTTGACAACGATAAGATACAATTTGGCTCCAAATATGGAACCGGCGGCTCAGACTGGACGTCTTCGGAGTGAAAAGAATCGGGTCTTTCAGACTCCTGCGATCTGGTCGCATTCGGCTAATTAATTATTATTTCACCATCAAATTTGGTAAAATTTAAAAATGATCTGATCTGATCGAGACTCGCGTCCTGGAAGCAGGTTTTGTGTTTACTCAGGTTTTCTTCGTCTGATATTAAAATCTGGATAAATCCGAATCCAACCCAAAACAGAAGAAATCTACCAGGAGGAAAAAGCTCATTAGTTGGGTTGGGAGGTACCAGCAGTTCTGGTTCTGCTTCTGTGGTTTGGGATCACAGGTCCAGATGTTTCTGCTGTCTGGACTGAAGGTTGTTGAACTGGTTGAACTCGGCCTGGTACCACTGACCCAGTTTGAACTGGAGCTTAATCTATTTTCATCTCTGCTTCCTTCCTGAAATGTTTCTCTGATTTTCCTCAAGGATGAAGAAAGTATGAAAAACGTCGTAACATCAGCTGCTCAGGTGTTCAGAGTTTCTGCTCAGGTGGAGATAGAAACAGGTGCTTTAGTGACACCTTGTGGCCAAGATCCTAAACTACATCCAACAGACAAAATTTATATTTTGAGTTATTGGATATTGGTTCCTGTTTAACGCCTGGTTTTCTGTTGATAAAGACATTTTAAACACTATGAAAATACATAAGTAAATACGTTTTGTAAATCTGTGTTTATTTATTCACAGTCTGATGAATTCGGTCAGAACAAGAATCAATCATTTTCTCAACAAAATTTCTCCGAATGTTTAGGAGAATTTCTCCATAACATAATTTCACATTTTTAATTTGTTTCCAAAACAATAAAGTTAAAATTTTTGGCTTTTCTTTTAAATTTACTGTAGAAGAAAAGCTGAATAATTTCAAGATCAGGTCCATGAAACAGAACTGATATTCTTCTGTGTAAAATCAAACGTCTGACACAAACGGAGTCGAATCGTTTATAGGATAAAATGGATGAAACTCACTTCCTGTCGGCGTTCTTCTTCTCCTCCAGGCGGCGGTGCGCCTCCAGCCGGGACTCGGGGGTGAAGGGGCAGGGCGTGTGCCAGAAGTCCTGCTCCTCCTCCTCGGCGCTCCGCAGGTTCTCCTTGTCCTCCTGTGAGCTGAGGAGGAATCAGACAGTCAGACCATCTGGGAAAGTTTGAACCAGGTTTGCTTTCAGCTCCAGATCCTGAATTTAAGGAGAAATATGATCAAAACTCTGTTCTTCTGATAGAAATAACTTCACTTGCTGAAACTCACTCTGGTTTCCTCTCCTTGTCTCTCCGTGCAGCCTCCTCTTTCTGCTCCTCTCTCCTCCTCAGGTACTCCTGCTCCTGCTCTTTGACTCGCCTCCTCACCTGCTCCAGGCCCTGTGAGGCTCTGATCCGCTCCGACCGGCTGATCTCCGTCCCGTCCAGCCACTGGAGACAGACACACAGGACAGGGGACTTCTGGATGCTAACGAGTTGCTTCAGCTGCAGGTACTGCCTTCAAATCAAGATTTAAGTCCCAAAAGGGATTTAAAGGTGATCTATTATGCTTCATGGACTAGATGCCAAAATGGAATAACAAGAACCTGCAAAATATAAATTTTGTGTAACAGGTCCTCTTTAAAATCCCGGTTTTGCTGAAGAAGTTTGAGGAAGTGCGGAGACCTTGAGCTGAGGCAGCGCCGCCACCACGTACTGCCGGTAGCCCTGGAACTCGGTGCAGGGGTTCCCCACCAGGAAGAGCTCCCTCAGGTGGGCGTTGTGCCGCAGCGACTCCACGCTGCTCAGCAGACCCACGAAGTTCACCGTCAGGTCCAGCTTCTGGAGGCTCTCGCAGCCTGAAGGCAGGAGCAAAATCAGAGTCCGCTTCTGAAAAGCGGGCCTGCCGGGTCGGCTCAGCGCGCACACCTTCCAGGTTTTCAATGACTTGGATGTTGTTCAAGGCCAGATTCAGATACTCCAGCTTCTTCAGGCGCCCCACGTTCTCTGCAATATCAGAAAAGACTGAACTGTAAAAGATGAAACAATAAAAACTCCTCAGCAACTGCAGCTCTATCTCTGGTGAAACACTAAAAATCAGTCGTATCCAACAGACAAGCAGAAAAACATCCTGGTTCTGGGAATTGTGAATCGATTCAAATCAATCACATTTCATCTGCTTAGACTTTTGTAAAATAATATTTTTGAATGATTGTTTGATATATTTTTATTTAAGAAAAACCCAGGCAGCTAAGCTAAGCTAATATTTATTAAGTATTTTATGAACAACCTGTTTTGGTTTAAATATAATCTGACAGCATTTTGTGACTCTGGTCAGTCACATAATTCAAACAGGATGTTTAAATTCTGTTTAAACATAGACTGTAGACTATAGGAAAAGAGAAAACGGTTTCTGAAACAAAAATAGTTTCGATCCTAAAAGTCACATTTTAATTTCTCGCTGCTGAAAGATTCTCGGCTCTGCTTTCCAACCATTTCCACCATAAATAATAAAGTTCTGGTTTCCATACATTCACACTGACATGAATGCTTTAATTTGGGGATTTTAATGAGTCATTTGAAAGTTTATTTTTTAAGGGAATAAAAAGAAATTAAATGATTTTTAAAACTGCGTCTCTGATCAAAAGTATTCACACCCTCACTTGCATTTTCAAAGCTCCTTTGAGGGTTTCACCTTTTCCAGACACTTATGTATATATTATTATAATTTTAACATAATTCTGGATGAATATTTGACCAATTAAATTATAATAACTCGTCAGAATCGGTTCTGGAACTCACTAAGTAAACTGACATTAAGAATTTTTGAGTCATTTTTACCATAAATAAATAATAAATTCCAGTTCTTTAGAATAATTTCTACTGTATGTTGCATAATTATTATTCCACCCTGGAAGGAGAATGGTTAAATCACTCGAAGCTCCAGATGATGCAGCATAAACCCCTCCTGACTGTGTTTTCAGATCGACGTGTCGGTACCGATTCTGGGGATGAGGTTGTTCTGCAGGTAGAGGATCCTCAGCTCCCTGCACCACCTGTCCACATGCTGGATCCTCTCGATGTCCTGCTGGTGCAGAGAAACCTCCTCCAGGGTCAGGATCTCACAGTCATTGTGCTCGGCCCGCCGCCGGATCAGCTCCTCTGTGACTGGATGGGAAAAACATGGAGATCACATGAACACACAGGCCTTTCTGGGGCATTTCTGAATGTTTATGATTAAATGATTATGTTCAATCATGTCGACAGAATGAATGAATTCAACACAAGACTATTTCAAACCATTAGAATATTATAATTAACTCATTGCTATTGACCAGTGATATTCATATTTTACTCATCATCTTTCACAGTTAATAGTGACAGTACAAATCCACTGGGCGGCTAAGCTAACTAGCATTTATTTTCCAGGAAGCGAAAACAAACTGTAACCACAAACTAATAAAATGAGATACACTCATGATTTAAAGACAAATAGATTCTAAAGTTTAAACAACAACAGTAACATTTATCTTACAGTCGTTATTTGTTGGTTTTTATCAGTTTTTCGGAATATTTGGTCCTAAACTTACTGTAAACCATCTCAGTCTCAGTCGTTGTGACGCGTTGCCGTGGAAACCGACTTTCTGCTGCGTTCAAATTTGGTAGGAAACTTTAAACATTTCAAAACTAATTTAAAGGCTTTTTTTCTGAACTTGAAATGATCACAAAACAAGTCAAAAATTAAGAATAATAAAAAAAAGAATTAAGAGTCTTAAGTGTATTCGTGACACAAGTGATAGGATTTGGTCAAAATTGATCAATAAATCAGAGCTAAGTTCATCCTTCTGTTTAGATCTTTAAAGGTAAATCAATCAATTGATTGGTTGATTGACTGATTGATTAAAGGTAAATATTCCACCATCATTATTTTATATGTTTGAATTTTTACGTTTATTGTAGCAACTCATGCTTGTTTTATTGTCTTTTTGTCTCCTAATGAAGAAATCTTTAGAAATCTTTTAATACAATTTACTTTTTAGTTTTTACTGTAGTTTTTCTGAAATAGTAAGAGTTACAATAATATTTAATTTATTTTTAAGATTAATAAAACATGTTTGATTTTAAACAAGAATTTGAAATAGAAAGGAAACATCTGACTCATATTGGTTCTGAAATATACAATAACTTTTCATGAACTTATTGATTTCGCTGATTTCCTTTCATAATCTGCTGGGTGATGATTCTACATTACTTACTAAACTTAAAACTTGATACACACCAGAAACGCTTCACACATTTTCCTGTTTGTTTCAGTTTTCAGGGCGAAGAAAAAATACGAGATTAATAAAGTCCGAACAAAGTTACGGTTCAGCTTTATTCTCACATTGATTACTTTATTTTTACATTGTTATGACTTGATCATTATCGTCTATCTCGTATTATTTCGTTATTATGGTAATTTTACGCCTTCATTCTCGCTTTATTTCAACTTCAATGTCATTCTCGTAATATTAACTTTTTATTTTTTAGTCTGGCCGCAAAACTTCGTAATTCACAAATCTTATTCAAACATATATGATTTGATTTATATTTAAATTGTAAGGATTAAATGGTCAAACACAGAAAAACCAAAAAAGCCCCTATTTACAGTGTGTTCTTGAACACAGCATCCCTGACCCTTATTTTGAAAATTCAGCGCACACAGAGGGGAAGTCCGAGCAACATCTGCAGCATCCGGCCGTTTTCCCGAGCAGGTGAGCCGCTCTTCGGCTCCAGACCCGGTCTAGTTGCCCACAGAAAGCTGGAGGTCGCTGGATCTCAGCCTGCCGGCCTTTGGGAGCTGCTGCTGCTGAGACCTGAGCTCGTTTCCCCGCCACAATGAGCAGCTTGAAGGGCTTCCAGTCCCAGCTGTCGTCCATCATGGAGGCGCTGACCCGAGCCGCGGTGGCGGAGATCTGCGGGCTGGTGGATGACGGCTACGCCGTCCTGCGGCTGGAGATTTCCCGCAGCCGCAAGGAGAACGAGGCGCTGCGGACGAAGCTGGAGCTCATCGAGTCCATCATCGCCCGGGGCGGCCGCCGGAGGGCCGGCGGGCCGGAGGACGCTGCAGCCGGTGAGCTCAGCGGAACCGAACCGGTTCTGTTTGTTATTATTATTATTACTGGTTGTGATTGATGAAATCAGAGCTTCATGTTTCCACCAAACTCCATTAGAAAACTGCAAACATTTGGAAAAAACAAAACATGAGAATTCTTTCTAAAGTTTCATATATCCTGATCTGGAAAATGACAAGTTTTAACCATACATTCTTTCTAGAAAAAAAAAAATATATATATATATTTTTATATCAAAGCTTTTAAACTTAAGACTAAACTTCTAAAATAAAAGTTTGATATTTTTATTCTTCAGAGTCAGTGCAGTGGAGATGACTGACTGGGCATTTCAACACAAGCAGATATTTTTAAACCATGATGGAGCCTCTACCGTGCTTTACTGGTTTGATCGATTCAGTTGAGGCTCAATCTGGTAGTCGTATAAAAATAACAGCTCATTCTTTCTGTCTGTGTTTTACAGTTCTTCCTGTAAGTATTGGACATTTCTGGATTTTTTTCTGCAGATCTGTTTTTATCTGTGTTTGTTTTTCCACCCAGAGCTGGAAGCTGAAGTGTCTCTACAGCAGATAAAACCCTCCAACTTCAGAGGACATGGATCTGTTCCTGCAGAGGTCAGACGTCCACCATCACTTTACTTCACTAATGAACTAATTTAGGTAAAAGCGCCATGTCGTTTCTTCTGACAGGATTCTGCTGCAGCCGCTGCCGAGGAGCCGATCCAAATGGATCAGGACATTGTTGTGATCAAAGAGGACACGGAGGAGGAGAAGGACGACCCGCTGCTCCTGCAGGAGGACGGTGAGACATTTGGGTTTCTCTAAGTATTCCAGCTTTAGGCCACATGTATTGTTTTTCTTTATAAGAAAAAAAAAAAAACGATAGCTGCACCGCATTGTTTTAAAAAATATCACACACATGGGATCAGTTTCAGGAAAGAGTTGATCCACACCAACCCGCTGAAATACACCACGAAGAGGCAAATCTATCAGCCAATCAGAATCCATCAAAAGAACCACGACTTCCTGTTAGGAACCAACTGACCAAACGTTGAAACTCAAATTGGAATTCTTGGTAACGGCGGAACTTTGCTGGGGTTGCTAGGTAACGGCGGAACTTTGCTGGGGTTGCTAGGTAACGGCGGAACTTTGCTGGGGTTGCTAGCAAAGTTCCACAAAGTCATTATCTGCTGATTTGTGACTTTATATTTCAAAGGTTTTTGAAATCACTCATTTTCCAGACACCAGAATAAAATATAAACATCGTTCCCACGAGTCTGAACCAGAAGTCATCCGCGCCACTGGACCGCCATCTTGCTAGGCAAGCACAACGCAAAGCATAGATGAACCATGGCTTCCAAACCAACTAGAAGTATATCGATACTCTTGACCAATGTGCAAGAGACAGACATGTCAACACATTGACCCGTTTGAGACAGAAAGTGTGTCATAGCAACTCCATAGCAACTGTCATAAGAGTTCAGGATACCTACCAAAAAGCCTGTAAGCTACAAAGTTCCTGGAAGTGTGACATCACATGAGAAACAGCCGAGGGATTTCTGTTCTGTTTTAAGAACTTGGACAGTTTGTAGAAGCAGAAAAACCCAAATGGAAGCAGAGTTCTGCTGTGGACGAAAGACCAAATTGCATACAAATTTGTTCAGTTTCCTCAATATGCAGCTATGTATGGACTAGGCCAGAGTTCGTGAAACCTTCGCTCTGATCCGTGTGCAGGTACGGAGGCGGACCCGGGCCTCCCTGTGGGGCAGGAGGGCCCATCTGGCAGGAAGATCTCTGACATGCGGTGTTGGGACCAGAGCAGCTCCTGCAGCGGGCGGCCGTCTCCGGGCCCGTCCGGCGCCGCTGAGGGCGGCTCTGCGGACTTTGACCTGGCCTCCGAGTCAGACAGCGGCGCTCTGTCTGCAGCGGACATCAGGACCGGCTTCCTGCTGGGGTCTGGAGATGGACCGGCGGCGCTGCCCGGACTGTCAGACCTGAAGCGGGGCTCGGGTCCGGTCGGGTCCGTCCCCTGCGATGTGGATCTGGACCCCGGCGCCTCCTGGAGCAGCCAGGCTGTGCCCGGCATGATGCCGGTGCCGCACCGCTCCATGCTGCTGGCGCTTGGCGGCTCCAGACTCGACCCGCTGGAGCTCAGCCGGTTCTGCAGGGACCAGCGATTTGCCTGTAACTACTGCGGAAAATGCTTCACATCATCGCGCAGCCTGGAGACACACGTCCGCGTTCACACGGGCGAGAGGCGCGCGCAGTGCGGGAAGCGCTTCACGCAGTCGGGCCACCTGAAGACGCACCAGAGCGTCCACACGGGGGAGCGACCCTTCTCCTGCGAGCACTGCGGGAAATGCTTCGCGGCCAAGCAGAACCTGCGGATCCACCAGCAGAAACATCACATGGTGCCGCTTTGACTGGGCCAGAGCCGAGCCCAGACCCGCTGACCCACAGACAGGGCCGGCCCAAGCCTTTTGGGACCCAAAGCAGATTCTCACTTGGGGCCCCCAAACAACATATCAACACCAGATTCTTCATCCCTGAGCTGCTCTGTGTGTAACGAACCCGCTTTAGCAACATTTGCTATTAGCTTAGCAGTGTTAGTTTGGCTGTTGATTTTAAAATTACAGAAGTAATAAGCTAAAAATGATTATTTCATTTTAAAATGCTGAGTGGTATTTCAGTGTGCCATATTGTTTTAAGCATTTGAAAGTAGCATCAGCTGATAAGCACTAAATTTACAGTTTTAAACACAATTTAAACATTTACATATTTACAGTGAACAAGTTTGAGATGTTATATTTCCCAACAGTGGCAGCAGCCATCAGGAGGAAGAAATCTCCTTCCACACGTCCCATTTCTACAACAGGTTGTGTGGCGGCTCTAAGCTGCTGCTTAACCTGCATATGCCTTGGGCCGGCTCTGCTGATGGACCAGAACCTCGAGCAGTTCCATGACTTTTTCTGTTTATCCAGACATTTCAGTGGAAAAGCTGCTCAGATTTCTTCTCTCAGCCTTCTCCTTCACTTTTATTTAACTTTTAAACAGGAAGACATTCCAGTAGTAACATAGTTTTGTCTTTAGAGGCTGCATGAGTGGTGCTGAAGTTTGGTGTCAGTCAGTTAGAGCAAGATTTTCTAAAGTTAAATTTTAATTTTTTATCTTATAGAATCAAAACAATAAAATTAAAGCTGAAGAACGACCTGCTGTGTTTACATCCACCCATCATGGAAGGTTATTAATTTGATACTTGTGATAAAGAAAGCAGAGCAGAATAATTAAACATCCACCTGAACAAAAACATGTGACTGATGGTGAAAGTGTAATACTGAAGATGTGAGCTTTATGTTGACTGTTTTAATAATAAATTCAAACTCTTTGTGAAATTTATTGCAGTTGCAGTGAAATCCTCCTCAAATAAATCATTTATCAAAAGTTCGAATCGGTTGATTGTATCAGAGCTACTTTAAAAAGATGTTATTGGTTTTAATGATCATTTTGGCTCAGTGGAGATAGTTTCATTTTAAATTAATGGTTTTATTCTTTTTAACCTTTACACATTATATATGCATCCCAATTAGTTTCATTTGACAATTTAATTTAGTAATAATGATTTGTGAAAAGTTTTCCAATTAGTAGGACAGTGAATTACAACTATAGTAAATTATTTGCAAAGACATTTAGTTATCTAGTTTAGGCAGACTGTAGATGTTATCCTTTGCTGCACAGTGATGCCAAGATGCATTATTATTGACTATTAATGCAAATAAACATGGTTTTTAGTGGAGGTCTCAAATATTTGGGGATTTTAGCAGAGACAGAAATATACATATAGAAAGTAAAAAAGCAAGGCAGGCAGAAATAAACAGCACTGGAGAAATGAAGAGGGTAAAAAAATACAAAGGGAGAATAAAACAGACAAAAATATTCTAAAGTAAATAAATAAAACTTTATAAAGACGTTATTGATAATAAAGCTATTACAACGGTAAAATAACTTGATGAAAAGACATGAATACATTTACTTCTGGCTGTCTAATTTAATTACCATCAACATTTATTTACTGCATTTATTTGTTTCTGTATTAACTTTACGGCAGCATTGATTCTCTATAAGTGTCCTAATTATTGGGTTATTTAAAAATACCGCAGTAGAGTTAAAAGTTTACCAATAAAGGTAAACTTTAAAGGTTTCTAAAGTTGACTCACCTACTTTTACTTTGAAATGGAATCTTTATCCGGACGTGACGTCATGATGAAACCCATGACTTCCCTGTAGTCTTTGCCGTCTGTTGAAGCTCCAGCTCTGCGAGGCTCGTGTCCGTCGTCCCGGACGGTTTCTGAGGTCGGCTTGGGTTCGTCCGTTCGGTCCGGAGCTGCTCCAGTTCGGGCCCGGTTCCGTTAGCGCTCCAGGATGTCGGTTCTGAGCAGCAAAGCGCTCCAGGAGCAGCTGTCCGTGGTGCTGGGAGCGCTGGCCAAGGCGGCGCTGGCGGAGATCTGCGAGCTGGTGGAGGAGGGCTACTCGGAGCTGCGGCTGGAGATCAGCCGCAGCCGCCAGGAGAACCAGAACCTGCGCAAGAAGCTGCACCTCATCGAGTCCATCGTGGTCCCGGGCGGCGGGGACGGCCAGGCGCCGGAGGAGAAGACCGAGGCGACGGAGGCTGCCGTCCCACCGGAAACAGCGCGAGACAGCGGGACAGGGAGCGGGAGGACGCCGCCGGTGGATCCGGAGCAGACGGAGGACCCCGGGGGGGAGCGGGAGGAGGTAACGGTTCTGACCGCAGACCGATCATTTCCCAGCCAGCAGAGACAGCTGGGATCAGGTTATCACTAAATAATTAGTGATAACCAATCACTAATATCACTAAATAATTAGTGATAATCAATCACTAGTTATCACTAAATAATTAGTGATAACCAATCACTAGTTATCACTAAATAATTAGTGATAAATAATTAGTGATAACAATCACTAGTTATCACTAAATAATTAGTGATAACCAATCACTAATATCACTAAATAATTAGGCCTGTTCCTGCAGGTGCATAAAAGCATTTTCTGTTCCTGTTTTTCTGCTGTGCTTGGAAATTTCCTACAATCTCAACATTTTTAGGCTTTTGGAAATTTTCTGAGTTTCAAAAGTAAAAAATAATCCCAAGATTATTTTTGAACATTTCTGCGATTAATCTAAAAGTTTTTTTAAACAAACGGTCGACTTTTGAAACAAACAAAATTTATAGATTTTTCTAGAAAATTTCTGAAATTTTCTGGAGTGAAATTTCCTCTTTTATTTTCCCGTCTGCAGTTTGCCTTTATTAAACAACTCGTTTATATATGGAGGCACTTTTTCCCTACGGTTTTCTGAAGATAATGAGTTAATTACCCATTTTGAGAAAACCTGAAATTAACTCATTATCTTCAGAAAACCATCGGGACAAAGTATATGTGAGATTAAACACTTGAAATATTTTAGTATCTCTTGATCCATATTTCATTTTGGTATTTTCCCTCCAGCTAGTAAAACAGAGAAACTTAATTTTGAATCATAAATGTCAACATTTAATGAAGGGACCCCTCATTTGCATATATTTGCATAAAAAGCTTCGGTCCATGAATACTGCGTTGTGATTTCAGATGTTTCATTACTGAATAAAAACATTCTTGAGCTCAAAGGGAATAAAGAAGAAATATTTGTTTTCATTTTGGATCCAAATGGAAAATAAAAATGAGAAGTTGGGCCTCAAAATGTGGGAAATGTTAAGAAAATGATTTTTACTGATGAAAATGAAGGCGATATGAGGCCGGTCTCCAGTTTTAATGGATATTTATCATAATGTCGCTGCGTTTGGATGCAGCTTTGAAGGCTGTTTGGGTTCCAACAGCAAATCTCCGGACTGGAAGATCACCGTCCTCATGCATACGGAGCTGTTTAACTGCCACAGCCAGGACGTAAATACAGGAGCAGAATCTCGTTAAAACCGGAGACTCTCTCGTTATAACGAGATTTATATCTCATTAAAACCAGAACATATTCTGGTTTAAACGAGAAAGGTCGTAACGTGAAACTGCAGCACCTCATGGGGCGTTTGAGTGCCGTCTGGAAGAAAACGGAGAGTCAGAGGGAAGATGTAATCTGTCAGAGAAACTTTTTTTTCCTATATCTTGTTAAAATGAGAAAGTTTTCTGGTTCTAATGAGAAAACTTTCAAGTTTTAACGAGATCCTGCTCCTGAATTTAGTCCCAGCTCTGGCGGTTCAAGGCTTCCGTACCGGCAGACATGTTGGTGAGATGAAGCTGCTGATTATTTCCTCTCTGGGTCGACGCTGCAGGCTAGAAGCGGCTTTGTGAAGTTAATTAGCTCCTAATCTTGGGGAACGGATCTTTAACGGATGAAGTGATTAAAAACAACTGCAGCTCTTTGACTTGTTCTGAGTGTCAATGCAGACATAAGCTGATATCCTGCATGGCTGATTCTGCTCTGATCAGAATGTTGTGGCTTCCTCCAGGTCCCGGATGTGGTTCTGATTAAAGACGAAGGCTCGGACGGGTTCCAGAGCATCGATGACGGTGAGCAGAGGATCGTTCTGCTGCTGCCTGATCCCAACATTTGGATAATTATTGAGTCATCTTTTGTTTTAGATTTCCAAACTCGTTCACTTCCCAAAATCCTTTTTATTTTAACAAGTTATGAAGACAAAACTGCTCCATCATACTTTGAGATTTCATAGCCAAGCATACAGATTGCCTACATTTCCCATAATCCTAATGGATTCTAGCAGGTTTTAAATCTCCACCAAAGCAGGCAGAGGCCTGTCAGACAGCGACAGTCACTTTACGCCTCCAAGTTCAAATGGATTTTTCCAGCAGCAGAAAAGTTACAGAAAGTGAAAGAAACCATCAGAAACTCCTCTGTGGTGAAAAAAAGGCTGAACTGGAAAATAAGAAGTTGAGGGAATCGTCTTGTGTCTCAATGCTACTTAAGTAACATTGTTACTGAAGGCAGCTTCATTTCATGTTGTCATGATTTCCTGGAAGGAGTTTCAGAAAGAGGAGGAACTTTTAAAGAGACAGAGGCTCAATTTCAGTTTCTTCTGTCATGACAGCTAACAGTTACCTGATTATGCTATAAAATGGCAGGATTTGTAGATTTGTACTGGCCCTTTAAATCTCTGGATGATCCGTAACGCTCCAGAGTTTTTCCTCTCTGTCCAGGAGAACAGCGGCGCCAGGATGGCGGAGCGGCAGCCGGCAGCGAAGCCAGGTCCTCGGCTCGGTCCGTCCGCAGGCGCCGCCGCCGCAGTCGGCCGTACGTATATGGCGGCCCGTCGGCGCTGAAGTCATCCAAACAGTCGGGCGGATCACAGCAGAAAGTCCCGGTCTACAGCCTGGACTCGCCCCGCAGCGAGCCGGGCGGCTCGGCGCCGGACGACGTCCAGTTGAAAGCGGACGACTCGGACTGCTCCTACCCGGACGTCCAGCTGGTCCAGGACTGCTCCCTGGCGCCGCCGGGCCCCAGCAGGCAGATGTTCTTCAGCAGTGCCGCCCTGATGGAGGCCCCGTCTCCCTCCAACCGGGCCGACCTGGACCTGAACCTGGACCCGTCCTGGTCCAAACAGCCAAAAGGCTCCATGGCGTTCGCCCAGTTCTGCCCCAACGAGAACCTGGAGGGCGACGTGTTCAACCTGAAGCTGGTCGGCATCACCGGCTCCGCAGACGACCACGCCGCCGCCGCCTTCGAGTTTGAAAACGGCCGCGGCGGCATGCTGAACTTCGGGCTGTACGGATCCTCGCCGGGCCAGCAGCTCTCCGCCGCGGATCCGGACGACGACTCCCACAGGAAGCGATTCGTCTGCTCCATTTGCAACAAGACCTACGCCACGGCGCAGAACCTGGAGGTCCACACCCGCATCCACACGGGCGAGCGGCCGTTCACCTGCGACCAGTGCAGCAAGAAGTTCACGCAGTCGGCCCACCTGAGGTCGCACATGAACGTTCACACGGGGGAGAGACCGTACGGCTGCTCGCTCTGCTCCCGCAGCTTCATCGTCAAGTACAGCCTCAAGCTGCACATGAAGAAGTGCCACCCCAACAGCTGGGTCCAAACGGCCTGAACCCGGTCCCAACTGGACCCAACAACTGAGCCCAGCTGGACCCAACAACTGAGCCCAACTGGACCCAACAACTGAGCCCAACTGGACCCAACAACTGAGCCCAACTGGACCCAACAACTGAGCCCAACTGGACCCAACAACTGAGCCCACCTGGACCCAACAACTGAGCCCAGCTGGACCCAACAACTGAGCCCAATTGGACCCAACAACAGAACCCAACTGGACCCAACAACTGAGCCCAACTGGACCCAACAACAGAGCCCAACTGGACCCAACAACTGAGCCCAACTGGACCCAACAACTGAGCCTAAGCAGGCTGAACTGGGCCCAGTGGTTTGCTCCAGGACTTTATTTTAAATCTTTTCCTTTG
Organism: Poeciliopsis turneri; assembly: GCA_922788865.1. NCBI lineage: Eukaryota > Metazoa > Chordata > Actinopteri > Cyprinodontiformes > Poeciliidae > Poeciliopsis > Poeciliopsis turneri. The sequence goes on along the minus strand of CAKLNU010000890.1, from coordinate 420,042 downwards.
TAGCACAGCGTTAAACGGCCAGAGGTTGTACATTAATTCAGGAGCGGTATCTCTTTAAGGTTTAAAACATCTCATATTCAGATTTATATTTCTTTAAAACCAGAATATGATGTTGTAATTTTAAACCATCTCAACACAGCTTTGTATTGGAGCTCCAATTTAAAAAATGTAGTTAATTTGTCACATGTATTTGAATGTTTGTCAAACTTAATTTATTAGCATTAGCAATGTAACATTTGATTAACACGACTACTTTATAAACTTCATGATTATTTGTAACTAGTGATGCTCCGTTCTGGTTCTTTGCAGCCGATTCCAGTTCTGATCACCTCTGAGGGCCGATCACTGAGGATCTTCTGATTGGCTGTTCATTTAGGTATTAATGCCACTATGAGATCTGGCAAAATGGAAAAATGATCTGGCAATAAATTCACCTAATTTAGACATAAAACATGCAAAATGCAACAGCTATTCAGTCAAAACTGATCAACCTGCGATCAATAAAATAATATTCTCTCCATACATAAATTATACATGAGTCACATAAATCTGGTTCTGATTTGCTAGCCGAGCATCCTGGCTGTGATTGGTTGTTTCTGACTGGGAGGAGTTGCAGGAGATTGATTTATTTTTTTCACAGATCATCTGTCTCATGTTGGGACGTAGCTAAAGTTTTAATTCATATCTAAAATCTTTTTTAAGTCGCCCAACCAGAGCAGCGTCTTTCAGTCCAGATCTGGACTCAAATCATTTCCCGGGTTGATTGTTTGGCAGCTGTGCTGCTTCACCTGCTGTCTGGTTGCTCTGCATGTCCTTTTCCTGCACCGAGGCTCCATGGAGCCAAACTGAGTCCAGTGCTTGTTTTTTAAATGTCATATATTATTGATGCATTTTGACGCGTCCTCCAGGTATTTCTCTGTTGCAACACACAAACTTTCCCCGTTCACTCTGACCTTCATGGTTCCTGTTTGCTCAGGATTAGTTGCTGCGTTTGCAGTGAAAAGGAGATGAGCTGAACAGGCTGCGAAGTGAGATGCAGGCGATCAGCGATCACAATCGACTGATTATGATCGGTGGCCGATTGATCGGTACACCTCTACTTGGAACAAATTAAAGTTAAAAATGTTTTCAATGTAGGAGAAACGTTGAAAGAATCACAGGAAACTCCTTTATGTTTTCAGAAGTCAGAGGAGCAATTTAATTAAAACTAGTCATAAAACTGGTCTGGTATCAGAAACTCGTTTTAACAAGATAAAAACCAGATTAATATCAGTTTGTTATGAAGAGATGAGTTTCATCTTGTTCATTTTCTTTCTTAGGAGATAAAACTCAAACTCTCAGTTTAAATCAGTTTCTTGTTACAGATGGAAACAGATAAACAAAAACGTCTCAAAATAAAAAACTTTCTTGATTTAATTAAAAGTTTTATGTCTTTACAGCGAGAAACGAGATTCTTCTCCTGAGTTTATTTCCAGCTCTGGCAGTAAAACATTTCTGTTGTTTTCTGCATGTTTGTGTAAAACCACTTATGAATGTTCAGTTTTCAGGTTTTATTGAAGCTCTGTAGCATTTTTCTAAATGATGTAAAACGTTTTGGAAACGGACAGATTAGAGCGGGAGGAAATGATAACCGTTTAATCCATGAAGTTTAAGGATTTCAGACATTCCAGGTATTTATGATTAAACTTTTTATTTCCCCTTTTATTCTGGAGCTGCAGAAGTTTGAAGGAGTTTTCGTCCTTCTGGTGGGATTGAGATGAATGGTGTCCCTTAAGTCCTAGTGAAAGATTATTAGGACCAGACTAGGATTTCTGGTTTATTAATTAGGAGGATGAAGCTGTAATTTTCTGAGAAGTAGATTCTGCAAAACATGTTGCCTTTAAGACACAGGTGTCAAACTCCAGTCCTCCAGGTGTCCTGTGGTTTTTAAATGTGCCACAGGTACAAAACCCTGGAGTGAAATGACTTCATTTCCTCTGGTGTGGATCAGATCTCCAGAGCCTTCATGGCCTCATTATTCCCTCCAGGTGCAGCAGAAGCTCATCTGAAGGCTGCAGGACAGCAGCCCATCGCTGCCTTCAGACATCTGCATCAAATGATCAGTATCAGGACTTTGAAATAATTCTATGTCTGTTTTGAATAAAGAAGCTGCCTGATCTGGTCACATCAAAGCTTTTCTCTCATTAAAACGACTTTTCTTGTAATTTTACGACATATATCTGGTAATATTTATTCTTAAATGATGGTATTTTTGTTTATTTCAAAAATCTCTTAGTCTGGTCCTAATACTTCATCATAAAGGAAATACTTTCCCACAGACTAATAGCCACCATCATGCAGTACCACTCCTGACCACTAGAGGCTCCAATAAACAGTGTTTGTCTATTTTACTGATGTTTGAATGTTTTGTTCCTGAAATACTAAAATCATTTCTCTTTATACGCACCCTGTCTGCTGTGTTTTAATCATTTTTTATTTCAGTTTAGATCCAGACTTGATTTGATTCTTTACGTTTTTTTCTTCGTTCTGCCTGGAAATGTTCTTAAAACCCTTCAGTCGTTCAGGTTCTTGTCCTGAACCTGTTCAGGTGAGTCCACAGATGATCTGCTCCTGGATTTGGAGCCTTAATTTCACTTATCTGGAAAGATTTTGGTTCCATGTCCACTACAGAAAAAAAAAGATACTTATATAATAATTTTATTAATTGATGTATAATAGGTTACCTAAGTCTTCTGAGCAGTAGCTCCATTTTGTTAAAAAATAGAATTTTTTTTGTTTTATTTACTTGAATATCGTTTATGTTCATAAAAATCTCAGATTTTTTCATAAAAATAATAAAGGTCTTTGGGGCGGCCCAACGGCTGCAGCCCTGGGCTGCTGCCCTAACGGCCATCCTGACTCCGCCCAGTCAGGGTGAATTCCTCACCACAGGTAAAGAACCTCCCTACAGGATGAAATCCTCAACCTGAAGCCGTCAGACTCCGAGAGGTCAAAGTTCATTCTGAATACAAAATGATACATCAGTAAAACTAACTGCTGCAGAGCAAAACAAGGTTTAAATGTCTGTAAAACTACTAGATTAGATTTATCATCATTAGATTTATTATCAGTGACATTAATAGTAAAACTGCTGCAGGATAAACAGTGAAGACATGTAAGACTAAATACTTAGAAATAAAACCCTTCCATGTGTTTTTCCTTAATTGTTCAACAAAAACATATTTTTCACATTTCCTGAACTTTTAAATCCCTCAATTTATTAACTGCAAGTTTCAGGTCAAACACCGGCTTTTATTTTGGTGACTCCAGGAAATGTGTGAGCACGTGACTTCGCGCATGCGTACTGAGTATTGTTTCCGTTCCTGTCGGTGTGGAGGCCTCGGGCAGGTAAACAGAGGTTCTCCAGAGGTTCTCCAGAGGTTCTGTAGGTTCTGACCCGCCCTCAGCGGTTCCGCTCGGACCAGCAGGAAAATGTCTCCGTCCGCCGCGTTTCACTCGCAGCTCGCCTCCATCATGGAGGTTCTGGCCAACACGGCGGTGGCGGAGATCTGCGAGCTGGTGGACAGCGGCTACGCGGTGCTGCAGCTGGAGATCAGCCGCAGCCGCAAAGAGAACGAGGTTCTGCGGAGGAAACTGCGGCTCCTGGAGCTGCGGGCGGCGCGCTCCGCCGCGCTCAGAGCCGCCGCGAGCGGCAGCGGCGCCGCGCTGCTGTACGCCGCGAGCGGCCGCCCGCGCGCCAACCAGCGCGTGCACGAGCCGAGGAGGAGCGTGACACTGACAGGTGACCTTTAGGATCCAGATTTACTTCCTGCTAACAGAAACTTAACATTCACAGCCATTAAACCAGGTTGAAGTTGGCGTGTGATTTGGACTAAAGGGATATTCCGTAGAGTTTATCTAAAAGGGCTTTTGCAGACAGAAACATTTCCGCAAAATAAAAAGTTTAAGCAGATATTTAATAATAGTGATAATAAAAAGTTGAAATTTGATCTCAGAAATAAACTGGACATTTGAGTGAAAGATTTTCATCTTTTGAAACTCAAAAGTTTCAAAACTCAAGAATATTCTCATTTTTACATTTCCAAAACTAATCTGCACACGATCTGTTGAAATGCAACGATTCAATAATTCCTCCAGTAATAAATGCTCCAGGTACCAACTGATACATTAAACAAACACAGTCCATGACTTCATTCGTCCAAACAGTGAGGAACTGTGTGTGTGTGTGTGTGTGAGAGAGAGAGAAGCATCATCCTCCTACCAGACCAGTTTGGAGGTTCTGCTGGTTCCAGTCTCACCACCTGACCTGCATTAGAGAATCAGGACTAGTTAAATATCCTCGCTCTGCTAGTTAGCATCTTAGCAATGGTTCATTTGGACTCATGGCAGGCTAAACCAGTTAGCATTAGCTACAAACACTAGCAAGCTAAAATCAGTAACTGTTGCTTCACAGTTCAGTTCATGACAGATTTTCTGTCTCCAGCTGGTAGGAAATTAATCTAAATCCTGTTTTTATAGAAAGTCTTAAAGTGGAAAAGCATCAGAAACAATGAGCTGTAAGAAGAACAAACCTGGAGCAGCTCTGGATCACCAGTCCTCCCAGTGGAGGGCCGGGAGGCAACCAGTCCTCCCAGTGGAGGGCCGGGAGGCAACCAGTCCTCCCAGTGGAGGGCTGAGCGCGTCATGTGACCAGGATCACGACTGATATCAAAATTGAATCTAATGGCTCAGTGAAAACCACGGAAACCGACCAAAAGATATTAAAATTCAATAAACATTTGATACACAGTCAGAAATTCATATTTCATCAAGCCTATAATCATTTTTAAGACTTTATTTTAATCCACTTTCAGAATGCACCAAGGACTTGGAGAATAAGAACCAGTGTTTTTCAGTGGCCTAGTCAAAGTGCAGATCTCAGCTCAAAATCTAATCATTGTTTTTGCTTCTCCAGAAGTTGCAGCAGAGCTGTCCCTGTCATCCAATCAGCAGACTTCTCAGTGCAGAGAGACCCGCCCACCACCAGAACCGGAACCAGAAGCTACAGGACAGATGGTGAGCCGCAGCCGCATCCGCAGCCGCAGCTGCAACCGCAGCTGCAACCGCATCTGCAGCCGCAGCTGCAGCTGCAACCGCATCTGCAGCCGCATCCGCAGCCGCAGCCGCAGCTTTATTTCACTGACTGTTCAACTCAGTTTTAATGATTTAAATACTGTTTAGTTTTTGTTTAGTTTCTATTATTTATAGAAGTTCTAGTTTTTTCATAGTTTAGGAGCAGAATTCAGAAATAAAGTTTTGTAATTGTGTTTACGCGACGCGGTAATGAATACTCAGCAGAAGAAACCGATTTAAAAACTTTGTTCAGTTTTTGTTGAACAATGCGTCTTGTTTCCAGGCGGCTGCAGCCGAGGCCACAGTGGTGATCAAGGTGGAGGATGAGGAGGAAGAATCCTGGTCCCAGTCCGTCCCTCATGGTAAGACTTCCTGTTGGCCTTCCTGTTGGCCTTCCTGTTGTTAACCTGCAGGAGGATTGAGTCTGGTTTCGCCTCCAGGTCGGTTCTGTGGCGGTTCTGAGGATCAGCCCGAGGCAGAAGCTTCGTCCTCGCTGGTCAAAGAGGAAGAGAGCAGCGCAGACGGCGGCGTCTCTTGGACCAGCGCGGAGGTGAGCTCCACCTCCACCCAGCAGACCAATCAGAGGCCAGAAGTCAGCGGCTACGACTGCATGATGCTGCAGCAAGCCTCCTGTGCTGCAGCAGCAGAACCCGGCGGCTCCTCCGGGTTTGTTCCCACCAGGAACACTTCAGCCGATTCAGGAAGCGGCTTCAGCCACAGCGAGGCGAGTCTGTCTGCAGCGGGGCAGCGGCAGCAGCAGGGGGCGCCACAGAGGGACGGCTGGCGGCAGCAGAGCCGCGCCGCCGCCGCCACAGGGAAGACGTTCACCTGCAGCTTCTGCGGGAAAAGCCTGGCCTGCCTGAAGAACCTGAAGACCCACATGCGGGTTCACACGGGCGAGAAGCCGTACGTCTGCGCGCTCTGCGGGAAACGCTTCTCCGACTCCAGCAACCTGAAGCGCCACCAGCCACCGGGGAGAAACGCTACGGCTGCGTCCACTGCGGGAAGCGCTTCGCCCAGTCCGGCTCGCTGAAGGTCCACATGGCCGTCCACACGGCTGCGGCCAGTTCCGCTGCTCCGTCTGCGGGAAGGCCTTCACCTCCGCCGGCCACCTGAGGAGGCACGTCGCCATGCACGCCGGGGACAAATGCTTCCCCGCTGCATTACCGTGACGACCGTCAGCAGACGCTGCGTCCCCCAGCAGGAATTTCTGACCAGCTGGCGGCCGTCAGCGTCGCTTCCTGTAGCGGCTCTGACGCTTCCTCCAGAGCCACAGGAAGTCCTGAAACCGTCCGGATCATCAGGATCAAACTGTGGAAACTGTTTCTGTGCTGATTGTGACATTTTTGTGTACATTTTTAAAATTCTGCCACATTTTGGCAGAAACAGCTTAAATTTCTGCTGTTGATTTTCCTTTTTTCCTGGTTAGCGCTTACATCACAGCTGTTGGGCTTTTACTGTGGAGGAGGAGTTTGTTCTGCACTCCGAGACGCCAAGGACACAGCAGCTGTTTAAAGGCTGAACAAGGACTTTGAGTCATGAGTTCCTTTAACTGGTCCAGAGGAAACCCGACCGACCAGAACCTGGAGAACCGCAGACGGAGAAAACTCAGCAGGTTACAGGATCGATTCTGTAAAGTCGGGCGTTTTGGTCTCACAGGATGAGTTTTAAATCCACTGTGACGCTTCAGACATTAGAAGCAGCATCATCTTCCTCCTCAGAGCTGCTGCTCTTCATCCTCACTTTGACTCAAAGCGGCGGGTCGTCATCCGACCCGGTTCTGTTCTGAGGAGAACCGGCTGGTTACACATGATGGAGAAATGTTTTGTTCAGAGTTAAAAACTTCCTGTTTTCTGGTTTATTGTGACTCAGTGATGAACTTAAATATTCTGTTTTTGTTTAGAAAGTTGAGTCAAAATTAAAGTTTTTACGTCACTTACTAATAAAATGAAATTAATAAACTCGATTGTTTCTCTAGTTTCTTTGTTTTAGACTGAAACAGTTGGAATCATCTCCGTCTTTGTGTTGCCTTCAGGGCCAAAGGTCAAAGGTCACAGATTTGAAAGAAGTTGGACTCAAAAACTGGAATTATTTTGTAAACAAACACAGAACCACAGATTTTATTTAATGTGGTTTAATAGCTTCATAATAAAAGTCACTTCAAATGAAACAGTCTGACAACAGGCAGGAGACAGGAAATTAACTAACATCCAAGAACGCCTCTGAAATGTGTGAGTTGATCCCTAAAAATCTCATTTTATTGGAAATCTTCACATTAATTTAAACTCCAAATTTTCCTTTTGTTTCACATTTAATAATTAACTCCTGCTGAGCTGCCAGACTGCAGCTAAAAACAAAGTGCTATCACAAGCACAGCGTCACATTTCCAAGTGCATTCAGTTGAAATACAAACAGTATTATTACTGAGGAGAGGGAGGTGAAGTGCTTCACAGATCTAAAGCTTAGAAAGTAAAAAAAATGTCACAAATGTGATTTTTTAAAACTACAAGTTCTTAAGCTGCACTGACTGGTTCCAACCAGCAGAGGGCAGCAGAGTTTTGGTCTCTAATAAAAACAAGAGAGTGAAGGACAACATGTGCCAGTAACAAACAGGAAGCTTCCGGAACAGTAAAGCAGAGCGCCGTATCAAAAATAGCATCGTTTTGTTTCTGGATAAAAAATTTGGCACTTTGATAAAAACGTTTCCGTCTTCGGACCACAGAGCGATTAAAAGGATTTCTGTGGGAAGATTTTGAATTTTGCGAGCCCTGAAGGCATCACGACCTTCCTGACCTTTCCCTGCAGGAAGAACGTCGGCTCTGCTTTCACCAGAAACCGAAGCTCAGCTCTGGATTTCATGTTCAGGAAGTTTTACAGTACAGTTTACATTACTTAAGTCTTTCAGTAATAATATCAACATGGAGCCTCTGAATGTGACATTAGAGGATTAAAACATATCAGCACTTCAGGAGCTCCGTACAGAGGCAAGTCCCTTTCAAAATAAAAAATTGTGACAAAGTGAAAAGTTGGGAATAAATATTCATGAGAAGTAAATATATTTTTTCTTAAAATTATCTTCTGAGATCCTTTTCCTCACTTTTTTACGGCTGAATTGGTTTAGTTTTTCTGCAGCCATGAAGGATTTATTACATCCTGCTCGTTAATAATGAGAATTAAACTTTTATTAACTTTTTAAATATCTAAACATTTCATCAACATCAACTTTTTATTCCTATTGACCTGTCTGAACAGGATAAAATATATTAATGCAAAACAAAATGTAAAAATAATAATAAAAAAAACTTATTGAGCTCCATATGAAAAAGATGCTTTTCAAAATAAAAGCTTGTGCAAAAGGGGGAACTTCACAAAAAATAATTAAATATGTCATAATTTTACTAGAATTGTTTTCTTTATCAAAATTGAATTTTCACTAAATTATATTTACAGCTGAATTTATGGAGAAAATCTGTTCATTCATCAGATCTTTATGCTTTATCATTTGACTGTATTTTAATTGATTTATGTTTAATTTTTAATTGATTTAAAATTTCACTAATAGCTTATCATGTGGTCAGGTTTATTTATTAATTTGAGTATCTTTTTCTTTTATCTCAGATGTTAAATTTAAAGCACTGCAGGGGCTCCATACAGAGAGGAATCCTTTCAAAATAAAAGCCTCGCCCAGCAGTGAGGACCTGACCGCAGATTTAGTTGTAATTTATGAACAAAATGGATTCATCTGAAATTTAAGTTCTGAGAATTTTGAAGCATATTTCAATATTTATATTTTTAATATATATTTCAGGATTTTAGGTTTTGAAGGTTTTCTGGATTTAAATTTGCGATAAGAGAATGTTTTTTATTATTATTGCTCTCATGCGTCTCCCCTGAAGCTGTGGTTTATTTATTTTCTATTTTAAATAAACGGTAATAAATCATCGCTCCTCATCTGTAAATGAAATATTAAATCTCTGCAGGATTCCAGGTGATTTTTGTGTGAAATAAAAACCTGAACTTGATGAAAACTTTGCAGCTCTCTGTGATGCTAAGCTAACCCAACTGAGCTCCTTTTGAATCCAGCAGCAGTTTTTACTCTTTATCTGCTGGTTAAATCAGATTATTGATTGATTATTGATTCCTCTCTTCTGTCATCCATGATTTATTTTTCTTTCTGTGATTTCAAACCCGGTTCGCTGTAAAAGCCTCCAGAGCTCAGAACCAGTTTCACCTTTTTGTCCAGCTGGATTCAAACTCGCAGGAACGTTTCTACAGAATCCTGCCTGGTTCTGGTTCTGGTTCTGGTCCGGTTCTGGTTCTGTCCTGGCTCCTACTCGTTCCTGGATGTGATGTCCTGAGGGACAGAGGATGAGCGTCAGTCGTTTTCTCTGCAGCTCATCGGCGACCCGATCGGACCGTTTCTGGACTCACCTCGGTCTTCGCTCTCCTCCACTCGCCCATCGGACCCGACTTTGTCACGACTGCAATATGAAAACAAAACATTTCATTACTTTACTGTCAATTTATTTCTTTATTCTGCATCCAAGACAGAAAATCAAAAAAATGTAAGTTTTATTATTATTGTTTTGTTTTCCAAACATGTAAAAATTAAATTAATCATAAAAATAATTCATTCTAAACAATAAACTAATTATTCCTAGAAATGTTTTTTATTTTGTTCATTTTAAATTTTTTTCATGTATTTTAATTTTTACTTAATTTCATTTGACTTCATCTTTTCATGTTTGTATTAATTTACTGTTTATTTGCTTTTTTATTATTAGAAAGTTTATTTTATTTTGTTTACATTTTAATCCACATTATTTCAACTTTTAAAATTATTTGTCATTTAATTTTAATATTTAATATTAAAATTAATATTTAATATTAATGTTTAATAATATTAAACCTCTTATAACTGTCAGTTTATTTTTTATTTGTCATTTTAATGTATTTATGTTTTTAATGTTTATTGTTATTTTTGCTTTGATTGATTTTCTTAAATGTAAAAATCTGTTTTATTTATTTTATTTATTTATGTTTCTGAATCGATTTTTGATGGGTGTTTGGAAAACAATGTGAAGAACATTGAATCTGTTCTGTGGAGCGGACCCAGACCAGAACCCCAGAACCCGGACCAGAACCCCAGAACCCGGACCAGAACCCCAGAACCCGGACCAGAACCCCAGAACCCGGACCAGAACCCCAGAACCCAGAACCCCAGAACCCGGCCCAGAACCCCAGAACCCGGACCAGAACCCCAGAACCCGGACCAGAACCTCAGCAGCCCAGTCATACTCACACATCACGGCTGCGATCGTCGCCAACATGGCGGCCGTTACCATGGCGCTCCACCAGCGGGAGCTGCAGGAAGGAAGAACCATGAATAACAAAACAAACTGGTTTCACTGGTTTCACTGGTTTGGGTCGAAGCCTCACCCTGAGTAGAGAACGCTGATGATGAAGATGCTGAAGATGAGGATGAGGAGAGCCTTCATCGTCAGCCCTGAAATAAAACAGTTTCAGGAAGCTGAGCGTCTCAGAGAGTCAGAACCAGACGGTTTGGGTCAAACGTGCAGCCCAGGTGTCCCGGCTCACCTGGAGGTTCAGGTGCCGCCTGGCAGCAGGTGTAGAAGGCCGGAGGGGGCGGGACTTCAGAGAGGCCGCTCAGTGATTGGGTGAAGCGCTGCGTGGACTGACTGATCTCAGAGCAGATTTCCTCCTGGATCAGCATCTTCCCAGGAGGCGGGGCCAATTCATCAGGAGGAGGCGGGGCTTCTTTGTCTGGAGGAGGCGGGGCTTCGCTGGGATCTGGACCAGGAAGTAGAGTCATGTGACCTCGGCGGTTCATGATAACGACGTTGGACCGGGTCGTTCTGCAGACTCACCGTAGGTGAAGCTTCGTCCGTCGTCCAGATCGGCGTTTAGCCCCGCCCACAGAGACTCGTCCAATCGACACGGAGACGCCCCCTGCTGGCCGACCCGGGCCCAGTCCAAATCCAGGTCCAGATCCAGGTCCGGGTCCGGGTCCTGTCTGAGTCCGGTTCCCAGAATGCCTCCGAACACCTTCTGGTCCAGCCATGACTGGCAGCTCTCTGAAACGCCGCTCAGCAGGGACACCAGGGCGCTGCGAGGTTTCCGCCGCCGCCGGAAGACTCTGAGGACGCAAAGAGACGCCGAGGTCACCGCTCTGTCGCTAGGCAACGCCTGGAGGTCAACAGCTGTCAGCAAAATGAACCGACAGACGAGTTTCTGCAGATCTATAACCATCAGAGAGGAACGAAGGACAAAACTGTCAGATTAATGCTGACAGTTTTCCAGACCTGGAAAATCCCAGAGTTTTCTAAAAAGCTGAAAAAGATGAGAGAGAAAGAATGAAAACAACAACAAGACACAAAAAACATCCAGACATGATGCAGAGGGTGAGAACGTGGCCACCAGGGGGCAGCAAACATCCATCAGGTGAAAAACTGTCTGGACACAAAATCACAAAACGAAACATCACAACAAAAACTATGAGGAGAAAAAGTTTAGAAAGCAAAAAAAATGAGAAAAGGAGGAAAAAAGCAGACAAAGCAACCAAAAGCAAATAAAAAGAAGGTCAAAACGACTGCTGGGCATCAGAACCAGAGAATAAACTGGAAGAAAATCTATTAAAAATGATGCAAAATGACTGAAAATCAACAAAAATAACAAAAGAGACTGAAAATGTTTTGCAGCAAAAGTCAAAGAGAAGAAGAAAAAAGTTCAAACAGGATGAAATGGATGAAAAACACAAATCAACTTTAAATTTATGAGAAATTTACACATTAAAAACTGAATGGTTTTCAGTTTAGCAGTTAGCAAGAATTTACAGAATAATGTTACAAATGTTTATCTTCAATAAAGATTCAGTGACAATAAAATATGTTTAAAGTAACACAGAGAAAGTAAAAAAGGATAAAAGCAACAAAACAAAAAGAATATTTGAAATTGTCTAAATGCAGGAAACAAAACAAGTTTCATAAAAACCGCCAGCAGGGGGCAGCACCCTGTGACCTGCTGCAGCTCCCAAACAGAACCACAAACATCCCATAACACTGACCGTCTCCTAGCAACTGCCATCAGTGACATCACCGCGGCGCTGCTGAAACCTGCCTGCCGAGCCGGAGAGCCGCGCTCTGATTGGCTGCTGCTGTTCACCTGCAGGGCAGGAATCGGCCCACCTGTTCCCACCTGTGTGATGATGTCACACCTCACCTGACCAGGTTCTCCTTGTAGGACACGCTGGTCCTGCAGTCGGTCAGAGACACGTTTCCGTCCTCGTCCAGGCAGAAGCTGTCCTCGGTGACGTCATAGTAACCGTTGGTGAGGAGGCGTGGCGAGCGGCGGCAGCAGCAGGGGGCGCCGGCGTGCGCAGACGGGTAGCAGACGTACGACGAGTCGGGGGACAGGAGGGAGGCGTCGGGGCTGCAGGGGGACGAAACGTCTGGAGTTTCATTTTATTTATTAAATATAAAGTCTGAACAGAAGAAAACCTGATTTCACTTTCACTCCTTCATGTTTTAGAGAAAAATGATTCAACAAGTAGAAACATTTTGATGCCGTTTTCCTTCTGGGCTCAGAAAGTTGTTTTACTGCCAACCTTTAAATATTCATGTCTGTCGCAACAAGAACAGATTTATTGTTTGTCTCTTTTCTCTCTTTCAGTCAAAAAGTTTCAATCTGTTGATTTAGACTCAATAATTTATTTTGTTGTTTTGTTTATTTAGGATGTTTCCAGTTCCAGTTTTAAACTAGAACTTAAAGTTGTGAATGAGTTTTTGCATTATGGACCTAGAAATGGTCTCAAAACAACAATAATGTCTTTAATCTCGACAGTTCACCGTCCAGCTGAGCTCGTTAGAAAGTCTGCTGAGGTTACAGGAAACCGTCTCACCTGTGGCAGGAGTGATTCCCACGCAGACGCCGTTTTATCGGGGAACCTGAGCAACAGAAGAGGTTTGGTTACTTCAGCAACCAGCAGGTTTCTAAATAAAGACAAGTTTTAATCAGCTGGACATTCCTCAGGTCAGACACACAGAGTCCCAGTTCAACCTCTGAGCAGAACAAACATTAAATCTACTGACAGTTCATTCAGCTCCATCTCTGCTCTGGTTAAGCACCTGGTGACGGTGGGAGGAAAAACATTCCTACAGCAGCAGAATCAGATAAAACTGAATTAATGTCAGCAGGTTTAGATTTAGATCCACAGAAAGATAATAACTCCATATAGATCCAGCTGAGCGAAAATGGAAACATGAGTTTCCTGTGATCACATTCAGATGTTTCCAACAGTTTCCAGATGATTCATTTCCCTCCATCTTTAATCAGCTACAAATTTTGCTAACGGATCATTTTCTACCAATTTAGCAGAATGTAAAGCATGGAGGAGGATTACAGGATGAGCGAATTCACAGCAGATTTCACTCATTTTATTTTCATCTGTCTGCAATAAATGGTGGATTTTAGCATAATTAAAATGTTAATCATAAATAAAACTCACTGTAAAGCACGGTGGTGGCAGCACCATGAAATGGTGTTTTATAAATCGGGGAGCATCTCAGGTGATGGAGGCTGGGATGGAAGGTAAGCCTGAACCAAACGTGTGTTTTCAACCTGTTTGTGTGTGTATCTGTGTGTGTATCTGTGTGTGTATATGTGTGTGTATCTGTGTTTGTGTGTGTATCTGTGTGTATCTGTGTGTGTATCTGTGTGTGTGTATCTGTGTGTGTGTGTGTGTATCTGTGTGTGTTCTGTGTGTGTATCTGTGTGTGTATCTGTGTGTGTGTGTGTATCTGTGTGTGTGTGGGACGTACTTGTGACGGCTCCAGAGAAGAACAGAGCCATGTCTGTCGCTGCGTCTCGTCTGTTGATCTGTGAAACAGCAGAAACCCGACGGCCAGCGGTGAGAGAGAGCAGAACTGATCAGTTCAGCTGTTCGGTTCAAACAGCTGAACTGTTTGAACTTTGAGGCTCAGATTAGAGGATTTTCTGCAGAAATGGTTTCAGCTCATTGGTCATAAATGAAGCTCAGATCTGGAGTGAGTTGCAATCTTCAGTAAGTCTCTCTCCTCTCAGACAGATGAGCTAATCTGTGCAGATCTGATCAGTCTGAGAGCTGCAGGGATTAACAGAATCTACTCCCGGCCCGTCGCAGCAGCTTTTTAAATAGCTGCTTATTTTAAAAAGTTTATTTTTACCTTGAGGCTGAGAAGGAAGAAGTTTATCTGCTGCAGTTCTGTCACATCCTGCAGAGGCGAAGCTGCAGAAAAACAAGCAGAGAAACAGACGGAGGCCGTGACTCTGAGCTCATGTTTCCTGTTAACCGTTTATCAGCCAAACACAAAACTCAGAAACTCGTTTCTCTGACATCAGCAAAGCCAGAGACACTCGCTAGAGACGTCCAGCAGAGGTCGTCTGGGTCGGCCGGAATGAACACAACTTTCCAAGTTTCTGAATTTTGAAAGATGCAAACAGATCAGCTTCGTCACATTAACTCTTGCATGGAAAAATAAGTTTTCTAAGATGTTTTTTATGCTTATTCATACAGAAAAAGGCAACTAAAATATGGAAGTGAAAACTTTTAAGTTGGCAAATAGGTTGTGATACAAAAATAGATTTTTAAAACCCTAAACTGAATTACTCAGCTTTTACTGTTTAAACCTTTAACCTAGTTCTGAAAAGATAAATGGTATTAGAAAAACACAATAACTAACAAGTGTGTTGCTATAAATATCTGATATAAAGATGAAATGGTGCAGATCCTGTATAATGTTTAGTTTTCTAAAAATAAAAGCAGCTGTTTGTCATCACTGGATGGAACTAAAGAGCCACAGAAAATACCTGCTGCTGCTGAAAGATGGAAAATATTAAATATCAGCTTTAGAAACTTCTGCAGATTCAAATATCTGAACAGTTTCAACATCTGGGCATTTATTCCATCTTCTGTTTCTCCAGACTAGATGAAAACGCTGAGGATAAACTGAGTTCAGATCGATGTCTAAGGTAAAACAACCAGATTAGATTTGATCTAGTCTGAGTTTCTACTGGTTCATTAATATAATGCAATTCATTAATTGTTCTCTTTGTCATGTGGACTGGAAATATGAAGCCATAATTTATAAAACCTTGCTGTGTTTATTATTTCTGTCTTTAATTAAACAGAGAAATGACTAAATATGACTGCAGTTATTTGGGAAACTTCCTTTCAGAAACACGTTTTTATTATTCACATTTTCTGTCGTTCAGAATCCAGGAAATAAAGTCTGGAAACAGAAAGATTTTCACTCTTAAAACATGAAAACTGGTTAAATCAAGTTCAAAACTTTTCCAGGATTTCCCAGTCAGGGAAGGAACCTTGAGAGTCCTGATTAAATAATGAGCAACAAAAACATCTATGTCATTATGGACGTATGGGAATATTCATGTGATCGTTTTAAAGCTCCTGCAGGATGAATAAACTCAGTTTCTGGCAGAACAATTCAGTTTCAAGACCTGATTTTAAAAAAATAATTTTCAGCTTTTGAAGCCAAGAAATTTCTTGGATTTTTTTCCAGAAAATTTCTGATGGTTTTGAAAATAGTTTTTGTTTCTTCTGTGGCCTTAATAACGTCTGACTGTTAAAGGCAAGGAGGGAAAACCCCTGCATGATTATTTCTCATCTTCCTTGTGAAACTAAACTTCCTCTCCAACTGAATCCCGTTTCCTGTTTTCAGAGCAGCTCTGTCTCTGTTTGGACTGCTAAAGCAAACAGAACCGAGTCAGAGCTGCAGAACCGCCAGGAGTTCAAACATGCATCAGGATTAAACTGATTCTTCATCATGAACATTTGATCCATTTTCAGGCTAAACTGCAGATTCCTGAACCTGTCTGGGCTGCAAGGCGGCTTCCCAGCATGCCTTGCAGCAGCAGCAGGCTGGGCGCTGCTGATGCTGGAGGAAAACGCGTCGCAGGAAACCAGAGCTGGACCGAACCATTCCAGTTCCCACCAGAACCATTCCAGTTCCCACCAGAACCACCAGAACTCCGGAGCGTCACAATAAACGAGGCTGATCATTTACTGGAAGATGAACGAATCTTTCATTTACTTTGTTGATTTTTAAACAATCTGCTGAAATTAAGAAGCTTTTCTGCTTTTATAGTTTTAATGTTCAAGCGCATCATCTGAGTTTCTGTCCCGCTGTTATTTCAGGCTCTGCAGCGTTTCAGCCGCCAGTATTTCCATGAGAGTTTTGGTTTTTATTTTGCAAACCTAGTTTGAAAGAATGTTCCTTCAGAAATGTAATGGAATATAATGGAATAAATATATCTGGGGTTTCTTTGTAAACCCAGACTGTTATTAAAGCAATAATAGTGACAACATGTCACTTTTTAAAGTTATTAAAGTGATTAAAGGCGGTTTCTGTTGAGAGAATACTAAAGAATACTTATTTTAATGTATTTTACTTGTTTTCGTGTTTGTTTGTTTTTTCAGTATTATTGTTGAATTTGCTGCTCAAATCGAGACAAAAGAGAAAATAACGGACTGAACTCACCGGGTCGTTTTATCTCTCGGTTCCTCACCGGAAGTCCGAATAAATCCTCTTCCTGCCGTAAAAACCTCCTTCCTGTTTCCTTTCCTGTTTCCTTTGGTTTATTTGCTGTTTCACCGAGAAGGTACTTGGTTTCACCAGGTTTCGGGTTTACAGAAGCCTGTCCGCCTGACTGCCTCACCGGAAACCGCAGAGCCAAAACCCAGCTTCCGGTCAGAACCTTCAGAGTAAAAGCAGAGAATTTTCTATGAATCAGGCTTTTCATGTCCTGAAAAAATTTGAATGAATTAATAATTTTCTTGTGTTTGTTCCAATAGTCCAGCCTCCTACTCTTATTTTTCTGTTTTTCTTAATTTGTTTGAATCTGCATGCTTATAATTATGTTTAAATCAAGTTTCCCTGAGACAAAAAATATATTTCTACTTATAAACTGCTCAAAAAATCTGAAACTCTAATTACTTACACATTTTCAAATGTTTCAAGCATATTTTTTGTAGACTTTATTTAACATAAAAATGTCAATTACTTCTTTAAAATCTCCCACTGTGACTAGTTCAGGAAATCATCTTACTTTGGTGAAGCAGGTGTTTTATTTTGAAGGTGTGAGCATCCTCTTTAACAGAGGGTCTTGAGGAGTATTGATTGACTTCTTGAGGAGTATTGATTGACTTTCTGATACAATACCAGCTGAAATATTAAGGAAATTTTCTCATTCCTGTTTTCAGTTTTCATCAGGCAGAAATGTTGATTTGGAAGCAGCAATGGTGACATCTAATGGACATATTGTGTAATAACTAGCTTAGCCATTTAGAAAAAGATGTTTCAGTTTATTTAAACAAGAAAAGTATAAAATATATAAAACAATTCAATAAATATTTTTAGTTATGCAATAAAACACGTATTTGACAGATGAGCTGCTGGGACTCCGGGTGCCGCTGAGGAGCAGAACCTCAGCGGTTCTAGGTGAAGGTTCCGGCGGCGGAATCAGGGATGTTGGTGGCGTGCATGTCCCGCGTCATGTTGGACTTCTCCTTGAGCTTGGCCTGCAGCAGCGTGTGCTCCACCACGCCGATCCTCACATCCATCTGCACCACTTCCTGCTTCAGCTTGGTGAGGCTCTGCTTGATCTTCACCACCGGAGCTGCAGACCAGAAGGAAACAGAGACGCAGGAAGGAAACGGGTCGGACATGTTGGGGAGGGAAACGGCTGATTAAGACTCACCTCCATCAGACATGCTGCTGCCTTTGTCTTCCATCTCCTGCTTCACCTTCTCCAACTCCTCACTGACCTGAAACAGACAAAACATGGTGGTGTGTTCACTGACCGATGGTGTGTTCACTGACCGATGGGGTGTGTTCACTGACTGATGGTGGTGTGTTCACTGACCGATGGTGTGTTCACTGACCGATGGTGTGTTCACTGACCGATGGTGGTGTGTTCACTGACCGATGGTGGTGTGTTCACTGACCTCAGCCAGGACTCTGGTCCTCGCCATCACTCCTACACTCGCCTGCCTGTATCGCTCCTTCGCCTGATGGAGGACAGTCCGATCAGCTCCAGGTACCGTTAATGGTTCTGGTTTGGGTCAGCGGGTCTCACCTCACTGAGCCGGGCCTGAGCGTTGCGGTACTCCTGGATCAGCGCCTCTAGCTGGTTGTTGATGTACTTCTCTCTGCTGCTCACCTTTTCCAGAGTTTTCCCGATGTCGTCCTGCAGCTTGTCCAGGTAGCTCTGCAGACACACAGGACCAAACATGACGGGGTGAGAGTCCGACCAGAACCAGCTGGACAGAACCAGCTGGACAGAACCAGGTGGGTCCATCCAGAACCAGCTGGGTCCGTTTGGATCAACCCACCCTGGTGTCTTTGAGTGACGACTTGATCCCGTCTCGGTGCTGATGCATCTGGTCCAGATGGATCCTCCAGTCCTGGAGAAGCGGAGCAGAATCAGAGCCAGCATCAGAACCGAACCGGTCCGCTGCGGCTCAGGTGAGTCCAGTTGAGTTCTGACCTTGTTGTCGGACCTGATGGTGACCTTGAGCTGCGGCAGAACCCGCTCCACCTCCAGCCTCCACTCGGCGGCGTCCACCGTGGACTCCAGGATGTCGTCCGGCTTGGAGCTCGGTTCTGCTTCCTGCCAGATCACAGAACCGGATCAGAGGGAGGGAGTCGGGTTCAGACTAACAGGAAACTCTTCTTCTTCTTCTCTGGTCTCACAGCGTGAGCGTTGCGGAGCTTCAGCGCCTCCAGGTCCATCACGTTCTCCTCCTCATCGTCGGCTTCCTCCTGAGGACAGAGACACAGTCAGACCCGTCGGACCCTCCTGACAGAACCTGCAGCAGTACTGGGTTCTGGCTCATCAGAACCATTGGTGGATAAACTTACGATCATCTCCTCCTCCACCTTGCTGAGCGTCAGCTCCGCGTCGCCGTCCATCACCGACTCTTCCTCTGCGTTTTCTGCAGGGTAGTTTGGCCTGAAACAGAAAACAGGAAATGAAACCCTCCCACTTCCTGTCGGGTCAAAGGTTAGGTGGATTTCAGGACTGGTCGGTACCGTCTGAAGGTGAAGCCTCGGTTCTTCAGCGCCTCCTCGGCCAGGCGGTCCAACACGAAGCAGACGAACTCACCGGAGCCCGACTTCAGCTTGGAGGGAGGGAAATCCACCTTCACACCCTGATGAAGACCGAGAGTCCAAAACCAGACCCGGACCGGACCGGTCGTTTTCAAAACCCATCATTTAAATGTGCTGGACTCACGAAGGCTCTGAGTTCTGCCAGGATGTTGGACACGATGGCGTTGGGCTCGTCGTACTCCTGCGGCTCGGTGAACCGCCGCCCCGCCACGTTGATGAGCCAGGCAGCGATGATGGTGAACATGTAGAACTGCTCGCCGGGGTTGGACGCCAGGTACGGACTGGAGACGAAGTAATGCCTGGCAGGACGGACGGACCGAACCGAACACGATTAGAACTGAAGGAAACTGAAACACAGCCTGGAGCTTCACGTCATACGATCACAATCATTTCCAAATTTAGTCCAGAACCAGAACCAGAACTTCTTCACACAATCTCCCTGATCTTTTTAAATTAAGGTTTAATGTAGATCACAGAAAACAAAGAAATTGATGCAAACACAGGAATAAATTTATACAAAAATCTCAGAAATTTCTAAATTCATTTCACATATTTATAATATAATAATGCATCTCAATTGTTAGCATGTTATATAGTAAAAAACAACAAAACAGAATGACGGAAGACTTTTGGCATCCAGTTTTAGAGAAAAGAGAAAAACAATAAATTATGCAAATTGGAATAATTGAGTTCAGCTTCAATTATCATGTGATTAAATGATTAATTGATTCCTGCAAAAAGCCAAGTAAAAATGAAAGCAGATGTATAAAACATAAAATGTTTGAGAGAAAATGTTAGTTTAGTGAGCTGCTTGTTAACCGTCTTCATTTATGTTTCCTGGATCAGAACATCTCCATGTTTAATGTTCTGAAGAACCTAAAAACAGGCCTGCTTCATGTTTATTCAGATTTAAAGGTCATTATGTTCTAGTTCTCCATGTTTTCTCTCTCAGCTTTTATCTGCTCATAAACAGGAAGCTGCTCTGTATCAGCCTGTGTTCACCTGTCCGTCTCACCTGGTCAGGCTCTTCATGTTGTGTTTCACCAGAACTTCCTCCTCGTAGTTGAGCAGCTTTAGCTTCTCCAGAAGGTTCTCCATCATCACAAACCCCCGGTGCGCCGCTCCGGGGCCCCGGTCCTCTTCCTCTCCGCGTCTTCCCTCTTCAGCCATCCCGGAGACTTTAGTTTAAAAATAACAGTGGTAAAAACAGCTCGACGAGGTTCGGAGAGTCGGTTCGTGGCCTCCTTGATGCTATGCTTATCCGTTGCCAGGGCAACAGAGCTCTAACCGGCTGCGGCTAATGTTAGCTGCTAGCAGTTAGCCGCGACCCGTTTTAATCTTTAGGTCCAATTTTAAATATATATGTTATAAATTTCTATTTTGAAAACGTTTAAACGTCTAAACAGTACACATGTGTTCCTAATAATAAACTCCTAGAGTCGTTTAAAGACACCAGTTTGTCACGGCGGAGAAGCTAAACCGTCTTCCTTTTTCTTCTTCTCTTGTTTTACTGCCGGGTTGTAAAAACTGAAGCCTCACATCGCCGCCTGCTGGGCAACGACACTCCATCTTTTAAGAGTAAAATTTAACTTTAATAACAAAAAAGATCCAAAGAAAATAATATCTTTCATCACCTCCCCTAAAAAATAAATGAATATAAACGTTCCCTATTAAAAAACGTTGCCACTGTTCCTTAGGTTATCTCATATTGATATCATACTAGAAATGAAAACATTAAAAATGTTTGAATGCTCCCCAATACATTTTTGATAACTAATTGGAAAAGTGTATAATAAAGTTGTATGATATTATTCTGCCAATCACTGTATCCTAAAATTCAGAAAGGAGATGAAATTAGATTGAAATTTCACTGGAAATAATTTTAATTCAATCAAAACTCTCAATTTTTTTCTTTAATTTTTATGTTTTTTTCTGATGTAAAATTAATCCTTAACTGTTGTTATTTTTCAAATTTTTACTACTTTTCTTTATGTTGTTTTCTATTCTGCAGCATCATTGTTCTCCTTCTGTAAAGTATTGTCCAGTGATTCCTCACGCCTTCAGTGTGTGTGTTCATGTGTGTGTCGGTAAATAATTCATGCCTCCTCCCTCCCCGGCGGTGCAGCAGGAGATGTGCAGGAGGAGGAAGGGGGTGTTTGTTTTATCTGCCTGCTGTCTGAGCTTTCATTGACAGGCTCACTGACAGCAGCGCCGCCTGCTGAGCTGCAGCCTCACCCAGCTGGGTGATGATGACAGCCCACAAAAAAGAGGAAAATTCTACCAGCTTCATGCATCAAATATTTGCTTAAAAAACCTAAATCTCCTAAAATCTTAGGAGAGAGAACGTCAGCCATATATATGAATCTATGGTGTGGCATTAGGGACAAAATTAAGACTATTGCTATTAGCGGGTATAGCCACAGGCTATACCTGCTAGTAGCTTCAGCTAATCTGCAGCTAGCTGCTGATCAGGGTAGGTTGGTAGCCCTGGCAAATGAGAAGGAGAATAATAGGGTATGCTAATGCTAGCATACCTAAGGCTAAAGCAAGCGTATCCAAGATTAATGCTATTATATCCATGCTAATGGACAGCAGAGGAAAAAGGAATCCAGTGGTGCAAAGCTAACCCAAATGAGATCTGTCCTGGTTAGCCTGCGCCGGCCGATCAGTTACCGATGCTGGACTATCATTAATCACATCAGCAGCTAGCTTCAAACTGAATATAGCCTCCTGTGAGTAGCGACCACTGGGGGCGATACAGTCTTAATTTTGGCTCCAATGCAACGTCCTTCAGAACCCGGTTTGGATCAGGCTTCTGAGTCGGATGGACTCACATTTGACTCTAGAATATTTTGGTATTCATCGTTCACCTTGTGACTGAAGGTTCCCAGTTCCTGTAGCTGTAAACAAGCCCCCATCATCATCCCTCCACCACCGTGCTTCGCAGTTGGTGCGAAGAGTCAAATGCAGACTTTCTCCTTCCGCCTTATTCTTTATGTAATTGCTGTCTAATGACCTTTAACCTGCCAACTCAGCCTGTAGAGTCTAAGATGGAGCTCTTTGGGTACTTGAGTTCATTGTTGAGCATTTTCTGCTTCTGACTAATTTTTGGATGTTTGGAAATAATCTTTCATCCCATATTGATCGTCCGTTGCTGATGTCTTGGCATTACGATAGCAAACAGATTAAACTGCCTGAACAGAAGCCGTCTCACTGATGATGATGGGTTAAATCAGTGGATTTGAAGACAGTTCAACTGTAAAAGCTGTGTACCAGACAGCGTGTCAGCCGCCTCCGCTGGGCTGGCTGCTGCTGGATGGAGGGCTAATGGTGAGGAGAGACGAGGGCGGATCCGCAGCTTAACCTGAGCGAGGCGGTAATGATCCCCGCCTCGCCTGAGGCCCGGCAGGTGGCCCACGGACCTGCTGGGCATCAGTCACTCGGCCTATTTATGCACCGCTGCACAGAAATATCTCCAATCTGAGGATCATTACGCTGCTGGATGTTTTCTAACAGAGGTGATAGGTGACAGGTTTTCATCGCTTTCAGCAATAAATTAACACCTGGGGCTTGACGTGGTTGTCAAGGCGGTGAGGAGGATGCTGGGAAATAAATGTTTCTAAATGTCAGTTTCCACCGTTCAGTCAAGATGATCTGGTCATTTTATTCTCCTCAGAAAGCAGTTAGACATGAAAAATAATAAGAAAGACCAGATTGCTGACCCAAATTAGCTGCCTTACAGTCCTTGGCTATTTTATAAAATATTCCTGCAGAAGGAAAACCGACACATCAGCGAGTCACACAAAATGCTAACTGTCTTATTTATTTACAGCACTTAAATGTAAATGTAGTGGCAAAAGCAAATTCTCCTCCTTCTGTTTGCATTTTTCTTCATTTGAAACAAAGACTTTTGGGAAAGAAGAAAACATGAGGAGAGGAAACAGCGTAAAAAGTCTTCACCCTCTTCAGAATAAGAGCATGAATATAAACATTTAATAACAGTCAATAATCAAAACTTTGACAAGGACGTTGAACTTCACTCAACTGGAAGTAAATTAGAGATTTAGAGTCTGGAAAAAATTGATTTATGTGAAGCTAAGTGAACTAAACATTTTCAAATTTAGCAGAACCTCTAATGGGCTAAAGAAACAAATTAGCTTGGCTATTAGCGGATTAGCCAAAGTGCTGCTACTGCTGCTTCCTGCTATTATAAAATGTGAATTATTGACTTAGTAGCCATTCACCAGGAAGAAGCCAATACCTCTAAAAGAAATTACATATTAAAACAGTCATGAAAATATCAAATTATTAAGTTTTTATGAAAGATTCAATAAGCTTCCAGAGTGCTGCAGTGGCGGGCCACTAGGGGGCTCCACTCACATCCAGACTGTGATCTGAAATGTGTTTTAACAGCTTCAGTCAGAGGCTTCTTCAGAACCACTGAGATACAGACTGCTACCTTGACAAAACATCTTCAAAGGTAATAAAATGAGATACAACAATTTAATTTTCCTCTGGAATCAATAAAGTTTTTAAACTGAACTCTTCCT
The DNA here is from genome assembly GCA_922788865.1 of Poeciliopsis turneri. Classification (NCBI taxonomy): domain Eukaryota; kingdom Metazoa; phylum Chordata; class Actinopteri; order Cyprinodontiformes; family Poeciliidae; genus Poeciliopsis; species Poeciliopsis turneri. The sequence continues at coordinate 396,194 of CAKLNU010000890.1, read as the reverse complement.
CTACTGCAGTGTCTCTTGTTGCAGTTCGCCGGTCGGCGGATAGGGGGCGATATTTGCAGCTCCTCTGCTCCCCCAGCAGGTGTCACTTGTTTCAAACGCTGATTTACCTGGCGGGTCATTATGTTCCCTGAACGCTGACTGACAGGCAGCGCTGGCCGCTCCACACAGGAACAGGCTGAGGAAGAGGAAGAGGAGGAGGAAGAGGGGAGAGGAGGAGGAGGAGGGGGAGGAGGAGGAGGAGGAGGAGGAGGAGGAGGAAGGAGGGGAGGGGAGGGGAGGAGGAGGAGGAGGGAGGAGGAAGAGGAAGAGGAAGAGGAGGAAGAGGAAGAGGAGGGGGAAGAGGAGGCCCGCTCACCGTTTGGGTCTGGAAAACCTCCAGAGAGCAGCAATTTATTTTATTTTCTCTACTGGAAAAGAAATTAAATGTTTCTTTGCAAAAATATTCAAACGTCTTTTTCTCCATTTTGTTAACTTGAACAGTTTAGTTTTGCTTGATGGAAACAAATCATAACTTCAAAGGAAATATCAGTTATTCATCTGGTTTCACTGATAAAATGGAAAGATTGTCAAACTGTGAAAATACAGAATAATCATGTTGCAATAAACAATTAATTAAAATGATCTCAATAATCTCCATTCGGATGATTCATATTTTTTCAGTTTTGTGTTTTTATTTTCTTCCTATTTATTATTTTGTTGTTTTTTTATTTTTGGATTTTTAAATACTTTGCAGTTCCAGTGTTTTTGTTTTCCTTAGAGTTTTTTAGACTCTGAGAGGCAAATTAATAAAACATGCTGCTGTGATTTTGCATTGTGGGCGGTAATGACAGTATCTGTTCAGTTTTATTGCAGATTATTGAAATAAAGCTGAAAAGTGATGGCTTCTTTGAAAGCCAGTGTTTTTCCTCCGGCTCTTGTTCTGCTGCTGCTTCGTCTTGTTGCAGGTTTGTGTCTCTTTGTGGAGCAGAAATGGGTTTTTGTATTTCTGTATCTGTCAGAGGAGACAAAGCAGCAACAGCCTCTGAATGCAGCAACGTTTTCCTTTATGAAAAGCTTCTGCTCCGGCTTTACCTGTGAACAAATTTAATCTCAGACAGACTCCTCGAGTGTTTGTGACACAGAAGGAGTGTTCACACTGTGAGAGGGAAAATGAAAACGTCTTAATGGAGCTCCGCTCTCCTGTCTTCACCCAAGGCTGTTCAGCAGATTGCTTCAAGAGTTCAATTGTGCTCAGCTAATGCATAACAAACAGATGAAGCAGAAGCAATCAGTCCGCCGCCGCATCCTCCACTCTTTCTCTCTGAAGTGCTGAAATAAATCAGAATTATGTTTTTTTGGTGGATTTGGCTCTGAGGAGGAATTCATTACAGCCGTTTCTCTGCAGCTTTGATGTCTGTCGAGCTGCAACAGGTGAAACATGGTAATATCTGCTTATAAAGGCAAACTGGAGCTGGAATTAGTCAGAGCTGCAGAGCAGATCGCATGTAAAGCAGCGACTGCAGCACATTTACATGCACAAAGCTTCAACCAGGGCCGGAGCTACAGGGGGGCATCGGGGGGGTTGATACCAAACAATGACATCAGACTGAAAAATGTAGAAAGTTATGAGTGAATTCTGGTTTTAAAGATGAAAATCTGAAAATAAAATAAATTACAATGACAAAAGACATTTACACCAAAGCTAACATTTCATTTTTTCAGAACGACCAGCAACCAGCAGACTCACTCAGACAGGGAACTCGCTTTACGCCGAGATGAAGACATGAACCAGCCTGATTCATGTGTTCATCTCTCCGCTGGTCTGGACTGAATTACAGCCTCAGACTCTCTGCTGCTGGAAAACAGATTTTACTGACAAATCCACAAATCTGGAGAAAAAACTCTGAGTCAGGAAGAAAGAAAACAGTTTTTCACAGACAAAATCTGTTTCCTTTAATTATGAGTAAATAAAAACTGAAAAGAATGAGCTGAAGAGGACAAAGCAAGAAAGAACAATGAATTAATGCTTTAATGGATAAAAATCAACAACCAAACTAACCAAACATCAGACACAGTTTGAATGAAACCAACCATTCAAACCAGTTAACCACCTGAAGAAGCTCCTAACTAACCAACCAAAAAACAACCAATTAAATCGGGCAGCAAGGCAAAACACCAATTAACCAATTAACACCAATTAAAGAATCTTATCAACCAATTAACTTGTTAAAAAACAACATAAACCCAACTAAATAACCAAATCAAAAAATATGAAAACATCCAACGGGAAGCCAACCAATTACCAGCTTCCTTGACCAGGTGAACATAAACACAGACCAATTATTATTATTTTAATTTTCATTCTCCAAATAAATAAAATGAAACTGTTTCCATAACAAATGTTTTATTGTTTGATCCAGGTTTTGTTACACAAACAGTGAGAGAAACTGACAGTTTGGTTTTTATTCCTGTTTCAGCATTTAGGATTTTCTGAGTAACTGTAAAAAAAAATGTATTTCAGACCCAAAATACCCAAAATAAACCTAAATAACTTACTCTACTGCAGCAAATGAAGAGCAGCAATACAAAAATAATAACAATACAGAAACACAGAAAGATGCACTCATAAGCAAACTAATGAATTTCCTTTAAAGGCCAAATTTCTACTGGATTAATTCAGAGCCTCTGATGGTTGAAGAGCAGAAAGTTGAAAGTCCAATCAAAGCAGCGACTTCAGAAATGGTCTCAGGTGAATTAACTCTGCGATGGTCAGGAAAAGCAGCAAAGGTTTGAAATCATGTTGGAGAGATTACATCCTGCTGCTGCTCTAAAGTCACTGTTTAATAAAAACTCCATGAAACTGCAGATTTCTCCGTTTCTCAGGCCAAACGTGCAGAAATGCTGATTTTATTGTTTTAAAACAGTTTTGATGTCAGAATGCTGAACTTTTCTAGCCTTAAATAAAACTAAGCCGTGTGGCGTTCAGGCGTGCGGCGGCGTTCAGGCGTGCGGTGGCGTTCAGCGTCCAGCTCCATGTTGTCTCTGAGCTCAGACAGAAACCAGTCTGACCAGCTGGAGGCAGCTTCACCTTCTCAAACTGGAAGTTTGTACGGGATTATATGTACATTTAGTGTCAACATTCAGAATCCTTCCTGTCATCCTCCATCGGCTCTCCGACCCGCCTGGACTCACATGTTCTACAACCTGATCACGTCTCACCCTTCACATCAATACCATCAATACCATGGCTTCATTTCACAGATTTGATCAATAATTGTCTAGATTTAGACGGCAGTGGTTTTATTAATTGAGACAATCCTGTAACATCTCAGACCTGGTTCCTCCAGTGACCCAGTTCCTGGTTTTCAGGACGTTATTCTGCCACCCGGGTGGCGCCGGCCTCCTCCACTGGCCCCTCCCTCTTGGTTTCCACGGCGCTTTCCGGTTTCTCGTCCTTGGCCGGCTCGCCCTCCCCCTCCGCCCCCTCCGCCCCCTCCTGGCCCTCGGCGACGGCCCGCTCTTTCTTCAGCTTGATGCGGAAGGTCTCTTTGGTGGGAGCTTTCTTGGCGATGTTCTCCTTCAGCCGCTCGCCGGACTGCTTCAGCCGTTCCCCCGCCTGCTGCATCTTCTCCCTCCTCTCCGGCGGCATCACCTTCTCGCCCAGGCTGTGGAACTTGGTGCCCAGGTTGTCTTTGGTTTTGCTCATGTTCTCCTTGGAGAAGGCCGCCTTCAGGGTCTCTGTGCTCTTCACCATGGACTTCTTGAGTCGAGCGGCTCGAGACGGGTCCGGCTCCTCGTCTCTCAGGTACTCTTCGTCGGACGAGAGGTCGGCGGGGATGTCGTAGGCATCGGGCTCGATCTCCAGGCCTTCCAGTCCAAGTCCTTTGGGAGATTTGGTGACAGCAACGGATGGGACCTCCGTCTCACCCTGAAGGACGCAGAGAAACCTGAGATTAACTGAGAAACCCAAGATTAACTGAGAAACCGAGATTAACTGAGAAACCCAAGATTAACTGAGAAACCTGAGATTAACTGAGATTAACTGAGATTAATTGAGAGATGTGAAACTGGTCTCACAACAACTTAAAAGTTGTGAGTTATTTTAAAGTTACATTTTTGTAATGACATTCTTGAGTAATTCTTTCAATGGTGGAAAAGTTCTGTCAATTGATCTCAAGGATTGTGTCAAATATGCATCTACAGGCTTAATGAAACTATAATAAAATGAAACTAACTGTGTTTTCTCACCTGATATTCCAGTAAAATCAGTTTGGGATCAAACCTCCATCATCTGCTCCACCTGCAGCTACTGTGGTTCTGACCCAAACCAGCCTGTTCCACTCCTGGCCTGTGGGGGCGCTGCACCAAGAACCACTGAAGGAAACGACACAAAAACCTCTGAAGACGCTGAGAGCAACTTCCTGCTTCACCAGATGAAACAAGATGGAGGCGTCAGAGTTTAGTGCTGGAGGATTTCTCTTTAGTCTTTGGCTGAAGACCAGGAGCCATTTTTGCTGCTAGCGCTAGGCTAGCATGTTAGCTTTGGTTACCCAGAATGCCCTGCGCTGTAGTCCACTTCCTGCTTTTGGAGCGCTCTCTGGGCCGTTCAAACTGAAGCCGAGGTTTTTGGATGGACCAGATTTCAGTCTCTGGTCCCCATCAGGGTCTGAAGACGCGTTCACACCGACCCAAAGGAACCGGACCTTCCAGGTCAACAGACTGCAGCTCCATTAACCGAACAGAGCTGGAGTGAATGCACCTTAACACACATCTACTGCTGAAATACATTTCCAAAACAATTAGTTTCTGATTAAAAATGTAACAAGGGTTTGTCAAAAGGTAATAAAATACATTTTTAAATTTATTATGTTAGTTTTAAATTTTCATTTGATTGGGGGTGTAAATAGAGACACAACAATAGATGATAAAGAATCTTTGAAATAAATCTCAGAATTTTAAAGTTTCAGTGTCTGATTAATAATAAAACATTTTCAACCTGAAAGTGTCTCTATTTAATTAAACAGTTTTTAGTGTTAGGATAGAGGAGGAAAGTGGCATTTTTGGTGCTGTTGGCAGGATTTCAACCTGTTTTAGAAATATTATACTTATAATTAACTGGATCAGCAGTAATAACCAGCTGAGGTCATTTCAATGAGATGGTTTATTTTACAGCTTCATGCTGCAAAGGAGTTAAATTAAAGTCAAAACCTGGAGTTCATAGTAACTTCAAACATCTCCATTAGCTGATTAAGATGAATTTCTCTGAAATATTCCTGTTTCTTGACTCCTTCCCCTTTAGCGCAGCTCCATCTCGGCGGGCGGCTCAGTTGTCCAAGAGCAGATGAAACCGATCTGTTCTCTCCATTATGGATACATTTATTAAACCGAAGCAGCTCAGATAGAAACATTATATTCCTCAGAGACGCCGTCAGACCTGCAGCCCCTTGTTTCTGTCTGATAACACAGCCGTCATCATGAGATCACGTTTCCCTATTTTTACAGAAGGTCACAGAGCGAAGGCCAAAAAGTGTAATGACAACCTCCCATCTGCTGCTCCTCTCAGGATTAATGGCTCAGGTATTTATAATTCCTTCAGAAATAATCTGACTGCAGAGACGCTAACAGTGCACATTAACCTCAGCAGGTATTCATCCTTTCATTTAAACATCTGAAAACTGAGCAGAATGATCATGTTTTCCTGGGCGATCAGAAAGTGCAGCAGGAAAATTCCCCCGCTGCGCCTTTAGCTGCGGGAGCAAGTTAATCAGGCTGAAGCTGCCGCCACCTGCAATGATCACACTCATTAATCACGGAGGCGTTGTCAGAACGAGCTGAAAACGACACAATAATTACACCGGCTGGGAATGTGGGTCAGAGAATGTATTAATAACCCGAGTGCTGATGAAGGAAAGAGACAGGAAGTTCAGAGGCGGCAATTATCGGAGCACAGAGAGCTACGGGTCAAAAACACGACGTTACAGGGCGAATTTACAGAGAGACGTTACAGAGAGACGTTACACAGAGACGTTACAGAGACGTTACAGAGAGACGTTACAGAGAGACGTTACAGAGAGACGTTACAGAGACGCTACAAAGACGTTACACTGTTAAGTTTGCTTTAGTATCAATTTTACAAATGAAGAAATATTTAATCTCTTAAAGCATCAAAATCTAATTACTATCTGTAGGACTTTAGATAAGTTAATCTATTCAGAATGAATCAGATTCAGTTTTTGAGCTGGTCACATATTGATAAATCGATCCAAGCTTTTCTCTCATTAAAACAACTTTCTCTCATAATTTTACAACTTTATTCTGATAATTTTGTGACTTTATTCTAGTAATGAAGAAATCTCTTATTTTGGCCCTAATATTCATCCAGAAATTAAAGCAAATCAATAAACTCTACTGCTGAAGGTTTAAAAAGTCACAAAATGGGAATTAATATGTTTTACTCAAATATAACTCAGAGGAGTGTAATGTCCTTTTGAATTTGACTAGGCCATTCAGACACATGAAAAGGTTTCGATCTGGTTTCTCTGGCTGAATGTTTACAAATGCACACCACACTTTTCAGATTCAAATTGTTAAAAACTTTTGGAAAAACATCATTAGTGTTGGTCTGTTTTCTGAAATCCCAATAAAATACCATTACAAGCCTCTGTATTTTAAAAATGAAAAGATCTGCAAAGAGCAAAACAACATGAAAATTTAAGGGCTTAAAGATCAGAAGGACTCCTTAAAACACCAGCGATGTGCAGAGACTCAACAAACTAGAGACAAAAAGTCAAAAAGGCCTCAAAGAAACACAAACATCTACAGATATGATCTGCATTAAAACCTCATTTCCAAAAATTATAGAAATATTTTTAAAAACCCACAAAAAACTCAGATTACCAGAAACTGGATCATAAACGCAATAAGGGAATCAGTAATTGATGAGGTTAATATTTTACCCAGCATGCAGCAGGACCACAGTCTAAACCATGACCTCTGAAATGAAACATTTCAGCAACGCGTGGCGAACGGCGGCAGCCATCGATCTCCGCCTGATTACCAGACGCCGCCATCTTTCTTCCTCCAGTGGCTGCAGGAGGAACGCCGCGGTCTGCGCCGTGTCAGCTAAACGACAACACATCCCTCAGGAGGAAACCCGACACCAGGTCGGACCGCAGGGCTCAAAGCGGCCGGACCGGGCCGGACCAGAACCAGGAGGTCAGGAGCCACAGGGAGAAAACGTTTATTAATGGCGATGTTTCGCTGAGGCTGCAGATAAAAACAATTTCATTCCTCAGCTGCCAAAAACTGAAAATAGATTCAAAGGGAAAATTAAAGCCGCTTTATGTGCTGTTATAAAAATACTATATATGTGACAAAAGCAATTTGCCTTTGTAATTTAACACCTTGAAATTGTGTCTCTGTCTCTTTAAAAACTCCTGCTCTTTCTGAAGCTCCGCCTCCAGGAAGTCGTCCCAACATGGCTCCTCTATTAAGCTGTTATCGTTGTTACCAGCGTTCCTACAGAGAGCTCAGCAGCTCCACCAGATGTTTGCTAATTGCTGCTGGCTAGTCTTAAGGAGCAGTCAGCAGCTGTGCACAGACAGTGGATTCACGTCCTGCTGATACAGAACATGAATAAAGCTAAAAATGAAAACTGAACTCAACACCTGAAGGTGATTATAGTTAGTTTAGTTCGGTGTTTTTGTCCTGATTAAATCCAGACTGCATCCATCATCAAAGTAGGCCACACTGATGTCACAGCTACCAGTGTTTGGATTATATGCTAAGGACTATTATTTCTCTGCTGCCCCCTGGTGGCCGCAGAGCCCTGCAGGTCTTTTCTAAATATTTTCCATGATATAAATCTCCTTCTTGCTACCCTGTAAAGCTCCAGCTGTCCTGCGTATGGATCCCCGGGTGGCGCTGCGCCTCAGACTGCGGGCGGCAGCAGTTTCTGGCCTGTCCCTCCTGGCAGCGCGAGAATGCTGCCATCCCAGAATAGGCCCCTCTGTCACAGATCCACAGCAGCTGTTCGCTGCACACTGAGCTCTGGTTTCCATTCTGCACACAGCCCAGATTTACTCAGACGCACAATCAAGATTACTCCTAGAAAAAATAGGTTACAAGATGCTAAATGTGCAAATGAAACGTTTAGCATGAAGAAGAGCTAAAAGAGGCAAACCAGCCTGACAAACACCACAAGCAACTTGTCAACGATTTTAGGCAACTAAATCACAAAAACCTGATTTCTTTGCTCTTATTGTTGCTTCTTAATATGTCCTGATGGTGGCGCTCAGCACCATGACAAGATAAGCTTCAGCTGAATAAAACAGTAGAAGAAGAAATGTTGGCGGCGGAACCTGAGATTCCATATGAAATATTCAGAAGGACATGCAGCTTGAGAAGCTGAAACACTCAGACTCTGTGCTAGCAGTTAGCATTGCGGCTGTTAGCATCGCGGCTGTTAGCATCGAGGCTGTTAGCATCACGGCTGTTAGCATCGCGGCTGTTAGCATCGCGGCTGTTAGCATCACGGCTGTTAGCATCACGGCTGTTAGCCTCTGCGCGCTCAGAGAGGAGCTGCATGTCAGCAGATTTCAATAATTCACTAAGCTGATGAAGCTTCATGATCAGATCATCATTAGCTGCAAATGATAATATTCCACCAGCACCAAAAAACATAACTGCAGTATTTCCATGAAATAAGAAACAACAAAATCACATGAATAAGTTTGTTCACACCATAAGTCATCATCCTCCAACCACTTCCTGTCTTCTTCTTCTTCGTGGTTTTCGCCAGGAGAATGTATCCTAGTTAATGTTTATATTAGCTACATTATTCTGTTTAAACTCACTGGGCTGAAACTGTCAGTAAAAAACGTCCAGGATGAATTTATATTAGAAACTCATCTGCAGTGAAACCTCCAACCAGACGCCATCCTCTCTGCTGCTCCACCTGCAGCACCGACCAGGAAACCCAGCAACAGAAACCAGCAGCAGCCCTGATCAATCCACTCTGGAAACCAGTTCAGCCTCATGGACGACTGGTTTCCAGTAATCCCAGTTCTCCCACAGCTCCCTCCACTGAATGCATAGTTACGGCTCCTCTTCAGATGCATTAGATCCTCCCTGAGAGAAATTCATTCATTTATAAATGTCACAGTTTCAAACTGAATATTTAGTTAGTAAATATTTATTAAAAATCTAAATACTCAGAGTGAAATATTTAACTTTATGCTGCCTAAATATGTAGATCAACTCTGCTATTGGACCGAAGCCGACCTGATCGGACAGAACCTGATCAGCAGCCGTTATGAAGGCCGTCCTGGTTCCTGGTGATTCGGACTCTTACGGATCAGAACATGTTCCTGGTTCCTGGTGATCCGGACTCTTACGGATCAGAACATGTTCCTGGTTCCTGGTGATTCGGACTCTTACGGATCAGAACTGTTCAACTGGTTCCTGGTTCCTGCTGATTCGGACTCTTACGGATCTTTCATGCTGGCAGCTCCAACCTGCAGAGTCTCTTCCAGCCGACCTGATCAGGGTTTGCTGCCTTCTCTCTGTAATGATGAAGCTTTTCCTATGAATTACCGCGTTAGAGTCGAGGGCTCTTATGAGTCTGAGCTTCATTTCACAACCCTGCTGCAGCAGCAGCAGCTGCAGCAGGGCTCCCAGCCTCCCTGTGCATCAGTTCATCAGTTAACATCTGGTTCAGTTTTCTTTTATTCCTTCCACATAATTACTTTATGGTTCCTCTTTTATTTGCCTTCTTCACTGACTAAACTCAGATTTGAGCTGGAATGTTTTCAGTTTAGATGAGGTTCGTAATCGGTTTGCGCGCTGAGATCAATCAGGCTGATCGATCTCAGATGGAGGATCCCCTCAGGCTGAATTCACACCAGCCCACTTCAGTCCACTTTGATCAGTTGGCGTGGAGAGGTGTGAATGTATCAACCATGTTTTGGCCGTTTCTTTTTCTGGTTGAAGTGAACCCAGGAAGTAGACAGAGCGCAAGGCATTCTGGGTAAATTCAACCAAAACAAATGTACCAGACTAAAGACAAATCCTCCAACCGCTAAACTCTGATGCCTCCATTTCTGTTCCCATCTGGTGAAGAAGGAAGCTGCACTCAGTGTTTTTGTGTCGTTTCCTGCAGTGGTTCTTGGAGCAGCGCCCCCACAGGCCAGGAGGGGAACAGGTTGGTTCACTCAGAACCACAGCAGCTGGAGGTGGAGCAGATGGTGAAGTTCTGGTTCCAAATCAAACCAGGCCTATCGGACCATCAGGTGGGAAAACACTCTGGACCTGAACCCGGCCGTCTGGGTTCAGTCCCGGCGCTGACAGCTTAACAGCGTCTCGTCTTACCTGGTAGATGACCACTCTGAACTTGTTGCGCGTCAGCAGCTCGTCCTGCGTCGTCTCCACCTTCTTGACTCGGATGTTCTGCTTCTCCACGCGCGTGCGGACCTCCTTGACGTTGGCGCTCACCTTGCGGGTCTTCTGCAGGAGCTTCTCCACGGTGCCGCTGGTGTCGCTGTGGTCTTTGGCCAGCTTCAGGACGTCGCCCTGGATGGTCTTGATGTTGCTCTCCAGCTCCAGCTGACGCTCCTCCATTCGCTGTTGGCAGGACTGGACGTTGTCGATGATGCCGGCCACGCGCTCCAGCAGAGACAGGATGGTGAGGGCGCTGATGGGGTTGCCGGCCTCATCCTCCACCCCGACGATCTCCAGCTTCTCCTGGACGCCTGCTGAGCGCAGCTTGTGCTGATCCATTGGGGATGTTTTGGAAAACGAAGTAAATTTGCAGGTTCGGTCGGAGGAGCGTTGGGGACCAGCAGGAGACCAGAGAGTGGAAACACCCAACCGCTGTGACCCAAACTCAGGTCTGGGCGCAAGAGAGACGGGAAACTCCACCTACCCCCCTTTAAAAATAGGTGTGAGGACACCGAAGGATCCTGATTCAGATCTCCATGGGACGTGGGCCAGGCACTAAACTCTGAGCCTGCAGAACCGCCCGCCCAAGCTAAAAATATGAGCTCCCTGTAAGGCGACACGTTGACATTTCAGGCGATGCAAGCAGCCCTCTGAGTCCTGCGCCGCTTTGTTACCCGCCATGCAGTGATTCATCATTTCCAATAATTTCCACTTCTGTTCCTGTAAGCAGCTGTGAAACATGGACATCAGCAGGAGTCATCCTGGGTTTCTGAGCGACAGTTGCAGCCATTCCTGCCCTGATGGCTCAGAGCAGCTCTGGCCTTTTGGGCAGCAGAGTCCAAACATTGAGATCTGAAGCCGTTTATAGAGCTGAAGGCTCCAGAGTTCAGCTCCATAAACAAATCGCCTCGTTTTCATCTAAACAATTTATTTATATGAAAATATGCTGTGAAACATTTAAATTAAGATCTGCTAGAAATTATACTAAAGTGCTTTTGTAGATCATAATTAATTTTTTAAAGTTGATCAGAATTTCTAGGAACCTTTGATTTGAAGTTCCTGTTTTCCTGGGGAGCAGATATAACGTTACGCAGGCACCATTTTGATTTTTCTCCAAATGTTCTTCTCCCAGATTTGATGTTTATTTCTCAGCTCATCGTATCCCAAGATGCATTGCAGGCCGAACGGGAGATTATTGTTCTTGAGAAGTTTTTAATGTTGATTCATTAATTAATTAGGTAACTAGTTCCATTTTTGTTTTCCTTTTGTTTATATAAAAAGCTCCAAATGGAACCTTTGTATTTGCATGTTTCTGGTACACCTGTATATTTGATGCACAAGCTACATCCGCTAACAGCAGCAATGGAAACTGATGAGATTGTCAACATTTAGCAATGCAGTTAGTTTCAGTTTAATTCAAAAATACTTTATTTATTCAAGGTTTGGTCCAGGGAAGCAGAAGCCAAAATATTCAACTTGTTGCATAAAACTTGCAGAAAGTTTGTGACCTGCAGAGAAGAACACAGTGAGTGGAAACGTTTTAAATATGATGTATGAAACAGTTCAGCCAAACAGCTAAAGCTAGCATGTAATAAAAAACACACTAGCATTTTAAGACATTAAAATGTCTTAAAATTAGAATTTAATGGAACTGGATCTTAATCTTGAGTGTTGGAGGGTCTCCAGGGTCCCATGTGGCCCCGGAGCCGCCGGTTCCAGACCAACATGGAGTCCAAACGTTTCGTCACTGCGCTCAACAACTACATGCTAAAAATTGTTTTTAGTGATTTTTCTAGTTTCACCTGGTTGATAAGTGAAATTTTATGAAACCTATAAATCCTTAAAGATGCAGAACATGAAAAGATTTTGACCTGCTGCCTTGTTAAAAAACAAAACAAAACACAGTATAAAAATTTTTGGGATGAACTGTTGATTTCTGGTTTATCGGTCAAATTTTTTACTGTTCTTGATTTGCAGTCAGGGGGCCGATCAAAGTCGTTTCAAGGGCCACAAATGGCCCCCAGGCCACACTTTGGACACCCTGATCTAGAGGAAAAATAGTCAAAGATTCGTCTCAGACTGACGGCTGTAGGGTTTGTCCATCGTGGTGACCATTGATCTCGTGACGCTGGATGTTTTCATCAAATCTTTGGGCTTCGCCACCAGGAGAGGAAACGTCGTCCTGCCTGAGGTTTGGTGGAGAACTGGAGGCAATTCCTGAACAATGGAGTCATGAGAAGCACTGCTGAATGCAGCGGACAGAACCGAGCAGCTGCTGCTGCCCCAACACACACACAGACACACACACACACACACACACACACACACACACACACACACCCAGCGCACGCACACACACACCCACGCGCACACACACACCCACACACACCACACACACACACACACACGCATGCACACACACACAGACATTAGTTCTTCCATTTTTTCTAAATGGAAGAACAGACACTAAATCTAAAAAAAGAATCTTTGCCAAAAGCCCAGAGCGTTAAGATGAAGAGCTGATCCATGTGAGGAAACGTTTGGGAGCTGAAGTTTCATTAGATGATGTCGGGTTGAGATGTTGCTGCTTGCTCTTTGTTTTGGATACTTTAATTTCTCCATCACACATTTGGGTTTTTTTGTTTTTGTTTTTTCAAACCAAATCATATTAATTGTTTTGCCAGAGTCAAACATCTTTTTCTTCAAAAACTTCACAAAATACTGAAACAAGTTCATATTGGTGAGATATCTGAACTTAAATGTAAAAAAAATAGATGAACTCAGTGATTCTGGCAGCCAGATCTGAGTTTTTTAACCAGGTGAATGTTTGTATAAATATATACATATATATTTATATATATGTATATATATAAATATATCTGCACATATGTACATATACATAAAAAATTTCCCTTCTCACCCACCGCGGGTGGTTCTTATCCTCTGAGCTCGGGTCCTCTACCAGAGGCCTGGGAGCTTGAGGGTCCTGCAGTATCTTGGCTGTGCCAAGGACTGCACATTTCTGGACTGAGATGTCTGATGTTGTTCCTGGGATCTGTTGTAGCCACTGCTCCAGTTTGGGGGTGACTGCCCCGAGGGCCCCGATGACCACAGGCACCACTGTGGTCTTCACCTTCCAGGCCCTCTCCAGTTCCTCCCTGAGGCCCTGGTATTTCTCCAGTTTCTCGTGCTCCTTTTTTCCTGATGTTGCAATGGCTTGGTATTGCTATATCTACCTTAACGGCTTTCCTCTGTTGTTTATCCACTATGACAATGTCTGGTTGGTTCGCCATTACCATTCTGTCTGTCTGGATCTGGAAGTCCCACAGGATCTTAGCTCTGGCATTCTCCACCACCTTTGGGGGTGTTTCCCACTTTGTTCTCGGGGTTTCCAGTCCATATTCTGCACAGATGTTTCTGTACACTATGCCTGCCACTTGGTTATGTCGTTCCATGTACGCTTTCCCTGCCAGTATCTTGCACCCTGCTGTTATGTGCTGGACTGTCTCAGGAGCCTCCTTACACAACCTACACCTTGGGTCTTGTCTGGTGTGGTAGATCTGGGCCTCTATTGCTCTGGTGTTTAGGGCCTGTTCCTGGGCGGCCATGATGAGGGCCTCTGTGCTGTCCTTGAGTCCAGCTTTTTCCAGCCATTGGTAGGATTTACTGATATCAGCCACTTGGGTTATTTGCTGGTGGTACATCCCATGTAGGGGCTTGTCCTCCCATGATGGTATCTCTGGCACTTCAACCTCCGTTCCCTGTTGTCTGAGACATTCACTGAGCACATTGTCTGTTGAGGCTTTGTCTCTGATGTATTTATGGATCTTAGTTGTTTCGTCCTGGACAGTGGTTCTCACACTCACTAGTCCTCTGCCTCCTTCCTTGCGGCTCGTGTACAGTCTCAGGGTGCTGGATTTGGGATGGAACCCTCCATGCATTGTTAGTAGCTTTCTAGTCTTAATATCTGTGGCTTTTATCTCCTCCTTTGGCCAGCTAATTATTCCAGCAGGGTATCTGATTACTGGCAGGGCATAGCTGTTTATCGCACGGATTTTTGTTCTTGCCATTGAGCTGGCTTCTCAGGACTTGCCTTATTCGTTGGAGGTATTTAGCTGTTGCTCCTTTCCTTGTGGCCTCATCGAGGTTGCCATTTGCTTGTGGTATACCTAGGTACTTGTAACTGTCCTCTATGTCTGCTATTGTTCCTTCTGGGAGTGAGACCCCTTCTGTGCGGATGACCTTCCCCCTCTTTGTGACCAGCCGGCCACACTTCTCTAGTCCGAATGACATCCCAATGTCCGTGCTGTAGATCCTGGTGGTGTGGATCAGTGAGTCGATGTCTCGCTCACTCTTGGCGTACAGCTTGATGTCATCCATGTAGAGAAGGTGACTGATGTTGGCCCCATTTTTGAGTCGGTATCCGTAGCCAGTCTTGTTGATAATTTGGCTGAGGGGGTTCAGGCCTATGCAGAACAGTAGCGGGGACAGAGCATCTCCTTGGTATATGCCACATTTGATGGACACTTGTGCAAGTGGTTTGCAGTTGGCTTCAAGGGTGGTTTTCCACAGCCTCATTGAGTTTGCAATGAAGGCTCTCAGAGTCCTGTTGATGTTATACATCTCTAAGCATTCAATGATCCAAGTATGCGGCATTGAGTCATAGGCTTTCTTGTAATCAATCCAAGCCATGCACAGGTTGGTGTGTCGGGTTTTGCAGTCTCGGGCGACTGTGCGGTCTACGAGGAGTTGGTGTTTGGCTCCTCTGCTATTTACACCGATACCTTTCTGTGCCATGCTCATGTGCTTATCCATGTGTTTGCTTATCTTGGCCGCTATGATGCCTGACATGAGCTTCCAGGTTGTGGAGAGGCAGGTTATTGGTCGGTAGTTGGGTGGGACTGGACCCTTTGATGGATCCTTCTGGATTAGGATTGTCCGCCCTTCAGTTAACCATTCAGGGTGAGTCCCACTTTGTAGCAGCTGGTTCATTTGGCCTGCCAGTCGCTCATGGAGGGCAGTGAGTTTCTTTAGCCAGTAGGCATGGATCATGTCAGGCCCTGGTGCTGTCCAGTTTTTCATACCTGAGACTCTTTCTTGGACATCTGTCACAGTGATGGTTACCGGGGCTTGCTCAGGGAGGTTGCTATGGTCCTCTCGTAGAGAGATCAACCACTGTGCATTGCTGTTGTGGGACGCCTCCCTTTCCCATATGCCTTTCCAGTATTGTTCAGTCTCCAGCCTTGGTGGGTCTGCTCTGTTGTTATTACCCTGCCATTGAGAGTACACCTTAGCTGGTTGAGTGGAGAAGAGCCGGTTAATCCTTCTGGATTCATTCTCCCTTGTGTATCTCTTTAGGCGGCTGGCCAAGGCTTGGAGCCTCTGTTTGGCAGTTTCGAGTGCTTCAGGTATGGGCATCTGCCTGTACTTTCTGGGTACTGGTCTTTTCATTGTACCCTTGTGGAGCTAGGGTTATATATACATATAAATATACATATACATATATATTTATATGTATATATATGTATATGTACATATATATATATGTATATATACACATATATATTTATATAAGTATATATAAATATATATGCATAGATGTATATATGTACATATATATACTTATATATATATATATATATATAATTTTTGAAAACAAATAGTTTTCAAAAAATGTTTCCAATTTGTAAAAGTTCAGCCTTCTAAAAGGCTGTTTTTGTTCCACATTGTTTACATTTTCTTTTTCCAAATCTGCCTTTAATTAATAAATGTGGTTGTCTTATTTTCTGTTTAGAGTTAGAATTAAAACTGTTGAAATAGATGAACTTGAGCACTGATGTTGTTGAACGTGGGGGAAGCCGGAGCACCCGGAGAGAACCCACACCTGCACGAGGAGACATTTCCCCCCGTGCAGTCCTGCTTTTTAGTATGAAAATGTCCAATTAACAACTTTGATGCTTTTTATCCAATTAGTGCCAATCCACCAGCTTTGAGACCTAATGTACTGTAGACATAATTTGACGTCTACATTGGATGGACTTTATTTCTGTTTCTGAATTTGCGGAGAAGTGACGGAGACAGAGCTTTTCTCAGTCGTTTCCACACAGAAATCTTTTTGTTTGGTCGTTCTTCCTGTTCACAGATATGCTCCAGTTCAGCTGACTCTTCTGTTGGTATAGTGTCTGATTCCTGAGTTGTATCTTCATTCAATGTGAGCTTTGTCTGCGGATTGGATGTTGTCTGGTTTTCCATGAGGTTCCTCTCACCGACTGTGGAAACTTCAGGAACAATGCCTGTGACTTTTCTGTATCGTCAAGTTTTCTCTCCATTGGCTCAGAGGCTTTCTGGGGGATCTTTGGTACGATATCGATATCAGTTTTTGGTATTTCAATGTCTTGAATCCAGTTTTTATTCGTCTCCATTGGGATTACAACAGCTTCCATTACAGCTCTCATTGCCATCTGCCTCTTTTTATTACATTTAGATTCTTCTGAAATGATCTGTTTAATTTTAGTGACCATTTCTTCTTTTGTTTGCATCTCGTTTATAATGGAGACTGTCTGAACCCCTTCTGTTTCTGGTGCTAAAATTGTTTGTCGGACTGGTTTCAGGCAGCAACTGGTTTCCATCACATGTTTCTCGGCTTGCGTAGAAAGTTGTTGATGGACTGGCTTAAATAGACAGCTGGTTTCCAGTGCGTCTTGTTCTGATTGCACTGCCACAGACAGGTGATGAACTGTTTCTGGCCGATCTTCTGGCTCTGTCTGAGTTTCAATTGAAACCATTGGATTCTTTTTTTGTCTTCTCTCTGACAGTAATTTTCTAGTCAAATCTTTCTGTTGTTTAATTTGAGCGTTAAGTTTCTGATTAACAGCAGACATCTCCTCAAGTTGTTTAATTAGATACTTTTGTACCTGCAGTGTGTACCAATTCAATCTCCATCAATTTCGTAAGACATTCGCACTTTGGTTCACAAGTTGCATTTTCAGAAGTTGGGGGCAACACCTGAATTTCTGGTAGACAGTCTGCAGGAACACTTTCTGTTGTCTGATCACCATAGACCTTGGTTAAATTCTCTGTTTCGACGGTTTCCCTGGGTGTACCCAAAGATGTACATTTGTCCACTTGTTGTTCGTGTGTCTCCTGCAGTTTGAAGATGGAAAGCTCTTTAGTGACCAGATGTGGAGTAGAAATCGCCGTGCTGTCAGAATTTCTTTCCTCTTTCAAGGAAGTGCCTTCGTCATGATCTTGTGAAACCATTGAAACATTTTGGGTCCCAATGATCTCAGCACCAAAGCTGACATCTACGAGAGGCTCTGAGTTGGGGAGCGTTTTCCAAAATGTCTTCTTACCTCTGCTGGGCAAAGCTGCCTGATGACTTTGTTGTTCCGCCAGAGGACCATTACTGATGTCACAGTTACCAGTAAAAAAGGAAAGATCAATGCAAGCATCTTTCTCGGGGAAGGATTTCCACAACAGTGGGGTCTTCTTGATCCGCTTACTCTTAGAAATCTGTTTGTCCCCTTTTTTGATTGACTTTCTTCAGTGAGTTGGAGATGTTTTGCTTTTCAGCATCCGGCTGTGTAGCTGAAATCGCCGTGCTGTCAGAATTCCTTTCCTCTTTCAAGGAAGTGCCTTCGTCATGATCTTGTGAAACCATTGAAACGTTTTGGGTTCCAATGATCTCAGCACCAAAGCTGACATCTACGAGAGGCTCTGAGTTGGGGAGCAATTTCCAAAATGTCTTCTGACCGCTGCTGGGCAAAGCTACCTGATGACTTTGTTGTTCCGCCAAAGGACCATTACTGACGTCACTGTGTTCAGTAAAATAGGAAAGATCAATGCAAGCGTCTTCCTCGGGGAAGGATTTCCACAACAGTGGGGTCTTCTTGATCTGCTTACTCTTAGAAATCCGTTTGTCCCTTTTTTGATTGACTTTCTTTAGTGAATTGGAGATGTTTTGCTTTTCAGCGTCCGGCTGTGTAGTTGAAATTGCCGTGCTGTCAGAATTTCTTTCCTCTTTCAAGGAAGCGCCTTTGTCATGATCTTGTGAAACCATTGAAATGTTTTGGGTCCCAATGTTCTCAGCACCAAAGCTGACATCTACGCAAGGCTCTGAGTTGGGGAGCGATTTCCAAAATGTCTTCTGACCGCTGCTGGGCAAAGCTACCTGATGACTTTGTTGTTCCGCCAGAGGACCATTACTGATGTCACCGTTACCAGTAAAAAAGGAAAGATCAATGCAAGCATCTTCCTCGGGGAAGGATTTCCACAACAGTGGGGTCTTCTTGATCCGCTTACTCTTAGAAATCTGTTTGTCCCCTTTTTGATTCACTTTCTTCAGTGAGTTGGAGATGTCTTGCTTTTCAGCGTCCGGCTGTGGAGTAGAAATCGCTGTGCTGTCAGAATTTCTTTCCTCTTTCAAGGAAGCGCCTTCGTCATGATCTTGTGAAACCACTGAAACGTTTTGGGTTCCAATGTTCTCAGCACCAAAGCTGACATCTACGAGAGGCTCTGAGTTGGGGAGCGATTTCCAAAATGTTCTCTGACCGCTGCTGGGCAAAGCTGCCTGATGACTTTGTTGTTCCGCCAGAGGACCATTACTGATGTCACCGTTACCAGTAAAAAAGGAAAGATCAATGCAAGCATCTTTCTCGGGGAAGGATTTCCACAACAGTGGGGTCTTCTTGATCCGCTTACTCTTAGAAATCTGTTGGTCCCCTTTTTGATTGACTTTCTTCAGTGAGTTGGAGATGTTTTGCTTTTCAGCATCCGGCTGTGTAGCTGAAATCGCCGTGCTGTCAGAATTCCTTTCCTCTTTCAAGGAAGTGCCTTCGTCATGATCTTGTGAAACCATTGAAACGTTTTGGGTTCCAATGATCTCAGCACCAAAGCTGACATCTACGAGAGGCTCTGAGTTGGGGAGCGATTTCCAAAATGTCTTCTGACCGCTGCTGGGCAAAGCTACCTGATGACTTTGTTGTTCCGCCAAAGGACCATTACTGACGTCACTGTGTTCAGTAAAATAGGAAAGATCAATGCAAGCGTCTTCCTCGGGGAAGGATTTCCACAACAGTGGGGTCTTCTTGATCCGCTTACTCTTAGAAATCCGTTTGTCCCTTTTTTGATTGACTTTCTTTAGTGAATTGGAGATGTTTTGCTTTTCAGCGTCCGGCTGTGTAGCTGAAATCGCCGTGCTGTCAGAATTTCTTTCCTCTTTCAAGGAAGCGCCTTCGTCATGATCTTGTGAAACCATTGAAATGTTTTGGGTCCCAATGTTCTCAGCACCAAAGCTGACATCTACGCAAGGCTCTGAGTTGGGGAGCGATTTCCAAAATGTCTTCTGACCGCTGCTGGGCAAAGCTACCTGATGACTTTGTTGTTCCGCCAGAGGACCATTACTGATGTCACCGTTACCAGTAAAAAAGGAAAGATCAATGCAAGCATCTTCCTCGGGGAAGGATTTCCACAACAGTGGGGGTCTTCTTGATCCGCTTACTCTTAGAAATCTTTTGGTCCCCTTTTTTGATTCACTTTCTTCAGTGAGTTGGAGATGTCTTGCTTTTCAGCATCCGGCTGTGTAGCTGAAATTGCCGTGCTGTCAGAATTTCTTTCCTCTTTCAAGGAAGCGCCTTCGTCATGATCTTGTGAAACCATTGAAACGTTTTTGGGTTCCTATGATCTCAGCACCAAAGCTGACATCTACGAGAGGCTCTGAGTTGGGGAGCGTTTTCCAAAATGTCTTCTGACCGCTGCTGGGCAAAGCTGCCTGATGACTTTGTTGTTCCGCCAGAGGACCATTACTGATGTCACTGTGTTCAGTAAAATAGGAAAGATCAATGCAAGCGTCTTCCTCGGGGAAGGATTTCCACAACAGTGGGGTCTTCTTGATCCGCTTACTCTTAGAAATCCGTTTGTCCCTTTTTTGATTGACTTTCTTTAGTGAATTGGAGATGTTTTGCTTTTCAGCATCCGGCTGTGTAGCTGAAATCGCCGTGCTGTCAGAATTTCTTTCCTCTTTCAAGGAAGTGCCTTCATCATGATCTTGTGAAACCATTGAAATGTTTTGGGTCCCAATGTTTTCAGCACCAAAGCTGACATCTACGCAAGGCTCTGTGTTGGGGAGCGATTTCCAAAATGTCTTCTGACCGCTGCTGGGCAAAGCTGCCTGATGACTTTGTTGTTTCGCCAGAGGACCATTACTGATGTCACCGTTACCAGTAAAATAGGAAAGATCAATGCAAGCGTCTTCCTCGGGGAAGGATTTCCACAACAGTGGGGTCTTCTTGATCCGCTTACTCTTAGAAATCTTTTGGTCCCTTTTTTGATTCACTTTCTTCAGTGAGTTGGAGATGTCTTGCTTTTCAGCATCCGGCTGTGTAGCTGAAATTGCCGTGCTGTCAGAATTTCTTTCCTCTTTCAAGGAAGCGCCTTCGTCATGATCTTGTGAAACCATTGAAACGTTTTGGGTTCCAATGATCTCAGCACCAAAGCTGACATCTACGAGAGGCTCTGAGTTGGGGAGCGTTTTCCAAAATGTCTTCTGACCGCTGCTGGGCAAAGCTGCCTGATGACTTTGTTGTTCCGCCAGAGGACCATTACTGATGTCACTGTGTTCAGTAAAATAGGAAAGATCAATGCAAGCATCTTCCTCGGGGAAGGATTTCCACAACAGTGGGGTCTTCTTGATCCGCTTACTCTTAGAAATCCGTTTGTCCCTTTTTTGATTGACTTTCTTTAGTGAATTGGAGATGTTTTGCTTTTCAGCATCCGGCTGTGTAGCTGAAATCGCCGTGCTGTCAGAATTTCTTTCCTCTTTCAAGGAAGCGCCTTCGTCATGATCTTGTGAAACCATTGAAATGTTTTGGGTCCCAATGTTCTCAGCACCAAAGCTGACATCTACGCAAGGCTCTGAGTTGGGGAGCGATTTCCAAAATGTCTTCTGACCGCTGCTGGGCAAAGCTACCTGATGACTTTGTTGTTCCGCCAGAGGACCATTACTGATGTCACCGTTACCAGTAAAAAAGGAAAGATCAATGCAAGCATCTTCCTCGGGGAAGGATTTCCACAACAGTGGGGTCTTCTTGATCCGCTTACTCTTAGAAATCTGTTTGTCCCCTTTTTGATTCACTTTCTTCAGTGAGTTGGAGATGTCTTGCTTTTCAGCGTCCGGCTGTGGAGTAGAAATCGCTGTGCTGTCAGAATTTCTTTCCTCTTTCAAGGAAGCGCCTTCGTCATGATCTTGTGAAACCACTGAAACGTTTTGGGTTCCAATGTTCTCAGCACCAAAGCTGACATCTACGAGAGGCTCTGAGTTGGGGAGCGATTTCCAAAATGTTCTCTGACCGCTGCTGGGCAAAGCTGCCTGATGACTTTGTTGTTCCACCAGAGGACCATTACTGATGTCACTGTGTTCAGTAAAATAGGAAAGATCAATGCAAGCGTCTTCCTCGGGGAAGGATTTCCACAACAGTGGGGTCTTCTTGATCCGCTTACTCTTAGAAATCTTTTGGTCCCTTTTTTGATTCACTTTCTTCAGTGAGTTGGAGATGTCTTGCTTTTCAGCATCCGGCTGTGTAGCTGAAATTGCCGTGCTGTCAGAATTTCTTTCCTCTTTCAAGGAAGCGCCTTCGTCATGATCTTGTGAAACCATTGAAACGTTTTGGGTTCCAATGATCTCAGCACCAAAGCTGACATCTACGAGAGGCTCTGAGTTGGGGAGCGTTTTCCAAAATGTCTTCTGACCGCTGCTGGGCAAAGCTGCCTGATGACTTTGTTGTTCCGCCAGAGGACCATTACTGATGTCACTGTGTTCAGTAAAATAGGAAAGATCAATGCAAGCATCTTCCTCGGGGAAGGATTTCCACAACAGTGGGGTCTTCTTGATCCGCTTACTCTTAGAAATCTGTTGGTCCCCTTTTTGATCCACTGTCTGCAGTGTGTTGGTGATCGATTCGTTTTCAACTGGCATTGAAGAGTCCTGCAGTTCGATATTTTCAGCAGACTTCTTCAGCTCCTCGGCTGCGTGCAGCTCCCACCAGACTGCAAATGACATCTTCTTCTTCTTGCGCTTGGGTGGCTTGGGTGGCTGTAATTCCCTTTCCACAATGTTGTCTGATGCGACCTCTTCGACTCTCGGTTGGTTGGACTGCATTGTATTCTTTGGTTGATTCAGGTTGATTCACTTTTCTAGAATCTCGGTAAAATTTCCCGTTAAGTTTGATGTCAATCTCCTAAAGAAATGAGCACCAAATAAAGTTGAAGATCTTACTGTGAACTGCTAAATGAACTCTCAAGACAAACGTATCACCAACGGCTGCGAACAGGTTGTGACACCAGTAGATTGATGTGAGGAGCTTTTATAATCGCTGGTGACGTCAGAATTCTGCCTTTGGAGTCACAATGTGATGTCATAGTCTCAGAAAATGTCAGTGGGCTTCTAAACTGTCACTGGTTGCCATAGTTACCAGTGACTATGGTAACCATGGCAGGGGAGACAGGTGAAAAAATATGATAAAATAATTTTTATTGTTATTTTCTCCCTGCCAACTTAATAATAGTATATTTTTAAAAAAGTTTTCTGAATATAGAATATATATATAAAATTCCCTTCTCACCCACTGCGGGTGGTTCTTATCCTCTGAGCTCGGGTCCTCTACCAGAGGCCTGGGATCTTGAGGGTCCTGCAGTATCTTGGCTGTGCCAAGGACTGCACATTTCTGGACTTAGATGTCTGATGTTGTTCCTGGGATCTGTTGTAGCCACTGCTCCAGTTTGGGGGTGACTGCCCCGAGGGCCCCGATGACCACAGGCACCACTGTGGTCTTCACCTTCCAGGCCCTCTCCAGTTCCTCCCTGAGGCCCTGGTATTTCTCCAGTTTCTCGTGCTCCTTTTTCCTGATGTTGCAATCGCTTGTTATTGTACATCTACCACAACGGCTTTCCTCTGTTGTTTATCCACTATGACAATGTCTGGTTGGTTCGCCATTACCATTCTGTCTGTCTGGATCTGGAAGTCCCACAGGATCTTAGCTCTGGCATTCTCCACCACCTTTGGGGGTGTTTCCCACTTTGATCTCGGGGTTTCCAGTCCATATTCTGCACAGATGTTTCTGTACACTATCCCTGCCACTTGGTTATGTCGTTCCATGTAAGCTTTCCCTGCCAGTATCTTGCACCCTGCTGTTATGTGCTGGACTGTCTCAGGGGCCTCCTTGCACAACCTACACCTTGGGTCTTGTCTGGTGTGGTAGATCTGGGCCTCTGGTGTTTAGGGCCTATATATATATATAATATTATTATGCTGCACAGTGGCGCAGTGGGTAGCGCTGTTGCCTTGCAGCAAGAATGTCCTGGGTTCGATTCCCGGCCCGGGGTCTTTCCCGGCACGGAGTTTGCATGTTCTCCCTGTGCATGCGTGGGTTCTCTCCAGGTTCTCCGGCTTCCTCCCACAGTCCAAAAACATGACTGTTAGGTTAATTGGGCTTTCCAAATTCTCCCTAGGTGTGAGTGTGGTTGTTTGTCCTGTTTGTCTCTGTGTTGCCCTGCGACAGACAGGAGACCTGTCCAGGGTGACCCCGCCTCTCGCCCGGAACGCAGCTGGAGATAGGCACCAGCAACTCCCGACCCCGTTAGGGAGAAGGGTCAGAAAATGGATGGATGGATGGATATTATTATTCCCTTCTCAACCACTGCGGGTGGTTCTTATCCTCTGAGCTCGGGTCCTCTACCAGAGGCCTGGGAGCTTGAGGGTCCTGCAGTATCTTGGCTGTATCTTGCACATTTCTGGACTGAGATGTCTGATGTTGTTCCTGGGATCTGTTGTAGCCATTGATCCAGTTTGGGGGTTACTGCCCCGAGGGCCCCGATGACCACAGGCACCACTGTGGTCTTCACCTTCCAGGCCCTCTCCAGTTCCTCCTTAAGGCCCTGGTATTTCTCACCATGAGAGATACTAAGTTGCATAAAATGCCGGCTCAGACGTTGCCCGGCCAAACAAGGACTGCGTCAGGTGTTGGGGAACCAGAGCACCTTGATGACAAATGGGCTACTGGAACAAGACGGAAATGGGCGAGAGATGAAAATGTGGATCTGTTGGAATGCTACTACTCAAGTAACCCTAGTCAGAGAGGTTACATGCAAAGACTGGGGAAGGAATGGTTACTTCGACATCCCCAGTCAACACTAAGCGCTAAACAACTAGAAGCTCAGTGTTCCAACATCCGCAAACGGCAACTGCTATCACAACTTGAGATTGACGAGATACAACACAAATGCTACGGCAAAAAGGAGGAACCTGGATGTCAGAACTGTTGGGACTTAACTACAAGTCCCCACCCAGTGAGGGGATACACGGCCCCAGTGAGTGAATCAGAGCTGAACGAGACAGCTGCTGACCTGAGAGAGAGAATCATGACAACCAGGCCTCCTCGGCGCCAATTACAACGGCTGAGTGAAGTACCATCAGAAAGTCTCATTGAGAATGTGAATGCAGCATTGAGAACGATCCCTACCAATCGTTCTCAATTGATCATTGTAGATCAATGAGCTGATCTACAACTCAGCATCAGTGATCCTTGAGATACTTGGCTATAAGAGCAACCATGAGACCCAATACCCACCATGGAAAAGACGGTTAGAGGCTAAAATCAAGGTAACAAGGAGGGAAGTGAGCCAACTATCAGAGCTCCACAAGGGTACAATGAAAAGACAAGTACCCAGAAAGTACAGGCAGATGCCCATACCTGAAGCACTCGAAACTGCCAAACAGAGGCTCCAAGCCTTGGCCAGCCGCCTAAAGAGATACACAAGGGAGAATGAATCCAGAAGGATTAATCGGCTCTTCTCCACTCAACCAGCTAAGGTGTACTCTCAATGGCAGGGTAATAACAACAGAGCAGACCCACCAAGGCTGGAGACTGAACAATACTGGAAAGGCATATGGGAAAGGGAGGTGTCCCACAACAACAATGCACAGTGGTTGATCTCTCATGAGAGGACCATAGCAACCTCCCTGAGCAAGCCTCGGTAACCATCACTGTGACAGATGTCCAAGAAAGAGTCTCAGGTATGAAAAACTGGACAGCACCAGGGCCTGACATGATCCATGCCTACTGGCTAAAGAAACTCACTGCCCTCCATGAGCGACTGGCAGGCCAAATGAACCAGCTGCTACAAAGTGGGACTCACCCTGAATGGTTAACTGAAGGGCGGACAATCCTAATCCAGAAGGATCCATCAAAGGGTCCAGTCCCACCCAACTACCGACCAATAACCTGCCTCTCCACAACCTGGAAGCTCATGTCAGGCATCATAGCGGCCAAGATAAGCAAACACATGGATAAACACATGAGCATGGCACAGAAAGGTATCGGTGTAAATAGCAGAGGAGCCAAACACCAACTCCTCGTAGACCGCACTGTTGCCCGAGACTGCAAAAACCCGACACACCAACCTGTGCATGGCTTGGATTGATTACAAGAAAGCCTATGACTCAATGCCGCATACTTGGATCATTGAATGCTTAGAGATGTATAACATCAACAGGACTCTGAGAGCCTTCATTGCAAACTCAATGAGGCTGTGGAAAACCACCCTTGAAGCCAACTGCAAACCACTTGCACAAGTGTCCATCAAATGTGGCATATACCAAGGAGATGCTCTGTCCCCACTACTGTTCTGCATAGGCCTGACCCCCCTCAGCCAAATTATCAACAAGACTGGCTACGGATACCGACTCAAAAATGGGGCCAACGTCAGTCACCTTCTCTACATGGATGACATCAAGCTGTACGCCAAGAAAAAAATATAAGTAACAGTAGCACCTTTGTTTAATCAAGCATTGCTTCATGTAATCACAAATCCCACAAGATACATTTACCAACATTTTAAAACTAAACAATCTTTCCTGTTGGCATTATCCAGATGCAACAAAAAGATTTGTACTTATCAGGTACATCAGGGGAGTTCAAACTTTTTGAGACCAAGATCTACTTTTTCTCTCACCAGCCGGCTGAGATCTACCTCATGACACGAAGACATTAATTATTAAATTAATAATTTTACAATTATTACCCTAACCCTTAGCTTTTTCCCTAAACCTAACCTTTTAAAACCCTAATTTATTAAGCCTAAGATTTGGATTTTTATGAACTTTTTTAACCTAAGTTTTGGATTTTTAAACCTAAGTCTGAGTTATTTTGAAAGAAAAAAGAGGAAAAGGAAACAAGAGGGTGCTTAAAATTAAAAAAAGAACAAAGCCAAAGAAAAACAAAGAAAAACAAAAAGCCTGAAGAAGAAAAAGAAATGTCGAAACGTCGCTAGCAAAGCTAAAAGAAAACAGAAAGAAAGCAAAGAAAAAGACGACAAAAATAATTCCAATTAGTTGAACAAAGAACAGAAACACAAGGAGGTGCCAAACTCCCTTGTGTTTGGCACAAGGGAGTTGTGCCAAACAACTCCCTTGTTTGGCACGTCTAAAAGCCCCCTGTTTTACTGTGTGCTTCTCCATAACCGATTCAATAATGAGGTAAACATGACGGTCTAAAAGCCCCTCGGACGTGCGTCTAAAAGCACGTCCGAGGGGCAGCGTGAAGAGTGCATTTCCTGTCCCATCCTGCTGTGGCGCTGTTGAACATCTACTGCACACACTAACACACACTTAGTCCCCTCTTGGCAAAAGTTTTAAAAATTTTCCAGATGGTTTTTAACATGTTTTTAACATGACCAAGAGGGGACCTAAAAATGCCCCCTGCTGGTCACACGGTCCCCTTTTGGTGAGTTCGTAACGACATGTCCGAGCCCCATTAGATAGACGGGCTAAAACACACACACACACACAAGCCCCATTAGATAGACGGGCTAAAACACACACACACACACACACACAGCCTTCAGCCTTAAATATACAGTTACAGGGCCTCGGACCCCCCCTGTTCACCTCAGACCCCCCTCCTCCCCCTGTTTGCCTCTCGCTGCTGTTGGTTTATTCAGCTTATTCACATAAGCAGTTTTTAATTAGACAGTTAATGATGTGCTGCCTCGGCTGGCAGGTGGGTGGAGATTTATAATAATGGCCGAAGGCCATAAACAACCTCATCTGTCCCTGTTTCAACCACAAACTCCCAGAGTTTGTGTAATTGGCCTGATATGAGCCTGATGCTCCGGACTGAACCGTCTCTGCTGGTTACAGCAGCAGCAGAATCACTGCAGGACGTTAATCAGAGCTCAGGTTGAGGCTCAGCACCAAACATGATGACATCTGGTCCAATAACTAAAGGTCACCGGGAATATAAGACAACATGGAAACCAGAGTTTAGTTTTACTGTGTGCTTCTCCATAACCGATTCAATAATGAGGTAAACATGACGGTTCACTTCCAAATCTAAAATATGTCAATTCAAACTTTTCACCTGTTGTTCTAACAATCAATATTATAAACAACAACAACAGATTTTTGCTTCATTGAACAAACTGATCATAATGAAAACTGTTTGTCAATTTGTGGAGCCATTTGGTTTTAAAACTTATTATTGGACAAAAATTAAGAAAAAAACAAGAGTTTGAAATTAAGTTAGCGCATTAGCGTTAGCTTCCGCTACACAACATGTCTGCACATCACTTTAGCGTTAGCGCAGCAAGCATTGTGGTTAGCGGTGAAATGTGGTCGTTTGACATAAAAAATTAATTTACTGCTAAAGTTTCAGGTTTCAGCAGTCAGACAGTTTCAGAAGCAAAATCAGTGAAGGGCGAAATACTCCACTATATTTATTAATATTTCTCTCTGTTGTTCTTTTAAAATGATTTAACTACAGAGAGAAATAATAATAATATGTAGAAACTGGAAAAGAATCGGGATAAAACAAGTCAACTGACCCGGAGCCTTTATAACAGCCTGACAAACTTTAATAATAATGATTTACGTCTCGCTCATTTAATGACCTATAAAAACTGGAATAAAACATAAAGATCAGACCAACAATGAAACCAGGGGAGCAATTAAGTCTTTGCGGCGCTTTAATAACTCGGGACGATTAAACTGCCAGGAAAATTGTGGCTCAAAGACTTTTTAAAGCAGCTCTGTTATTGTTTTGCAGGTTCTTTGGAGGGGCTGAAATGAACAATAATATGAATATTATGCACAAAAAAACTGACAAATCAGACGCAAAGTTACAGGATGCAGAGAAGATATAAATCATCAACACAGCAGCAGTTTGATGTGAATAAAACCTGGTTTTATTTTCAAACAGCCTCTCAGGGTCTCCATGCACAACGACAA
The DNA here is from genome assembly GCA_922788865.1 of Poeciliopsis turneri. NCBI lineage: Eukaryota > Metazoa > Chordata > Actinopteri > Cyprinodontiformes > Poeciliidae > Poeciliopsis > Poeciliopsis turneri. Next base: position 367,501 of record CAKLNU010000890.1, on the reverse strand, counting down.
CATGTCAAACACACTTTATTCACAATGAGAGAAACGGCCGACAACCTGGTGGAAAAACCTGCAGGCGTCCAGAAAACCCGACTCAAACAGAACAGAACCGCCGGAGAAACGATCCGGACCGCGGCACAAATTCAAACTTAGAAAATCCAGTTTTAACCTTCAGTTCAAAGACTCAAAAACCGATGAAGACCACATGCTGAGTCCTGATCAGTTTGGGTTTTTGGATGTTTTTCACTGGTTTTATGTTGATTTGTGTCATAGAGATGCAAATGAGCGTCTGTAAAGCTGAATAAACCGGATAAAGAAGAAGAGCCGTCGACCAGGTTTCAGGCCGTTTCAGGCAGACATGTCCTGCTTTCTGTCTGAGTTAAAGGCTTTCACACAGGAAGCCAAACAGGTCAGAAGTTAAAGTACTGAAATAAATCATTCAGCTGCTATAAATGTTCCTAAATGTTAGTTTTGTTTCCACTTCCACGGTTTTTTTGCGTCAGATTTTTCATATTTAAATGATCTCAGTCACTCTGGTCGTTTTCACAGTAAATGGTTCATATTGACAGCAGCAGTAATGAATGGAGCTGCTAAAACTGAGCAGGCGTTTACAGACAGGGAACAGCGCCACCAGGTGTCGCTACAAACAGAACAATAATGTGTAATAATATGAAAACCTGGATTCAGTTTCTCTGACCAGATTACAGGAAGCACATAAAGCCGTTCTGGTCACACAAACTGGATTCAAAATAAAAAGAAAACATTAAAGAGGTTAAAATCATTTTATTAAAACTGCTTTTTATTTCCTCCAGTCCCTGAGGAGAAATGTTTGACGTTTCATCCTGGGGATTTGTTTCACACAGGAAGATTATTAGTGATGCGCCACCTCCATTTTGTATTTACGGAGCAAATAATCGTTAAATTTTGCAATTAATGGTCCGATATGAACTTTAACATTTAAATGTTAATATAACAATGTTTGCTGCTGTTTAGTCACGTTGCTGTTTGTTGAACAGGATTTGCTTTAATGGTAGTTTATGGTAGTTTATGGTAAGAAGTGCTTCATTTGACATGTTTATTATATGTGTAACAGAGTTACAAATGTGTTTATAAAATGTTTATTTCTAATTCATTTTATATCGAGAATTTGTGAATTTTATCTGATTGAGTTATTTTGATTTGTTGCTTTTGCCTGCGGGGGTCGCTTTTCTGCGCTTTGCCTCGAATATGTCTCCTAGGCTTCCGTAGTTGCTCCGGTGACCTTTTCCCGTTGTTTCGCGCTGCTGAGGGTAAGTCAGAGGAAAGTCCGCTGCAGTGATGTTTGTTTTCTGATTGAATATTGTTGTTTACTTTGAGGTTTTTACCATGTGTTGTTTATTATTGCTGTTAGTGCGTTATTTTGCAGTTTTGACAGTCATCGCCGATTTTTCTAAACAGTTTTATTATAATTCTTTTTGGCGCGAACAACTGGTGCTAGTTAGTCTAGCACAGTTCGGATGGACTTTATTTTTATTTTCACATTTAGGGCTGGAGTGTAAGGAGAGGATTTGGAGAGGAAGCTAATTTGTTTTGTTCTTCTCTCCCAGAATAAAGAAAAACTTGATTGAAATCTGATTGAAGCTTCTTGAAGAGATCCGTTACATACGCTTGGTCCAGAAAATGAGATCATTTAAAATGACTAATTTAAATAATCTTCCAATTGTAGGAACATTTTTGCTAAACCGCTAATGTGAAGCTAATGTTTCAAATGGTTAGCACACTTAGCTTCCCCTGAATTTTCCCATCTAACTTCTAAAATGTTAATTTATTTCCCTGTTTTTTTAAGTGAATAAAGTTTGACATCTGTTGACGTTTATTGACTGTTAAACTGTTAAATGCTTTCGTTTATGTCTTTTTTCATCATTTTATTCTGCTGATCGTAGCTTTTAATCAACTGGTCCTGCTAGCGACGGATGTTGTGAATTAGCTTGATCTGTTTCTTGTTTCTGTCAAATAAGCAAACAAATAAAAAATGCCGTGTTGGTGTAGCAGTTTAAGGTTAGCTGAGCTAATGGTTATGATTAGCGCTTTAGTTTTAGCGCTAATCATAAACACAAGTTAGCGTTTTTCACCGCTGGGATCTACTATGATGATTCCACATTTAGTGAAATGTTTTGTTTTCAGTTTTGCATGTTGAGAATCATTTGTATAAACACATTATTATTCATAAACCACCAACATTTAATCACAAAGAAAAGCTGCAGAGGTTGTTTCTGTAATGATCTCTGCTGCAGAAAACATGACGATGATCTGACATGTCTGACTTTTCTTTATTGGGAACAACATGAAAAAAGACAATGATTTACATCAGATTGACCCGATCGGATCGTTACGTACATACCGACACAGAAACCAAGAACTGGGCTCAAGACTTCAAAACGTTAATACGACAAAAAAATGTAACTAAATTAAAAATTAAAAGGCAGTAAGTTACCTGCACACCACTAACATCTTAAAGACACGTTTTTATTCCTGCTTGTACCAGCAGGAAACGGCGGAGTGGGCTTCACACATTCCCAAAGGGAATTTCTCAGTGGGTTTCCATGTGCTTGGAATGTGTCACAGAGAAGAAAATGCAAAACTAAAATAATAAAAAACCTCTACACAACATTCAAAGACCCTAAACTTCCTCCATGTCAAAAAGTCCTTTGTTATAATCTTCAACTCCCTGTTAATACGAACAAGATGCAGAAAACATTCCAGCTCTGAGCCGTTCAGTAAACGTCCGCATGTCCTCCGGAGGTCCTCGCGTTCCCAAAAACCCACATTCATCGTTTCAGCACCGAGCGCCAGGTTCTCCCCTCGGCGCCGGCGGGACGGGATGACCCAGACGAGCCCAAACATTTCCTGGTAAAAAGTTTCAACTACACCACAGTACACAGTTTTCACAAGTCATGCTAATTTACAAGAACTACAAGTCAGAACCAAAACGAACGTAAAAACTACTTTAAAAAACGAAAACAATCCTTATAAATTATTAGCTTATTTAAACTGAAGCCTAAAAACAAATTTTCAAACCAAACAAGAAGAGCAAAAGAATCTATTGGAGCCTCAAAACCTTAAAAACAAACTGCGTTTGGTGATCAGCTGGACGTTATTAGTAAGGAGCAGAACAGGCGGGGAAGATTTCATGAATAAAAATCAATAAATATCACATTCCAGAGGGGCAGACGCTGCTTCGATAGCCAGCTGACCGAAAGGATTTCAACAAAATGCCGGCGCTTGTGTCAATTCAGCTGCTTGGAAAAGAAAAATGAAAATCCACCAGGAAAAATAAGGCCTCTTAAATAAATATTCTGATTCTTCTTTTATTGTTTTTTTCCCCCAGGAGAAAAAAAATGTCCCGCTTACTGTTAAAAAAATCGGCATTCCCGCCTTTTAAGAAAAATACTTATCAAAGAGAAGCGTCCGGAAACGAGGCTATACCATCCGGGAGTTCGTGTCCGAGGAAAAGTGGCCGAGGTTTTGTTTCTGCCGGCGGCCGCGGTTGTTTTTCGGACATTTCCTGAAAACACAAACCGAGAAAAAAAAAAAACATTTCTTATGTTCGTCACAAAAATTCAGTAAATAAGATTTTAATGCGTCTTTATTTAAAAAGATTGTTGGCTAAGAATCTCTTATTTTTTAATTTGAAGATAAAGTCAGATTATTACCAGAATAAAGTCGTATGGAGGAAATCTCATTTCATGTGATTTTAAATAAAACATTAAATGGATTTTACAAATAAAGAAATACTGAAACTCATTTGACTGATGATGTGATAGAAATCAGCCGCTCTCCTACCTGGTGATGCACATCACCACGGCAACGATGATGGCGATCTGCACGGCTCCGATGATGGCAGCGATCAGGACGTAGTGCAGCTTCTGTCCACTGGGGACAACGTACAGGATGTTGAAGTCCTGCGGCTCGTCGCACTGCGTGCCTTTGTACCCGGCGTCACACCTGGAAACACGCTACGTTAGCAACATGCTAACAGGCCAGCAGCAAAAAGCAGCAAATTACTGCAGCAAACCAGCAACAAAATCAGGAAATGCAGAAAAACACATGCAAATTATTCCCACCATTTTGTGACTTTATTAATAAGAGTAACAGAGAATTAATTAGCGAGCAAACGAGCTGAAACATGACGAAACGATCCAAAAAATTCACAGCATTAGTGCACAAAGCAACACATTTGGTCCAGATTGGAGCTAAAAGCTGCGTTTTCATGTTACATCAGGTGTAACTCAGGCTGACCTGCAGGTGGCCATGTTGTACTTGATCTCACATTTCCCATGGACGCAGAATCCGGCGTAGCTGTCGGCGCAGGGGATCGGCATGCCGGCGTAGAAACCCTCGCCCTGGTCCAGACCCGTGGTTTCTGCAGGGCGAAGGAGCAAATACACCAGCATGATTTTAACCATCACAGTTATGGGATGAGGAAGGCAAGGAGTTAGAAAGCTAGTTAGCTTAGCCTGTTAGCATCACAAAAATGTCCAGAATAAAATGACATCACATCTTTGTGTTTGTTTCTAGTTTACACATTTTAATATTTTACATGTCTTTGTGTTAAATATAATCATTTTTTACTTATTTTTTAAATGTTTCCAACAAAAGAGAGAAAACAGTTTCTCTTTTTTATCTGCACCTTCAAGTGGGAGGAAACATGAAACTAAATCCAGAACTTCCAGGATTTTATAAAAGCTGAGTTGTTTGTCAGGAGACGCCACTCTTCACCCTGTGGGTCTGAAACACTTTAAAATAAAATCTGGAGACAGGAGGCTACGGTTAGACAGTCAGTGAAGGTCAGTGAAGGTCAGCAGAGATATTTTAGGCTTTGTGCTAGCATGCTAATAGTTGTCATGGAGACAGGTGACCCCAAGAGGTCACTCTTCTCTGCAGTGAGCTGTGGGGATGTTTTATTTCATCTCCTCACTTTATCTGGGGCTTTTCATTATTTCTCTGACTGTAGATGTGGACACTGAGAAAATGTTTGCTTGTTTTTCCCATTTTCAGGAGAAACTAAAGCTACGTTCAGACAGCCGGACCTGATGCTCAGCTCATGGTTTTCGTGTCGTGACTGAATCAGACTTCAGCGTGAAGGTTTACGACCCCAAAGCGACGTAAACCACAGAAGAAGAAGCCAGCAGCTTCTGACCCGGTTTTGTGTGGATGTGGAGTCGGACCAGGAGGGCTTGGGATGTGATGCCTTCACTGACTCAGATTTCTTTCGTAATTTCCAGTTTACATACATGTTTCATGTTAGTGGCGTAAAAGTCAGATAAAATGCAACATTCAGGCTGCAGATGAAATGAATGATCTGATTTAGTTTAGAAGTGACACAAATCAGATGGTTTGTGGGTGAAAAACATTAAATTCAGGATTTATATGCTGTGTAAACAGAGAAATAAGCTTCTCTGTGTGTGTGTGTGTGCGTGTGTGTGTGTGTGCGTGTGTGTGTGTGTGTGCGTGTGTGTGTGTGTGTGTGTGTGTGTGTGTGTGCGTGTGTGTGTGTGTGTGTGTCAGGTCAGGAGAAGGTGAAGGTGAAGGAAGATCTAATAAATCCTCCAGTTTATTTATTTCATCTGAACTGTTTGGATTAGAGGTTTATTTCCACAGAGGTTTGTGTTTGTTCGGTCCAACGGTCCGACCTGAACAGAACCGAGCGGGCGGCTGGGAACCTGTCGCGGTCCAGGTAAAGGCGGCGTGGCGGCCTCACCTAACACGTTGACTTTGAAGGGGTTGCTGTCGTCCTTCTTCCCCAGCTTTTCTTTATCTGCTGTGGGAAACAGAGAGAATCACATTAAAACGCTTCGCAAACATCCAGAGCCGTTACATCACAGACGCTCAGGCTCTGCCAGGCGGATCCTGCTGTCATCGTCTGACCGCGCGACTTCCTGTCTGCGAATCTGTGTGTGTGTGTGTGTGTGTGTGTTTCTTTTAGGTCAAAATAAAAGGAGAACACGTCAGTCTGAATCACACTCTGTTCCTCTGAGTGAAGGTGGTGATGGGTCCATCTCAGACAACGTCTGTGTTTCTGTGTGTGTCAGAGAGTGACGAGTGAAAACAAACAAAGCTGCAGCAGCAGCTGCAGCTGCTGCAGCTGCAGCAGCAGCTGCAGCAGCAGCTTGTGTTGGCAGAGCTGCTGTCAGCGGGCGTAATGCTCTCTCGCCGCCTGCAGGAGGAGCTGTTCTGAATCTGAACCAGCCTCCAGTTGCTTCTGCTGTTTCTCTGTCAGTTTGACAGGAAGTTTGAGCCTAAACACACACATGAAACTGATATTATTTCTTGGAACCTGATCAGATCTGGAGCTGAAACTTCAAAGTCTTTGGATAAAATCTGGATTTACTGATTTTTTTTGTACTTTGGATGTTTCTGCTGCAGCTGGTTTCTGGGTTTTCAACCTAAACTGGGTTAAAACTAGTTTTGCTCATTTTCTGATGACATAATTCACATTTATTTCATGAATATTTCTCTGTTTGTGATTTCTAATCTAAAATGTCAAACATCCAGTAAAATGAATTTATTTATGTGGCAGATTTCAGCAACCAGGCAGAAAACACAAAAATAAAAAGTCATGCAAACATAATACATCCAGTTTTTACTCTGCATCGTCGTTTGTCATCAAGCCAAACCTGAAACTGCTGCTGCGCAAGTTACAAGGCAGGTTGTTGCTAGGTAACCAGAGTTACGTAGCAGTGAGAGAGAGACCATATAGTCAAACTCAGTGGTGAGTGAGAGAGTTAATAGTTTCCACTTCTATTGCCTCTCATAGCCAGCTTGCTAACTAGCAACCTAGCTTGCTAACTAGCAACCTAGCTTGCTAAGCTAGCGATGAGAGGCTTAGCTGCTAATGTCTTTCTTCTGCCTACATCTCCCAGAATGCTGTGTGTTTCTGCATCAAAGTTCATTTTATTGCAGATTCTATCCAATGGATTTTCTACTGAAATTGGTCACATGTTTTTTGCAATAAATATTATTGATGGACGCGTCTAAAGACGCTGAAACTTCCTTTAAATCAAAGCTGAACACGACCCGTTTAGATGGACCTCTGATTAAAATCACTTTGATCAACGTCTTTGATGTGATGGATGTGATTTATTGCTCGTTTCATGGCTGGTTCCTCAGATGTTTTATGGAGTGAAACACTCTGAACCTCCTTGCTGCTGAAATGTGCGACACTAATAAACCCGACTGGAGTCTTTGGTCGATTCGAGGCTCATTTCAACGCTCGACTCCGATCTGCATTAAAAATACATGAGCGGCAGAAACGGGTGAAACTCGATGAGATCCGCCGCACTTTTCAGGAATCCCAGCTCTGCCGCCTCACACTTCAGTTCTCGCGCTCCAACACCGACCCAGAAACACACGGCTTCTGTTAGCGGTTCTGTGTTTTCTGCTTGCTTTAGCGATGAGAGGATGAAAGAAAAGACGAGTGAAACGGTGGGAGGTGGGTGAGGATGAAGGGATGAAGGAGGAGACACAAAGCAGGGTGAGATATTGTCAATATTTCCTCCTGAGCGATGCAGCATTAAAAATGGATGAGTGGGTTTGGTTTCACTCTGCAGCTCTGGAAAGGGTCGATCTGCAAACTGAGGAGAAAATCTGGTTTTGTTTCTCTACAGTTAAACCAGGACGTCGTCTGTTTATGGTTTTATTTCTGTTAGGTGTTGCACCGACAGAGCAACACATTCACAGCAAGCAGACATGTTGGAATATTGAAGCTGCAGCATTTCAGGATAAACTACCTGAAGCTGCTCTTCCATTATAAATGTGAACAAAACTGTTGATATTCCACTAATGAGGAAAAAAACACAATTTCATTAAGAAACAACATTAACAAGTCATTAAAAAACATGGCTGCCCCGTCATCCTCCACCTCTTTCTGTTGTCTCTTTTCTCTTTGTCGTTTCCAGCAGTAGTAACAGCCTGTTGTTGATCATGTGACTCGGGATGCAAAGAAACTGTTCCCATTGCAGTTTTGCTGAAAACCACTTCATCCAAGCAGCAAAACTTTCCATCAAAAACATGAAAATAGTTTTTTTCTGTGAGCAAATTTATTTTTGTAAATCCAATTTGCACAAATTGAAGGTTGATGGAAACGCTGTTGTTTGCTCTTTAATCTTAATATCTGATGTTTTTAATGTCTTTCTACAGGCGCTTTTAATTGTCCGTGTCTGAAAGGTAAATAAACTTGAAAGTAACCTGTAACCACGGTAACCAGGGGCCGTGATGCATGTTGCTAATTTGCTGCTCTGAATTTTGTTTTATAAGAAAATAAATTAGTTTGCTAATTTATTTTTTGGTCAGACCCATAGTGACTCCTGCAGCTCCAGATCAGATCTATAAATGTCTCTCTATTATTTCTCCATTATCTATTTCCTGTGTTTTGGAAGTGACAGCCGATCACAGCGGGGGGGCAGGTGTACATCACCTCAGGGCGTCACACACCCACTCACCCCCCTCCCCTCCAACTGGCACCGTCCAATCAGGCTCCTGCTCACGGCCGATATTAAAGCCACAAACGCTGACAGGAAATCCATAAATCTCTGCGTGTTGCGATCCGCCGCCAGCGGCTCGGAGCGGCGGCCGACACTCTGGGATTCAAGGTGAGTCTAAAGCATAAATCTGATGTGAGCTGCAGCGGGCCGGAGCGACGCTGGGCGTTGGCTCCAGCTTTCAACAACATCAGACATCAAGCTGCGACTGCAAATCAGGTTTGTATGCAACACTCGCACCTCAGAGCATCAGAGCCGCTCTGACTCATTCTTCTGCATATTTTAAAACCTGACATCAGGGAGCGGCTGGAAGTGTAAAAACTGCTGAAGTAACTGCAGATTTAATCCACTGGAGTCGTTTCTCTTGTTAATGGTGAGGTTAATGAAAAAGCCAAAGGGTATCTCTGTTCCACTGCGATTCAACAGACACTCAATCCGTCTTAAACCCTCTAAATATTCCTGCACTCTAAAAACCCGACTCAGGAAGACCTGTAATCCCTCCATCGTGTCTGAGATCACAACCACTTCATTCATCTGCTGACAGAAGGACTGAGACAGAAAGAAAGGAAGGCTGGCTTTGCATTCATGTCATAATGTTCATTAACTCTCAGTTTGCTCGTTTTTATCCCTCAGATTGAGAGCAGTCGTCCTTTACAGGAAACTCATTTCATATCTGCTGTTTCTCAGGTCGTTAGTCGCCGTTAACGACCTGAAGTGGAAACATTGGTATGAATGTAAAATCCTTTAAACCTTTATTGTTTTGTTTTTTAATTATCTTTTGATATGCAACATTATTATGCATTTTCAGCTGAGCTTTAGCTTGGGAAGCACTTTGTGCCGCATGAGTTATTAGAAACAGAATCAATGACCTTTAACCTACAGAGTCTCCAGACTTTCCTGGATCAGTAAACAAACTGGACTGAAATGGACCAAACATTGAGGAGGATTCAGGGTTTGGTTCCGTTAATCCAATAATAACGGAGCTAATATGTAATTTAGCGCTTTAGCTAACTAGGAAAACACTTAGCACACTTAACTTCAGTCAAATAAACGCTAATTCATTTCTCCATAAACATTCATGGCGCTTCGCTTAATGGCAACATGGCAATTTCTAAACATAAATATTTGCCATAAAAGTGTCAACAGCATTTTGAATAAACACCCAAGTTTTTCTCCTCATTATGAAAAGGTTCTGCACACATTTGAAATGGAAACAGTTGATGACACATGCAGCATGTTGTTGTAGCGCTTTAGCTTTAGCAAAACTATGTTTATGATTAGCGCTTTAGCTTTAGCACAGCTAGCCTTTTAGCTAGTGGTTCCCACCACTGAGTTTTACTATATGGTCAAAATTAAAATGACTTTAAGGTGAAATTTTAGAAGTTTGACTTAAAAAACATCCAAACATCTAAACGATGGCTCACTCTGTCCTTTTACTGTCGATCTTTTTTGTTCAGAAATCTTTGTTTGCATTTATCTTCATCACTTCATGCAGAGCGGTTAGCGACCTGCTCATTTTGGACGACAGTCTGCAGCTCTTAACGCTGCAGTAACAGCTTTACTGTACAGCAGCTCATCAGCTTCAACAGTTTTATTTGGCAGAAGCCAGAAAAGCAGAAAAATAGGAGCAAATGTTGGAGCTAATTAGGTGGCCATCCTGCTGTAAGTGAACAATTAAGTTCCTCTTTATCTGCTGGATCAGAAAATGAACATTTGTTTACACCAACATGGAAATATGCAAATGTTTCCTTTGCAAGTTGTTTAAATAAATCCTGTATTTCTCAGCAAACCAAAGTGCCTGAATGTCAGACATGATGTTAACGCTGCAGTCGGTTTTCCACAACCTTCTGTCCGTATCAGGTTGACGAGGTTTGCATTAATAACTCCGTATTACAGCCTGCATGCTCGGTTCGCTTCCTAATTGAAAACGTCGGCGATCAGACGCATTAATTTGACTGACATGGTTTCAGTAACGAGGCTGATTTATTAAAGCGTCACGGTTCTGCAGCCAGCAGCGATCAGCAGGAGAGCAGCGCCATCCGTCCTGCATCTGTAAATCTGTGTGAAGTTAGAAAACATCTCAGCGAGAAGATGAAGGAATCTGGAAAATGGTGAAATCCTGTTTGAAACTCAGCTACTCTGACCACAAACAAACTTTTGCTCCTTCTTCAGGCTACAAAGCTTTCCCAGCCCAAACGCTCGTTAGCACAAACAGGAATCAGCCAATCACAGCGCAGCAGCTCAACGGATTGAGACATCTGGACCTGAAGACGACGTTCAGTTTGGAAATGGGCTTCAGGAGGCAGAAGAAAGCAGATTTAAGGGACTTTGAATGTGGTTCGGTTGTTGGTGCCAGACTGTCTGAACTGATGGGATTTTCACCAACAACCAACAAACTTCTCAGGATGACAGATAAAGAAGAAAACATCCAGTGATCAGCAGATAGTTTTGATTCCAGATGATAAAAAGGCAAAAAAAACCCTCAAAAACCACATCAGATGTGAAACAGGAAATGAACGACAACCCGCCTTTAATCAACACTTCAGGGCGGTGGAGGAGGCGTCATGCTGTGGGACAATGTTTTGGTTCATTTTTTACCAAATAAACATTGTTTCAACATAAAAGCCTCCTGTAAGATTGTTGCTCATCATCGGTGTCAACAAAGAACCGACATCACAACTCGGCTGATCCAATAACAGAAATTATTGCGATAAATGATAATATTGCCGTTTCAGACCAATCAAAAGATTGTTACAATAATACTAATGTAAGTACACACTCTGAAAAATCAACAAAATATTCAACACTGAATCTTTGACTATAGTTGTCCTCATGGAAATGATGGATTTTACTTTAATTCATCATGCAGTGAATTGATTTATTGCTCATTGGGACATGTTTCACACAGATCAGATAAACTCAGCCTGATGTCTCTGAATCTTTCAGTCCCTGAAAGATTCGTCTCCTCTGGTTTGAAAATGTGCTTGGAGCCGTTAACGGCCTTGGACTAGACTCCAGGAGGTCAGAGATGGAGATAAACTCTTACCAGAAGAGGTTTGGTGCTGAATCTGCGCCTGACATGAACCGCTTTTCACAAATGCACATTTTCAGGCGTGTTTAGTGGCAGAACGTTACCGAGGCAGCGTCCCAGGTGTTTGACGTCGATCTGCTCCTGCTTCATGCACGAAGCCTCGCGGACCAGGCACGGGTTGTTGTACGAGTTTCCGTCTGTCGCGCAGACCGGATTCTCATTGTGGCCGCTGCAGTCAATGTTGCATATGCACCTGAGGGCAAAGGTCATCCATCAGAACAATACCCCAGGAAATGAAACTGAACCCATTTCTGACACACAGCACCAAAACATTCAGATTATTTTAACTTAACGCAACATTTCAGGGCAGATTTCAGGTTTCTCTGCAGTTTAATGCAAAGTTTGGATCCATTTTCTAAAGCTAACTCTCTAATATCATAATATGTTTCATCTGCTCTTTAATAGTCACCTAAATATGTTTTTAGTGGTAGTAAAAAGCAGAGACTTTGGCTCATATCTGGTTTCGTGTTTTAGTTAATATGAAAATGTTTAGTGAACTTAATTTTCCCTGAATCAAAGTCTAATTTATTTAGGCTGCTTTAACTTTCATCTGAATAAAGTTCAACATCTGTGTTGAAGTTTTGGTTTTAAACTTAAGAATGCTTTAATCCTTTTACACACATGCTTTTATTTTGAAGGCTGTTTAAACAGCAGTTCCATTTCCTCTCATGTTCTCGTTGTTTTCCCAATAACTTTATTTAAAACAAAGTAAATTCACAGACAGCAAGAAATAAACATGCATACAATATCTAAGGGAAATATAAAATATATAAAATATAACATCAAAAATCAATTTGATTCTTTCAAGATAAGATGTAATTTGAACTGAAGTTAGCGGCTTAGCATTAGCTTTGGCTAAATACCATGTAGCATTTTAGCATTAGCAGAGCTAATGTTTATGATTGGCTTAACACAGCTAACCTGTTAGCCAGCAGTGATGACATCACGCATCTGTGAACCAATGAAAGCTTTTTACTCGTTAGCTTCTCGCTCACCAGACATCTTCGGAGTCTTCATCACATTCGGCTCCATATTTACACGTGCTGCACTTGGTGAACTTCTTCCCGCCGTCGGAGGCTGAGCCCTCATCGTCTGTTGGGCAGAGAAGGAAAAACGCTTCAGCAACAGCAAACACTGAACTTCATCCTGAGCCTTGCAGAAATATCCACCCGTTTCTGTCAGACTGTGTTTGTGTTCAGTCCAGACCCGTTTATCCTCTTCAACAGAACTGGACCCGGTTCGTCCCTCTAATCCCAAACTTAGACTGGCTGGTGACCTCTGACATGGGGAGCATCCTTCACTGGGCTGTTCTGTCCAGGAAGGCCCAGTCTGTGGAACCAGTTTCTTCTTGCTGAGGACGATGTGATGAATCCAGCTGGTCGTTCAGGAAGTTGGGTCTCCATGTTTCTAGGAGTCCAGCTGAGAGTAATAACTTCCTGTCCAGGAGTCCAAACCAACAGTTTTCAGAGGGAAGCTGATTATGGAGGTCGTTTCTCTACCAGCAGGCAAAAGGATCAACGCCAACAGCAGATGAATGACTCGATGTTCACTGTGTTCATCACTCAATGTTTGGTTTATTAAACTCTGGATCTTTAAACCCTGATGTTCCATAAAACCACCAGAGGAAAAACTTTCAGAAGTTTCATCTGTTTCCTCAAAGTCAAACTAAAGCTGAAGGAAATCCATCATCATTCACCTGCGACTGTTTCTGTTAAACTGCTTTTAATTTCTCCGCCTGTCGGATTCTGCTCCGCCTGTCGGATTCTGCTCCGCCTGCGCAGCTCTTTATTTTTTCAGATCTTCATCGCTGAACGTAATAATCAGCTTTTTATTTGTTCTGCCTCTTTTCCAGAAGAGTGGCTTCATTTCATTTTGAAAACAAGCTGCAGCTGGCGGCGGATTTGGTTCTGGTGGATTTGGTTCTGGTTGGCGGCGGAGGCGTCTCTTCCCGCCATCGACGGGCCACGGCTCAGGCGCTTTCCCATCAGACACAGCTGAGCGTGTGGGGGCCGCTCAGGCTTATCGGCCAAATGGAAACCGAGGCGCCACATCATCATCTAATATTGTTATTATCATTACAGCGTTTAATGCCACCTCGCATGGAGACGTCCATTCTCCAGCAGCGAAGCGCTAACAGCGCCGAAGAGCTGCAGGGATTATTCAGGGCTGCCTTTCATCAGCAGAGCCATTTTCATGATTCATCAATTTTGTTGTGAAACAGAAGAAAAGCTGAATCCTGCAGAGAGAAGGAAACTAATCCACAGCAACATGGAGGAACCACAGAGGGAACCGAGACTCAGAGGTTAGGACTGAAACCTGATGGAGGACTGAGATGCTCTGCATGTGTTTCAGGTCTCCTGGCCTCCAATTTCATTCATTCATTCATTCATTCATTCATTCATTCATTCATTCATTCATTCATTCATTCATTCATTTTTAGTATTTTAAAGTTTCAGCAGGAACTTTTATGTCGTGTTTCTGGTGCAGATAATGATGAAAAACACAGTCTCTGTTTTCAGGTTGGGCTGAAAGATGTTAGCATCTTAATGCTAACATGATGCTAATGCTAATGTCAGTGTCCAGTCCGCGTTTCTAAAGAAGCTCCAGGAATGACCAGGACTTCATGAAACAAATGAACTTTGCTCCAATCTGATGGTTGAAAGATTAAAAATCTTTGTTTCTATTTTGTAAATTAAAATTTTACCAGAAAAAAGGTTTTTTGAATTGAAAACTTTGCTTATTTTGTTGACATAGTTTCAATAAAATCTCATTAATTACTTACTGACCCTAAATTAACTGCATTACATTTTTTTCCGGTTCCAACAGCCGTTTTTATCTGCAGCGTTTTTTCCATCCACATTCTGGTAACAGAAAAGAATCAATTCCTAGAAGTACGCAGCAGAAACTAACATTTAGTTCCTGAAGGTTGTGAAATCGTTCAGCGTTTTTTCCATTTAAATCCTGGATGAAACGTTTCAGTTACTGCATCTGAAAAATTAAAGCAAAACAAAATCAACACAAATCGATGCAACTAAACTGCAGAGGCGAACACATGGCTTTCTGCTGCTTTAAGAGCAGCAGCGAGAAGAAACCGTGTGTGTGTGTGTGTGTGTGTGTGTGTGTGTGTGTGCCTGACAGATTGGCCTGCTGTGTGTGTAGCTATCGAACATGGAGGGCTCAGTCGGCGCTCCATCGATTGACGTGGATCTGCAGCCGAGCGGCGTCTTTGTTTCTGCTGACAGCAGGACGCCGCTGCTTCCTCTCTGACTCCTGTTGTTGTTTTCCTCTTTGCTCTCGCTAATATTTGCCTCCCGGCTGAAAAAGGTTCCTCTGTTCAAGCGTTAAATCCCGGCCAAACACAGATTCTGCAGCCTAAAACAGATGCAGCTTATTATCGCCGCCGTTTGGGTCAGCAGCTCACAGACTTTCTGCAGCGAATGGAAATCAGCGGCATGAGGCTCACGACCCTGAGCCTCATTAATATCCAGCTCAGAAAACGGTTAACAGACTCAAACTGACGTTTACTTTATGCAAAGTATTCCTCTGACACAGCTGGGAACCGCTGCTGCGCACAAATTTCAATAATTTAATAAATATCAGGAGATAAAAATAACCGGGATGTTTAATGTGAGCCTGAAGGAGCAGCAGGAAGTTCTGGCTTCTGCTCGAAAGCAGAACCAAGTCAAACCGAGGAGAAAAGGCTCTGAAAGAACGACATATGAACCTGCAGCCACGACTGAAAAAGATAAAAGTGTCACAAAAACAACGGAACAGAAAAGCTTCCATCACATTCACAGAGAAGCACGACGGAGGCAGCATGGTGATCTGGGATCAGGTTTCTTTAGAAAGCTGAAGATGAATTTCAGTTTTTAAAGATGTGACCAATGATTAGTCCAAATCGAGAAAAGATTAAAGTTCTGAACGTCCTAATCAAAGTCTAGAACTAAATCTGAGAGGATCTTATCACAGCCTGACAGATTTACAAATGCCATCCAGTCGGGAGTTTTGAACTCGTTTTATCTGCATCGTTTTTAATCTGCTGTTCAACCATCCAGTTGGTGCAAAGTTTTCCAGAGTTCCAGGAAGCCCTGATCCTTCATGCTAACATTAGCATTAGCGGCTACATGTTTAGCACTGAGATGCTAATTTAGGTTAGCATTGATAGGCATTGATAGGCCGACTCCGTATAGCAACCAACTTTGCTTCATTTTTCTAATGAAGCCCCAGTGGAAGCATTTCTGTCGTCCATCTTTGTTCATTAAAAATATTGCTTGCGCATCTTGAGTGCACCAGAAACAAGAATAGAAAGGTTCTTCCTGTCAAGCATACGGTTTGTGCAGCGCTGCTTTGAACTTCATAAAGGATGTAAAATATGTTTCCATTCCATGACCAGGCGCCACTGAGTTCATGTTGTGGTTTCAGAGCCGTTTATCCGCTGATTCTCCAGCAGGTCGAGCAGCAAGTCTGAGGCTGTTTCAGTAATTAATCTCAGAGGTTTGACTGTTTCCTCGCTCGTCAACCCGCCGTGCAGATGGAGGAGGCGGCGCGTCTCCAATGAAACCAGCCAAATTAAACACCAAACCATGTGGCCGTCCTCACAGGTGGCTGCAAAATGTCTCTGTTGCCAAATTTGGCATCGACGCTTCTTCCATGTTGGCCCCCGCAGAACGGAGAGATTGGGCCTGCTCCTCTGGGACGACTTAGCGGCTCCTCGCAGGATTCACTGCTGCAGTTAATATGCATCAGAGGAGGCGTGGAGGAACACGCAGCAATTCCTCCTCCCACAGCAGCACAACTCAGACCGGCAGCAGCTGCTGGCAGCAGCTACTGTGTGCAGAGCAGATGAAGACTCAGCTGGAATTGATTTCTGTTTGACTTTCAGTCACAGCAGAAGTGAAGCAGGAAATGAAATCTTTAAATAGCCCAAAGCAAAAACAACAACAGAGACTCACCGTCTCCGTCTCCAGAACCAGAACCGGGATCTGTGGAGACAGAAGAGAGAGGGCCGAGGTCAGAGGTCAGCGAATCATCCAGCAGGTTGATTTGCTAAGCACTAACAGGATAGCTCACTTTAGCTTAGCATTTTAGGTAAGTTTTAGGACATTAGCGAGTTTAGCAGAAAACTAAACTCACTGATTGTTTCTGCTTCAAACAATCAAACGAAGCAGTAAAATGTGACGTCATTTGTAAAAATACAGTCAATAAAATAAAATTAAAATTATCTTTGATATTTAGTTGAGTCATATTTTCATCATAATTCATCAGTGACCTATAAATGTCAGTTTCAAGCTAAATATTTAGTTTGAAACCAGATATTTATTTTATTTAGTTTGCTAAACCTCAGCAATCATAGATTTATTGTTTTAGCATTAGCTTCTGCTGAACAGCATGTCAGTGTGCAGTTCAGATTCTTCCAACTTCAACTCAAGTCAGCAGGAAGATGGTGAAACCACAGCGAGGCGTCCCGAATGGACCAGAACCGGTTCTGGACGTCTGTCGCCTGGTTGGCTCAGACCTGCAGCTCCATCAGGAAATGGAGCGCCGGCTCCACACTTGGCTCTGATGCACTGAATTAAAGAAATGAAGCAGGTCTGGGAGTTTCTGGCGCGGCGGTGTCGCATTAAGAAATGGACTCCAGCTGCTTCCTTCCATTAAACTTCACCTTTTTCCTCACGAGGCTGCAGGAAGTTGTTTTTCATCCGAGAAGGACAGAACCAGTCGGAGGCTTGCGTGACTTTACCAGCACAGCTTATTGATCAAATGTGAAAATGTGGCTTAAAACTTGCAGGTGAAACTCAGCTCCAGTCTTTAGAAAGTTAAATATCCAAGAGTGAAAAATGTCTGAGCTGTTATTGATTCCCTGCAGGATTTACTGATGAAGCAGCAAAAACAGCGACTGCAGAGTCTGGAGGGAGCAGCAGGAAAAACACGGAGCAAAACGCATAAAAAGTGCATGGAACTAACAAGTGTATATTTATTTTAAAGAGATGAAGCTGACATCCTGCAGCTTCAGTTCACATTAATCCGTTTCCACTTCAGGATTCAACTGGAAGGCAAAGAGCTGCAGAATAAAGACTGAAAACAGTGAATGTTGAGACAATCAGAAGTGACCCGACCTGCAGGGACGTCGGACGCCAGTCAGCTGATCGTCCTGCTCATAAAAACTCACAGAAAACATTCAGGACTTTAAAAAACTGTTACATTAGTGAGTTTTTATGGTTATTATCAGCAGAAACAAACATCAGCACAGCAGTGGTGGTTTTTATGCTGATGCTAACGCCAGTTAGCATGCTAATATCAGTTAGCATTAGCATCTGAACGCTGTCTCTGCTTTAGGCAAGTTGATAAACTTTGTTGTTTGACATTGACTGTTTTCAGAAACTACTCAAATGTTAAATCTATAAACTGATAATAATGTTACTTAATTTATGCAGACGTTCCATCTGCACTGATGAAGATTGTTTGTTAGATGTTGGGATTTCAGCTCCAGGTCTGTTTGCTGCGTCCTTTAACGTTTGATCTGTTTTGTTGCATTTCCCCTTCATGCTGCAGTGAATCTGTTCTCATGCTTGGAATGAAAACAGATTTAAAACTGGAGCAAAACTTTGGTTCTGATAAGAATCAGCTCAACCCCAAAGTTTCTAGAACCGGTCCAGAATAGCAACGTTCTGCATGAACAAATAAAACGCTGAGCAGATTCCAGTTCAGAGGCTCTGAGCTTCAGGAGCTTTTAATGACTTTCATCAGAAGCTCCTAATTAAAATTGATCAGTTGATTAACCGACTCGTCCTCAGAAATCAATGAGTCTGATGATGATCTGCAGAGTTCAGAGCAACAACCCGTCTGCTAAAACACAACAGCCTGGAAAAACGGCACCACATTTTAAAAACTGAATGTTTAGCTCTGAGCTTCAGTTTAAGCCTCAAACAAAACATTAGTTCACCGACTAAATATGTTTATAGTGAAATATTCAAATATTTAGTACTGAATTAAATATTTGAATATTTAATATTTAATTTCAAACCAAAGCTAAACCTTTAGCTCCTAGTGTTCATGGTTAAAACTGCCATGAACAGCATGGCCATGATTTCATCAGTGTCTGTCCTGGGCTCGGTGTATTTGCTGGACTCAGTGTCTGTCGGGCTCGGTGTATTTGCTGGACTCAGTGTCTGTCGGCTCGGTGTATTTGCTGGACTCAGTGTCTGTCCTGGGCTCGGTGTATTTGCTGGACTCAGTGTCTGTCGGGCTCGGTGTATTTGCTGGACTCAGTGTCTGTCGGGCTCGGTGTATTTGCTGGACTCACCAGCAGAGCACGGCCCGTCATGGACTCTGGAGATGGATCTCTGCTGCTTGCAGGATGCCAGCCGTCGGTAGCACTCGTTCTGGTAGGTGTCTCCATTAGAGCCGCACACCGGGATGTAGTTTTTGTGGCACTGCGGATCAAAGGTCAAACTGGTCAGAAAGACTCAAGAATCCAGCTGAGGTTCTGATTAATGAGAGGAAAACATGGCAGAAAATAACAGTGGAGAATAAAAGGTAAATAACTGCTGAGCTCTTTGAATTTCATGTCATTAGAAAATAATGTGATCAGATTCTGTTGCCCAACATGGCAACGTTGCCCAGCCTGTTAATGAAACACATGTTTGGATGTTTGGATCCATATCCAATCAGAGCCGGACGTCCTGCAGGCTGAACGATGAGTTCTGATCGGTCTGGAGGTCCAGATGGGTTTGTTACCAGCTGAAACTAAAAATCAGTCTGGTGCTTTAATTAGGACGTTCTCATTGGGAAAACGACAGGATGAAGCAGAAAAAGTTTCTTTCAAGGAAATCACAGATACATTTTGGAGAAATACATTTGGAAAATAAATTCTTAATAATTTGAACCAAATAAAGAATCATTTGCAAAGTTATGTAAAAATGATCAGCTTTTATTTGGGTTGTTTATTCTGTCATGAGCGAAACAAAGAGGCTTCATCTTTTAAAGTTTCACCATGAAACTAAATAGTTAGTATTTTTAACTTCAAACTAAATATTTACCTTAAAGTTTAACCTCATTTAGCTTAAAGCCAAGTGTTTAGTTTGCAGCAGCAACATTCATTAATGTGACATTAATAAGTAACATGGTGAAATTTAACTTTGAATAAAAATTCATTTTTTCTCTTTTTTAAAAACTAAATTACTCAAATTATTGCTGTTATTTTTTATGCTCCATCTGTAACATCCCTTTAATTATTTACAGTCGTCAGGTAAAAGGTTTTGCTGTTTCTACCTGGAACTGGCAGACGCATTTGAGCTGCGCGCCGTCGTCTTTGCATTCGCCTCCATATCGGCAGGTGGAGACGTCGCAGACTCGCAGGTCGCTCTTCTTCTCTGACAGATCTGCAGCAGAGGAAGGAAATCATTGAAGTCATTCAAACTTGATAAAAACATCGAGATTTTACTCATTTAAAGAAACCAAGTGGTTTAATGGAGCTGACACAAAATATACATTCAATAAATAATGACTTCAATAAGAGGTTTCTGTTTATCTAGTGGGAAAGGATGATGCAGTCATCAAGCCTGATACTGATCAGAGCGTCGCTAACGAGGAACATTTCCCAAAATGTCAGCGTGTTTGAGGTCGCAGCCAAACGCAGAGAAGTTTCTGCTGCTTATCCTGAATCAGTTCTGCCCTTTACAGCTTTTTATGAGCAATCAGTTAATAAAATGTCACAACGTGACTCCTCGATGGCCGCTTCCTTATCTGGCAGAGCTGGAGAGCAGATTAACCCCACACACACACACACACACACACACACACACACACACACACACACACACACACACACACACACACAGGATCTGATAATAACAGGCCTCCATGTGTCAGAAAGCAGAGCTTCGCTCTGATCTCAGCCTGCAGCAGTTCTGGTTCTCAACAGTCATGTAATGGTTCATAATTACACTCAGCAGCTCCTAAAAATGGCCGCCGAAGTGCAAAACGCCGTGCAGACGGACGGACGGACAGATTCCTCCAGAAAACGTCGCACAGAAACTGTTCATATGTTTAATGTCCAGAAGTTTCTGTTTTACACAGAAATATTTAGCTGCCAGAGTTTGAAGTAAAATCAGGATCAGAATCCAGTTTAAACCAGAAAACCTCCTTATTATATCAAGATATAAAAATACTGACAAGTTAAAGACATCAAGCGTTTGGTTCTGATTCTTCTCTCCTGTTGCTGTTTCACTGTTACAACCTTCCTGATTTAATTATAATCTCATAACAACAACAACAACAACATAATAATAATAATAATAATAATAATAATAATAATAATAATAATTGTTATCTTGCTGTAATAAGAAAGTTTCTCACTGTGAGTTTTGAATCTGGTTATAAAGAGGAACCGACTCATTAAAACTGGATCAGTTCTTCTGTTTCTTTTTGTCTCATACTGAGCCAGGTTCTGGTTCTGGTTCTGATTCTGCTGGTTCTGCTGGTTCTGCTGTCTCCACACAGGAAAACATTTTCACAGCTTCATTTAAACACACACAACTTTTGGTGGACAAGAAGAAACAAAAACATGTTTCTGAAATGCTGAAGTCATTTGCAGCTTTAGTGAAAACTTTTAATGGTTTAAAACCAGTTTAGGCCAAAGCTGTGAGACTGGGAGCTTTTCTCTCTGCTGTTAACAGCTGCAGCAGGACTGGAGCTGCAGCAGGACTGGAGCTGCAGCAGGTCTGGAGCTGCAGCAGGTCTGGAGCTGCAGGAGCGGCGTGTAGCTCTGCAGGTGTTTGCGGCTAATTAAGTCCATGCAGCGGCTGCATCCATCAGCACCACCACCCAGCGCACACACACACACACGCACACACACACACACACACACACACACACACACACACACACACACACACACACACACACACACACACACGCTCGGAGCTGGCTGTGTGTGAGGAGAGCTGGGAGGCAGAACTTCTTCCTGTTTCCAGGTTCTTCACACTGAAACAATCAACCAGCAGCAGTTGGTTAAAGGTCCAACTGGAGCCAAACTGGACCAGAGAGAAGCTCCCAGTCAGGCTGCAGCAGCTGCTGCAGCTCCTCTGAGGTTCTTCAGAAATGCACATTTCTAATCTGCTGAATTAGAAATGGCAGATGAGGCTGATGGAGGCGAGAGAAACGTCCACAAACCCCAGGGGGCCGCGGCGTCGCCACGAAACCCACGCCTTCACACACTCCTTCACACACACCTTCACACACTCTTTCACACCCACCTTCACACACTCCTTCACACACACCTTCACACACACCTTCACACACTCCTTCACACACACCTTCACACACACCTTCACACACTCCTTCACACACTCCTTCACACACACCTTCACACACACCTTCACACAGACCTTCACACACACCTTCACACACACCTTCACACACTCCTTCACGTGACATTTTATCAGTGAAGATGCATTTTTCTTGTACTTATTAATTTTTGCCTCTTATTTTCTCATTGATTCATCAAAATAAATATTAATTCTGACATTTTTATTTGTTTAAGATGTTTTTGTTTTATTTTTGATTAAATTGTTGAACATTTACCTGGTTATTGACTGTATGTTTCTTCATTTTATAATTTTTTTCCTGCTTTTATTTTTCTTTTCTTGTCTATGAAATTATTTTCCTGAATTTATTGAAGGATTTTTTTCTCTTTGGTTTGTTTCTGTTTGCAGACGTCAGGAATCAGATCACTGGTCGTCATTATGAAACAGAAACTAAAGGAAATTGTGATAATATGAAGTATATTTAGTTTTCCTCATCAGTCTTTAATCTATTATATCAATATATAATCTATCTATAGTATATTTTACATGAACATAAACAATGTTTATGGAAACATTTAATCTTTTCTTTGGTCCAAACCGAAGAACCAAACATCCCATCAAACATGTCGGATCTTAAACTCGACCTTCATCTGTTGTTTCTGTTTCCATTCAGAAAACCCAGATTTAGTTCTTCCTTCATCCTGAAACACAAACTCATAGAAAACATTTTCCCGTCATCCCGACTCCCAGCGGCTCGTTTCAGAGAGTCGAATCTTTTCAGTCGGGCATCAAACTAAAAGTAAGAGAACAAAAAACAGGTTTTTCTCTCCAGAGTTTCTTTTTTCGTTTCATCACAGAGCAGAGAATCTTCTGAAGGTCTTTATCCTCGGTGGATGTGAAGCATCACTGATGCATGATGGGACGTGAAATCCCGTCGCGCTCCTGCAAACGTTCCAGTTTTCTGTGCAGATGGGAGCGTTGTGAACGGATTAAAGAAGAAAAACAGTTTATGACGCTTTAGAGAAACTCATGAATCCTAATCAGACCAACAGATGAAACCAGATCCAGCGCATCGGGGCCCCCAGGGGCCAACAAGGCAGGGGCCTTCAGGGGGCCCCCAGGGGGCCCAACACCGATAAATTAAACCGCGGTCGCTACGCACTGATCAGAAAACAGGAGCTCGATTTGTTTGGACCAACATGATGGAATAAGCAGCAGAAACCACCAGATCTTCATTCTACACTCAGAAACACTGCAGGAAAGAAGCCGCTCTGCATGACCTTTGACCTGAACCCAGGCAGTGAAGCCAGATGTTTACATACGCTGAATAAAAATACAGATATCAGTTTTTCTCCCAGTCTGGTCAGAAATTAGACAAAAAGTTTCCTGTTTCAGGTCAACATATGTAGAAGCAGAGTTAGCTTAGCGTTCACAGCTCACCAACCGGACCGGACCGGATCAGACTGGACCGGATCAGACTGGACCGGATCGGATTGGACCGGATTGGATTGGATCGGACCGGATCAGACTGGACTGGACCGGATCAGATCGGACCTGGATCAGATCGGACCGGATCAGACTGGACCGGATCAGACTGGACCGGATCGGACCGGATCAGACTCAGTACCAAACATTCATCAGTTTGTTTTCCGTCACGTTTTCCTCCTGAACTGTTTCCTGCTTGTTTCAAAATGTTGCTGTTTCTCAGTCGGTGTTTAAGCCTCGACTCGAGTTCATTAAATGGATTCACTCTAATTCACTTTCATTTAAAACATTTGCCAGAAAGCAGTTAATACGGCGGCGGCCGGGTCTGAAGCGCTGAGGTGGGAAGCGCAGACCGCCGCTGATTGACAGCGCTCTCTGTGTTTCTTGGTTCTCTTAATGGAAAAGCTATTTGCAGACATGAAGCCCTTTGAGCTGTAAATCCAGTCTGGGTTTTATTTGCAGGCAGCGTTCATGTTCTGCATGAATGACGGAGCCATTATGCAGCTTCGCATTACGAGCAGAAAGAGCTCCGACCAAAGAGTCATAAAATTACCAGAATAAACTCATTTCACTAAAAATCCTGATGTCAGAAGAACGATGGAGGAAAAACAGGACAAAATAAACAATAAACTCAAAATATTGCAGAACACAAATTTGTCAAAGAATAAAAATCTTAATCTGAGTTGATTGAAATAATTTTATACAAAAAAATTAAAGATTAAAATGTTGAGTGTAATTTTACATTCGTATCAATTTGTGATTTTTTTTGCCATGATGAAAATCTCAGGAAGTTGTGACGTCATCAGGCGGTTGCCTGAGCAACCGACAGTCAGAGGGAAAGCAGGAGGAGGTCAGAGGTCACATCAGTCCTTCAGCATGTCTGCCTGATGCAGGACGACATGATGTCATTTCCTGTTCCGGTTTCATTCCAACATTTAGCAGAACAAGCTGTACATGTGACCTCTGACCCCGCTGGTTTTGATGAAGCCTGTTGACCTTTCAGAAGGTCAATGAGACATTCTGGACGAGTTCGCTGAAATATTCACCACTGATTTGTTAACAAGCAGAAAAATCTCCAGATTCTTCATGTTGAAATGAGTTTTATTTTTCTTTCTGTCTCCAGAACCAGAAACACCTGGACCAGAAACATCTGGACCAGAAACATCTGGACCAGAAACATCTGGACCAGAAACATCTGGACCAGAAACATCTGGACCAGAAACACCTGGACCAGAAACACCTGGACCAGAAACATCTGGACCAGAAACACCTGGACCAGAAACATCTGGACCAGAAACACCTGGACCAGGACGAGAGCAGCTGGTTCGCCCTCCTCCTCCTCCTCCTCCTCCTCCTCTTCCGCCCCAGCGTCTCATTTGCATAAGCTCCGCCCTGTAGCTCCGCCCTGTAGCTCCGCCCTGTAGCTCCGCCCTGTAGCTCCGCCCTGTAGCTCCGCCCTGTAGCTCCGCCCTGTAGCTCCGCCCTGTAGCTCCGCCCTGTAGCTCCGCCCGGTTCAGCGTGAGCAGACGCCGCGGCGGGCGCAGGTCACAGCCTGGTTGCTACTGGGAGGAGCGGCTCTGGTTTGACTGGTTTCATTAACGACCGACTGAAACAGGAACGAATCTGATGAATCTGAGCTGAAAACAGCCTGAAGTTCAAACACAAACATGTTCACATCAAAGAGACGGAGGCGGATTAAAGCAGCATCATCAGATTAAAAACCAGAAACACTTTAAATATGAAAATATTTTTATATTTAGAACAAAAAAAGGAGTTAAAGTCCAAAGGCAGGAAACTGGATCCATGAGTTTCAGCCTCAGAACCAGACGGGCCAATGAAACGGCTCCAAAGGTCCGGTTCTGAAAAACTACAGAACTAAAATTATATTTTCATCACTATGCATAACTTATAAATGTTAGTTATAAACTAAATATTTAACTTTCAAATGAAACATTTAGTTAGCATGCTAGCCTGCTAAATGTTTATAGCCAAGGTAAATATTTACTTCTAAACTAAACATGGATTTTACAAACTAAATATGGAACTTAGAACTAAATATTTAACAGGCTAACATGCTAACAATATTTAGCAAGTCAGCTAGTTTTATAAATATTTGGCTTAATTGCTAAATATTTAGTTTTCTATCTCAATATTTGCTAGGTATGTATTTAGCTTGCCAACTAGCAACCGTGCTAATTATTCACCAAAACTAAACTAAATATTTAGTTTACAATCTGAATGTTTAGTTTACTTGCTAAAGCTGCTGCTGTCCTCTGATCTGGTTCCAAACAGAACCAGAACCAAAACGAGGAACTGGATCCAAAAAAGCTGCAACCGCCTGAACCGTCAGTACAGAAGAACCTGTACAGGATGTTATGGCGTCATCAGAACCAGTGAAACAGATGAAACAGAGTTCATGTGTTTCTGAACAGAAATAGATGCAAGTTAAATAGATGTGAGTTAAATAGATGTAAGGTAAATAGATGAGTTTTTCTCCGGAGCCTTTTAGCTGCAGGTTGATGTGAAACTCAGAGTCTCAGAGTTTTTCCTCCTGAAATCAGTTTTAGTTTTAGTTTTTGTTTCTTGCAGCCTGTTTACGGCCCCTCAGCTCCAAACCCGGCCCAAACCATCCTGGACCCGACCCTGACTCCCGCTGCTCCGCTCCAGCATGAAGGCCCAACAAAGAGGCTTTCAGCCACAAAACAGTTAAAACCTCCATTATAAAACAGCTTCATTTGAAGCAGCTGTCAGCAGGTCAAAGCGTGTTGACAGGCGAACACAGGGCCGCCTCTCCGCCTCTCCACCGCCTCGCTGCCGCCTCACCGCCTCGCTGCCGCCTCTCCGCCTCTCCGCCTCTCCACCGCCTCGCTGCCGCCTCACCCGCCGGTGTCCATTTGCATTTTCATTTCCAGCCCTGAGCCGGTTTTCTGCCCTTTAGCTCCTCTGTCAGGATCCGTCTTCCTCTCTGCCTCGCGATCGTCAACCTCTCACAGCCACCCAATCACATAAATCTCCCCGACGGCGTCCTGACGGCCACCGAGACGGAAAATCTGTCCCTGGTATTGATTCGGAGGCAGCGTCGCGTCGCAGCCGCGATGGGAGTTTAGCTTTCCTTCTCCATCCTGGAGAGGAACAAACCGGTTCCAGGTCAAAAACAAACCATTTCTCTGAACAGGTTCCTGGAGCGTCGATGATGTTAACATCAGTAAAGATGGCGGACAGAGATTCAGATTAAACCGTTTTCTGGGTCATAAAAAGTTTCTCACCTCCCAGTCGACTAAAAATAATCTGCAGGAAGTGAGACGAGTGTTTGTTAAATCAGAGACAACGAAGAGACCATCGTCACATTCATCCCAGAGAAACGACCTGCAGCTGTTTCAGAAACATCTGGATTATTCCCAGAACGTCTGGATTATTCCCAGAACGTCTGGATTATTCCCAGAACGTCTGGATTATTCCCAGAACGTCTGGATTATTCCCAGAACGTCCAACAGGAATCTGTTTCTGTATGAACCTTTAAATCTTTCTTCTTCTGCTGATCAACTGATTTTAAGGAAGTGATGAACCAGAGTCAGAGGACATGAAACCATTTATGTTTTTTAGATGCGTCATGTATAAATATTAATGAGACTCTTTCTTTCTGTTAATTAAAAAACGTTTGAATGAAGTTTGGTTCAGTAAGAAACGTTTTAACTTCAGTCTAAACCAAGGAGCAGAACTTTGTTCTGTTCTTGTTTCCTGCTGTCATCAGGATGCTGCAGGGTGAACCAACACACACACACACACACACACACACACACACACACACACACACACACACACACACACAGATTTATAGAGGTTCTGCTTCCTGAATGGATCGGCCCAGAGACTCGCTGAGGCGAGACTAATCTGGCCTATTCCAATCCCGGGCCCAGCGGTGGACGCCCGGCCCCCCCAGCAGGTCGCCTGCTGCACTTCATGCATTTTAATTGGGGCAACGTAGAGCTGCGGACATAGATATGCAACCCGACCAGCAGGCTGGTTTGTTACACGCAGAATAAAAAACAAAAAGATGAATAATGAACGACCCGGTCCGAGAACTGGAACATCTAACTGAGTTTTCTTTAGATGCGTACTTTGTTACAGATCTAAATATGCGTTTTGCATCAAGATAAAAAAAAAAAAAGTCTTTAAAAAACTTTAGCTTCAAATTATGGTTCAAATTCTCTACAACAAAAATCACTTTAGTGTTTCCAGTTATTAAAGGGTTAATCCCAAATCATCAGATCAAACAGATCATGTTTGGCTGCACAGGAAACCGTCACCGGATCTTCAACATGGAAAAAACCTGCAACCTTTTCTTTTGGAGGGAAATCTGTAAATATGGGGAAATATCTCAGGAACGTCAAGATCAGGAGGCTGAATGAAGAATTCACACAGAGCAGCTCATCACCAGTTCATCACCAGTCCGTCACCAGTTCCAGAGCAGCTCATCACCAGTTCATCACCAGTCCGTCACCAGTTCCCATCTCATTAAACTGGTCCTGCTTTAATTACAACATTTCTGTTGACCCAAATGTCCAGAAAATCTCTAAAACGCCCAAATATCATGAAACGTCTCAGAGCTGAAAGATAAAATCAGATCTCTGAGTTGATGTGAGTAACTTCAGGTTTTGCTGAATAATTCAGTGGCTTTGAATCTTCCTGAGAGTTCAGTAATGGGGATGACAGCAGCACTCTGCCTTCAGAAAGTTTAAATTGCTGCAGGAGGACAGAAGTTTGTTGAGACGGCTGATTTATTCTAAAGACATCAGTTTTAATCCGTGTCTTCTGGGTTTTCTGCTCCGACTCTTATTGACGTTCACAAGCAGCTTTTAATGTGTTCCCTGAAAGAACCGAGCTTTTCCAAACTCTGACAGAAGCTCGGTCTGGAACATTTACCTCAGGCCAATCTGCAGAGGTTACTGAAACTTTAACAGGACACTTGCATTACAAGTCGACTCACAACCAGGCCAGTGAAGTTTGGTGCAACCATCACAACCTGAGAAACTTCAGATTCGTCGACACAATCAGGACAAAAGCACAAAGCCGAACTGTTGATGTTCACAGCAGGACAACTGAACACAATGAATGTTGGAGGAATGTTTTAAAAATGTACAGCAAGGCGGCCATTTTGGGTCAATTTTTGATATTCACACACCTTTGATCTTAACAAAACTCCTCAAAGGGATTTGAAGCCAGCAGCTTCATCTTTGGTCTGTCTGCAGCTGAAGGACGGGGGATTAAAATGTTATCAAAATGTTTTCGTTTTTGAGCGTGGCCAAGCAGTCTATTCACCAAAGCAAACTCTAGAACATTGACAGACAAAGGTCAAAGTGCACTGAACCTAATATGAATCTCACACTGATGTATTTTAACCTACTTAGTGGAGAATTAATTTTGTCTAACATGCGTTTTTATGTTTTTCTTGTTTACACTCAGAAATCCTGAACGCAGTAAATGTATGACCTGGCGACTCCATGAGGTCACAGACTGACATCACCTTCACCTAACCAGCATGGCATTGGGTCAGAGGTCAGGCACCAAGCAGCTCTCATTTCCATTAAAGCAGAAAGAGTTTTCACAGTACGGCGTTGCTATGGCGTCACCGCGTTGCTATGGCGTCACCGCGTTGCTATGGCGTCACCACGTTGCATGGCGTCACCGCGTTGCTATGGCGTCACCGCGTTGCTATGGCATCACCGCGTTGCTATGACGTCACCGCGTTGCCAAACTTTTGACTGTAAATATTTCAGCCAATCAGTAAATATTTCTGAACCAACTTCGATGTGAACGACAGACGCCGTGTTTCTGTTTCTCAGTCCAAACCTCGGCTGATGCACCAACCAGCAGTCGTTGGTTTTTCCTCCAAAATAAACTTTATTACTCTGCAAGGTTTTCACAGTCGGTTTGTCTCTGCAGAGCCAGGAGGAGTCTGTGACCTTCAGCAGATATTTATCAGTTTTCCATCCTCTGATGTCTGACTGCAGCTCTTCGGGTTCGTCCGGTTCTGTCCGGTTCTGTTTGGTTCTGTTTGGTTCTGTTCGGTTCTCCAGATGACTGACGGCCGGATCGTCTGCCTCAGAGCTACCAGGACAAACGGCTCTGCTGTGTGTTCACACACTCCTAACGCCGCTGAATGACTCTGAGTGTTTGGAGTTTAATGTGTTTCCTTCAGTTATAGTAAAGAAGGAGAAAACGGTGAAGTTCTGCAGGAAGAACCACATCAGGAAACCAAACCATCTGCAGCCTCCATCCCGACTTTAAGGAGTTTCTTTTCCTGCAGCTTTAATTAAACTGAAGTTTGGAAAGTTGACCTCCAGCGGCTGACGAACTGCCTCTGTTACCTCATGAAAGACGATTAAAAGCGTCTGTCCCCCGTTAACGCTGCAGCTAATTGGTTTGAGCTAAACTAATAGAAGAATTATTTCCAGGCTGCAGATCAATAAGGAGGTGAGCTAATTTAACCCGGAAAGCTTTTATTTTGGCGAGCCGGCGGTCCAGATTGTCTCCAGAAGAAACGAGACAGGAAGTTTAATGAGACCAGGAGGAAGTTTTAAACAAATAAACCTGAATTATTCAGAAACAACCAGACAGGATCAGTTCAGGGAAAGAAAACATTGCAGCTGCAGTTAGATTAAAAATAAAAATTATGACAGAAACTGATGAACTTGCCATCAATCTGAAATATTAAAAATAATAAGTTTAATAATTTATCATCAAAAAGATTTTTGAATTGAAAATGTTGCTTATTTTGATGATATGTAAAGTACAAAACATTTGCATGTGTAATTTGCGCTAAAACACAATAAATGAGTGAATGAAGGTTTTCTAATGAACGGAGACATGACATCACTGCCTCACTGCTTCCTGATTGGACAGTTTGTCCCGGGTCAGAACACGCCGGTGGTGCTGGTCTGGAACCAACATGGCTGCTGCAGACGTTGCAACGGTCGCAGAGTTTTGTTTCGTTTGCCGTTCTCTAGAAACGTGTTATTTTTGGAGCTAAAATGCAGCCAGGAAGGAAAACAGCCGGAGTCTGAAAGGCAGGGAAGTTTCAGGACGAGCAAAACGAAGCTCTGAGATCCGCAGGCCTCAATCTGGACTCGGTTATGTAATGTACACAAAGAGCTTCAAAGTGTGAAAGTAAGCTCACACTTTAAAAAATAAAAAAAAAATTCTGCCAGAAAGCTTCAAGAGGCATTTGTTAAAGTTTCAGATCTGAGACAGGAAACAAAACCATCAATTATTTAAAACCTTGATTAAGATTCAAGTCTTGAAGTTATAAATTCAGAGGGAAGATTAAAAGTTTGGTTTTCTTATTTCATCATGTGCAGCTGCTGGACACAAACACAGAAACAGCTGGAGGACAAGAAGGAGAGGAAGAGGAGGAGGAAGAGGAGGAGGAGGAGGAAGAGGAGGAGGAGGAAGAGGAGGAGGATGAAGAGGAGGAGGAGGAGGAGGGGAAGAGGAGGAGGAGGAAGACTCAGATGGAAACTATTTGTAGTTTTCTAATATTCTGTTTATAACTGAACTGAAATAAAACCAGGAATCGTCTTTCTAACGCCAACATGATGTCTGATCATCATCTGGATGTTTTTATGGTTCAAACTGTTTGAAATGTTACGTTTGATGCTGACGGAGAAATAATTACATCTGATGAGAAATTAACCGACGATGTTCTGATTCTGTCAGAGCTGCAACTAAAGATTTAGTGTTGGAAAGCGATCGGCTCTGCGACTGGCCTGGAAATAGTTTTCATTTCAGATGAACGAGTCAGAAACGTTATTAAAAATCATAGATATTTGTAGGCGTGTCGAGGAAGTTTGTCTTAAATGTTTCAGGTCAATAAAATGTGAAAAACAAAAACTGTTTTTAAAATTCTGATTTTATTTATCAAAGAAAGGAAAGCAGCTTTATGGCCGATCGATGCAAAATGTGACCAGTTTTTATCCAATTAATCAATTAAATGATTTTTTTTATTTTATTGCGCATTCTGCAGCTTTTTATGCAACATTAGAAATAAATCGAAAAGGTAAAAACATAAATAACTAAATTACTTTTTAAATATCAAAATAAACATTTGATGAACTAAAATGAAATATTTGGAGGAAACGATGAAAAATCCCAACATTTCCAAACATGAGCAAAGATTTTACTTCTGTCAAAGTGGAGAAATAAATTACTCTCAGTCAAAATGTCCAAGAAAACTAAAATAACCAAAGTTACATTTTTTATTTCTTCAATTAAGGTTTAATTAATTTTTCAGAAAACTGCAAACTGAAACCGCAAAAGCAGCAAAGTCCTCCTGAGTAGAACCCGGTCAGAACCTCCCGCCTCTGTGTGATCAATCAGAGCGATTCGCTGGGAAACCCTGAAACTGAGCCGACATGTGAAGCCGACATGTGAAGCCGACATGTGAAGCCGACATGTGAAGCCGACATGTGAAGCCGACATGTGAAGCCGACATGTGAAGCCGACATGTGAAGCCGACATGTGAAGCCGACATGTGAAGCCGAGCGGCTCGCTGCCTCGGCTCAGGATTCGTCCACATTCAGGCCGTTTGCAGACAGGAAGCAGAAGGAACCGATTATCCTGTTTGCTTCTGCGTCTTTCAGAGCAATAAAACGCTCACAAACAGAATCCAACCATAAAACGTCTGATGCTGAAAACGGTTTCATCCCAGCAGGAAGTGATGAAAGCAGGAAGCAGCTGGAGGTTTTATTGATGTGAAGCAGCAGCGACCGACAAAAACAAACACAACGGAAACTATGGCAACCAACTGCTGAGTCCACCGATCACATGGACACCAGATTATAGATCCAGTCAGGCACCAAACAATCAGCTCCTTCTGGGTTCAAGTCAAATCACAAAAAGTTTCAGATAGATTCAACAGACGTAAAAGTTAAATACCAAAAACATCTTTCATAAAGAACTTGAACAAGAACGTTAAGCAGTTTTTAGGATCCAAATCCAGATGCATTGAGAAAAATCATCTACTGATGATTTTCAGAATCAAAACTTGGAAGATCGCTAGCAGAGCTAACAGAGCTAATCACGCTAACAGAGCTAACCGACTAACCCAGCTAACAGAGCTAACAGAGCTAACAGAGCTAGCAGAGCTAGCAGAGCTAACTGCTCTCAGCTCCAGAGGCAGAATGATTGTGGAAAAACCTCATCAGCTGGTTTCATTGCAGAGCATCGGGGTTGTTGATGTTCTGACCCCGTGAACAGCAGTGAGTATTTTCTCCAGATGAGCGCTCCGGCTAAACGGCGCGGCTGTAAACCGTAAACAACACGGACAGGACATCAATATTCATCCGCGGTCCTGTTAATGTCGGAGCGGCTGCTGAAAATTTAATCAGGCCCGTTTCTCTCCCTGAGTTCATCCGTCATGTCGGCGTCGCCGGACCGAGCCGAGCGATCCGTGAGGCACCGACAGCTTCCCCGGAGGAAGCAGCTTAAAAGCCTCGCAGGCCAAATTACCACCATGATTTCATTTGTGTTGGCGAGGGAGAACCAAACCGGGCCGGGCCGGGTCAGGTCGGGTCGGGTCAGACCGGGCCGGGCCGGCGACAGAAAACCACGCACTGCCGTGACTTTGTAGAGTCAAAAATGAACAGCAATCAGTTGGAATAATGGAATTAATTTACAAACTAAATGTTTAGCTTTGGTCTGAATATTAAAACTATATTATTACTTAATAAACTAAATATTTAAAACCAAACATCCACAGATTCCAACACTGTAGACATGATGGATTTCCAATCAATCGTATCTTCTTCCTCTGGATAAATGTATCACAAACTGATTACAGTTTGCACAGCATGAAGAACCATCTGGAGATCAATAACTGATAATCGGCTGATCATCTCTGCACTCAGAACATTTGATAACGTTTGTTTCTTAATGCATCATAAAGTCGATAAACTGCAGAGACGTTTCATCAGATGTTTCAAACGATAAAAAGTTTCATTTCTGGACCCCGAAGCAGAACAACAACAACAAGGTTTTTTATTTTCATTTATTTGATTTGTTATTCACAAATATTATCTCAGGTTTTCCTGATATTCAGATATCCGGTTTTACCTTCTTAGCAGAAGGAAAGCAGAGACGATGATGATGATGATGATGATGATGATGATGATGATGATGATGACGACGATGATGATGATGATGATGATGATGATGATGATGATGACGACGATGATGATGATGATGATGATGATGATGATGATGATGATGAAGAAGATGATGTCACAGTACGATTAGAAAACCAGGAAAATCAGCAGAAAAACTAAACAGCAAAATAAAGAATCGAAACCAAAATGACGGCTGAACTGCTTCAGTCTGATGGACAGAAATCGAAGCTGAAAATTCGATCATTTCATTGGTGATTAAAGTCAATGAGTCATTTTGGAGCATTAAAAACCAGCAGCAGGATGTTTTTACTCCAGTTCCATGGAAAACAGCAGAAATGTTTCAAACCTATCAAATCATCAAAGGGGATTTTTGTTCTCATTGTTTTCTTCTGTCTGATTTTCACAAACATGTTGGAAAACGTTGAAACCGGAGAGACGGCGCTCCGGGTCGAACATCTGGATCCTGCAGCTGCAGATCATTTAACCCTGGAGGTGCTGAGGGAAATCTCTAAAACCCCTGAAACCTCTGATGCTTCAGGCTCATAAAAACCAGCATGAGACGGACCACATCCTCTCATCCTTTCATCCTCTCATCCGCTCATCCTCTCATCCCACTTCAGGACAGGCTGCAGAGCAGATGTGGCTCCTCAGCGACCAGCAGCCACATGAGAGGAACCACAAACATCCAGAAAGCAGCAGCCAAACAGAACCACATGCCATGCAGTGGCCCGTTGGCTCTGGATGAACACATGAATTCATGGTGTTTGGATCTGAACCCGGTTGGAGACATTTTTCTGCTGCTGTTCACCAACAGGACGACATTCTGAAAACGCTGTTTGTTCTGGACACAAACACACAACTGGTTTTAGCTGATGAAATCAAACTCAATCGATCTTTCTCTGGATGAAACACCAAACTCTCAGGTTTCCATGGTTACGCCTGCTGAGGCCCTCCTCAGGTTTTCTGTAAAATCTGCGATCGGAAACCCTGAAAGCCAAACTCAGAATCTGCAGGTCAGACGCTGAACCGTCATCCACAGAGGATGCTAGGTGCTTCTGCAAAGCTGAGTTTTCCCAGCAGACCTTGAACTCAGCACCCAAAAGCCATTTTGTTGGTTTTTCTGCTAACAAAGTCTTTGCTGCTGTTTCTGCAGACAAACAAGAACTTGACACGCTTCCTGTTGGAAACCAAGGCATCTGGAGACTCATGTGACTCTGAACGTTTCACCTGCAGAAGGTGAGAATCCTCCGATATGAAATATTTACCTTAGATATCTATTAAAACAGGAAGGAGCAGAAAACACCCAGATGAGTTCATGAATATTAGATTGTGATGCTTCAGATTCATATTAATCTCCTCACTTTACATGAAGTTAAACTGCAGAAATCCTTCAAATGAGCTCAGAAGCATCTGCAGTTTGTTTCAGATCATTTCAATAAACTGACATTAAATTTGTCCTGTATTCTGTTTGGGAGCTGAGAAAATGCTGAATATCTAAAACTACAGAAAATGAATGAAACGATTTTTCTAAGAGTTTTCAGTTTTAACAATCAGTAAAGTGTGAAACACTTAATTTACAGAAGGATTTCAGATTTTTAGAGTCGTTTTATTTTGAAATCTCAGGTTTTGCCCAACATGTTTGAGGTGAAAATCAAAAATATGTTCATAAAAAATCAGATGATTTATGGCAGGAGATCCTAATAACTCTGGATTATAAACCGTATTATTATCTAAACATCATTGAACCGAGTCAGGGATTGTTGGATCCATAACGGATCAGCCGGATGAACGGATGCAAGTTTGATGTTTGCAGCAGCAGCAGCTGCAGCAGCAACACTTGCTGCAGCAACACTTGCTGCAGCAACAGCAGCAGCAACAGCAGCAACACTTGCTGCAGCAGCAGCTGCCTAGTCAAAGCAAACAGATTAATCTCCCATAAAGGCTGAAGAAGCTCTAATGAAACGTCCCATTACTGAAGCCGATTCGGTTTAAAGGCTTTAATCCAATAAAAGGCCCTAAAGATGAAGAAGTGACTCTGATCCCTGCAGACATGGATCAGGAGCATCCGGAGCCGCAGGAACACGGACTGCAGGAGCTGCAACGCAGCACCAGAAAAACTTCAGGACAAGTCCTGCTGTCCTCCAGGAAGCAGCTGCAGCACCAGGACAGAGCCGGACGGTGTTGCTGCAGCAAGAACCCAGACCACCTCACCCACCCAACCTGGCAACCCGCAGCCTGCCCGCCTCACCCGCCCAACCTGGCAACCCGCAGCCTTACCTGAGCACTCCTTGCCTCTGCCTTTGCACTCCCCGCTCTGCGGCTGGTAGGAAGCCCGAACCTCCGGCCCGGCCAGCAGCAGCGCCAGCAGCCAGGCGGCCGCCAGGCACCGGGCCGCCCCGCCCGGGCGCCGGCGGCACCTCCCAGGGCCCGTCAGCATCATGGAGGAGACCCGAAGCCCGCAGTCCGCTCGGCTCGGTTCGGTTCGGCTCGGCAGCCGCACACGCTTCGGCGTAATTCCTGAAGAAACGCGGCTGTCCTGACGGCGCGTCCCGCAAAGAAGGAGCTCCAAATGCGGGAGAGAGGCAGCGGAGCAGGAGCGATGATTCCTGCGGGATTCCTGCGGGATTCCGGGTTCAGGGAGCCTCAGAGGC
This sequence comes from Poeciliopsis turneri, assembly GCA_922788865.1. Lineage (NCBI taxonomy): Eukaryota > Metazoa > Chordata > Actinopteri > Cyprinodontiformes > Poeciliidae > Poeciliopsis > Poeciliopsis turneri. The sequence goes on along the minus strand of CAKLNU010000890.1, from coordinate 331,297 downwards.
GGTCCGGTCCGGCAGCAGCATCCTCAGTCCGAGCCTCCGCCGCTCAAACTCCGAGTCTCTCACAGCGGATCTGATGTCACCCCCGCACAGACCCGCAAACCACCGGGGCGCTCCGGCTGCGCGTCCGCCGCGCGGCAAGGAGGCGGTGAGGGGCGAGACGCGGCGCGCAGAGCGAAGCGGCAGCTGCGACCACAACAAAGAGACCCGGACTGAGGAAGAGGAGGAGGAGGAAGAGCAGGGGGGGCGGGATGGTCACGTGAGAGGATGCAACACTCCCACACACCTCCACGCCTCTTCACGCACACGCACGCGCGCACACCTTACACACACAGCCAACACACTGCTGCAAACCAGAGAAGAAGAGGAAACTGCAGAAGGTCAAAGTTCAACTAGTTCAAGATTCATTTACTGGTTTTCAGAAATATTAAAAATATACATAATGAAAAAATAAACATAAACAGATAAACAGTCAGAACAGGGTTCAAATGATCAATCAATAATAATTCATCAATTATTATTTATCAGCCAATTTAGTGAAAACGGCTGTTAATAGAATCTACAGAGAAACATTAAAAATTACAAAATGATTCATTTCTCCTCATTTCTGTTTTTCTTCCTGTAAGAACTCAAATATTTTCCAACTGAAATTTGATTTTTGTTTTTTTGTTTTTTTGCAAATTTTATACTTAGAGTCTTTTGTGACAAAATAATGCATCATTTTAACAGAAGTTTTCTTTTCAAAGCAACATCTGAGGAAATTCAAAAAATACTTTATTGGCCTCAAAGGGAAATGAAACGAACTGAAAGTCTCTTCAGGAGAAAACATGAAACTTTCTGAGTTTTCATGATGAAACTTCATCATGAAAGATGTCGGCTGCTTCAGTTCTGTATGACTGGAAACTAAAATGAAGCAACTGGAGAAAATCCCAGTGAAGATCAAACAAACCTGGAGTTTCGCTTTGATTCTTTCATGCATGTTTGAGAAATCCTTTAATCTCCATGGCAACCATTCAGCTGCTAAAACGGCTGGTTGGACCTAGCCCCGCCTTCGAGGCAAAGCTCCTCCTTCAGCTCCAAACTTCCACCTGCAACGCGACGCCTTCACTCAGCTCCTTCAGACTAGCCAGCAGCAATTAGCAGCGATACAGGAGCCAGGTCTCAGTGCAGCAGGTGAAAACGTTTCCAATGGATTTAATTTCCTTTTCACTGCAAAAACACAAAATCTTAGCAAATATTTTAATATAATTTCTAGTGAAAATAAAACCAAACTAACTTAAAAGTAAAAAGAGTTTGTTTTAAGTAAATAATTTCTTAATATTGATTAAAAAGTTCTTTACATTATTTTACTTCTAACATGGGAAAATGTTTATAAGTAAAATAATCTCCAAATGAAACTGGAACAAAAAGTTAGTGATAAATTATTTTGTCTGGTTTTAAGTGTATCAGACATTTTCACTAGAAACTGGAGCATAAATATTTGCTGTTTTTGGGATCAATAAAGTATTTGTGACATTTTTAACGGAAAGCGATGAAATGAAGGATCCTCTGCTGAGCTTCTCCTCTCTTCCTGTCCTGATGAATAATCTGAAGCTGGTTGGTTGTTGCAGTCAGAAGTGGGTCACTGCTCAGACTGCCGGTCCTGCTGGACCCGGCGCTCCGAGGGAATGGCGTCCTGCGGATCCCGGCGCCGCTCTGACTCATCTGCTCGTTAGTTCACTCATGACTGGACACAAATCGGAAAAGTTCACGTCTTCAGAAACCTGCAGGTTCCTGAGAAATGTCAAAAAGTCAAGTCTGCAGCTTTCTGGAGGGAAAAACCTGAAGTTCTTCATAAATAACAAAAATTCACAAAAGGGAAAACAGAGAAAATGTGACAAAGTGGCCCCAGAGTAAAGGATGAGTTTTGATGTGACCCAGGAACCATCACTGCAGATCCTGCAGCATTCAGTGCAGCACGTCTCCACACAGCCAGGCAGCGAAGCAGGAAACAAGCAGCAGAGACTTGAAGGCTGTTTGCTGCTGCCAGTTTGAACCAGATGACGGACGAATCCCAGGCAGCCGGAGCCAAAACTTCCTGATCCCGTTTCTGATCATGAGCTTCATTAAAGCACGTCTTCCTGCCAGATTGACTCAGTCTGGAATATTCTGTAATCTCTGAAAGGTAATTTCTCTCTCAGCTTCTGATCGTCTGTTTGGGTTTTTATTCTCCCCGTATGGCAGCGATCAGCTGCACATCATTTCACACCCAGACAAGCTTTTAACTGCAAACTTTTACTCATCACTGGATTTTATTCAGTTTTTTGACGACTGCTGCAGTAACAGCAGGTTAAAGCACCGTGGAGCCGTGGTGTGGCGGCTTCTGCAGATTCTGACACCATAAATACTTCAAACCTCCTATAAGAGGCTGATCACTGCCTGTTGCAATGGTTCAAACACTAACAGACCAAATATCCTGGAGAGGAAACATCTGCAGCCTTCAACCAGCAGCTTGTTCAGGAGTTTTGCTCCAGCTTCTTCTGTAGAGTTTCGATAAATATTTTTATGCAATAATTTAAACAAAAATCTACAAATAGGTGAAATTTCTGCGAGTTTCCACTCTAATGCTGTTCTTGAGTTAAATTTTTGTCCTTGACTGAAAATATTTATCTGCACAGATTCTGCTAATTTTCACATCCAGGTTTTTATTCAAACATCATTCAGTCATTAACCGTCTGGTGACGGAAATAAAGAAAATGTTCTCAAACTCAGGTTCGGTTAGAGAATCTCTTCATGAAATGATGAAGCTGAGGACTGGAGAAAATCCCAACATGTTTGAAGATCCTGAGACTCAGAGGGAGGCGAGTCTGCAGGAATAAACCAGAACCAGAGGATTTTTATCAGAGCACAACTGAACCAGAATGTGGCTAAAAACAAAGTGAAGCAGATAAAACTCAGCGTGTGAACAGGATGAAACGACAGACAGACAGACAGCAGACAGACAGACAGACAGACAGACAGACAGACAGACAGACAGACAGACAGACAGACAGACAGACAGACGAACGCAGCAAGTTTTAATGTTCAGGTTCTTAAACTAATTTAGTTTCCCTTTCAGGGACAATAAAAACTGTAAACCCAGAAACGTTGAGTCTGTCCTCAGTCAGAGCGCCCGACCCGACCCGACCCGACCCGACCCGACCCGACCCGGTGGTCTAGGATTCTGGGATTCTTGTGGTCTGGAGTCTCAGGGTTTGTCGTCCTTCACTGCTGAGATTCTTCATCAAGATTGAAGCAGGAAACTCTGCAAACACCTGAATCTCAACAAGTCCTGCTTCTTCTTAACATCTCCTGCTCTAATCCAATGAAACAAATGGCTGCGCTCCCCCTATTGCCCCTGTTGCCCCTGTTGCCCCTGCTGCCCCTGTTGCCCCTGTTGCCCCTGTTGCCCCTGTTGCCCCTGTTGCCCCTGTTGCCCCTGTTGCCCCTGTTGCCCCTGTTGCCCCTGTTGCCCCTGCTGCCCCTGTTGCCCCTGTTGCCCCTGTTGCCCCTGCTGCCCGTCCTCCCAGCGCTGCAGGGGCTGAATCCCGGCTGGTTCTGGTTCTGGTTCTGGTCGTAGCGTGCAGCCTTTAATTTCCTCCGCCATCTGTGGCGGCAGCTCTTCTGCTGCGGGTTCCAGGATAATCCGACGCGTCCTGCCGGGCCGAGCCGGCCGCCGGGTTAACGCTGCTAATCACCACAAAACCATCTGAATGCAGGAATTAGGGTTTAATCTGAAGGAAGCGGGTTGGGCTCCTGTCAGAACCTCTGAGTTTCGGGTCAGAACCTGAGAGGGAAACGTTCAGGTTCTGATTCTTTCCCGGTTCCTCTCAGCATCACAGATGTTTCGGTCTGGAACCTCTGAGCGTTTGGATCCTCCTCATGAAGGCTCCTAAACTGTAACAGTTTAACTGACCGGCGTTCTGTTAACATGTCACTTCAGATTAATTCGTTTTTTAGATCTGGTTCAACAGCCTGAACGTATCAGGCTGCTGGGAAACAGACGGTTCAGAGACGGGACAGGATCCAGTTTCAGCCTGGTGGCAGGAGGCGGTTCTGGTCCAGGAGGGGAAGCGCTGCTTCCTGGTCGGTTATAAACTCAGGATCTCGGTGTCTTGTTCACACCTGGTGACAAAATGTGATATTTACCTCATGATGTTTTCTGATGTCAGTAAATGACCTCGACTGGAAGGTTTGCTGCAGCCAGTCGGCCGCTCAGGAGCTTCGCTTTCAAGGTTCTGGATTTTGAGACGATTTCACTGGAAGATCTGAGCACAAGCAGCTGAAACGAGTCTCTGAGCTCGCTGAGCTCTGCCTTGGAGACGGGAAGCTTCATCCCCCGGAGAGCTGGGAGCTGATCAGATCCTGGATCCGAACAGGAGGAGAACAGGAGGAGAACAGGAGGAGATCAGGAGGAGAACAGGAGGAGAGCAGGAGGAGAACAGGAGGAGATCAGGAGGAGAACAGGAGGAGAGCAGGAGGAGATCAGGAGGAGATCAGGAGGAGATCAGGAGGAGAACAGGAGGAGAACAGGAGGAGATCAGGAGGAGAACAGGAGGAGAACAGGAGGAGATCAGGAGGAGAACAGGAGGAGAACAGGAGGAGAACAGGAGGAGAACAGGAGGAGACAGGAGGAGAACAGGAGGAGATCAGGAGGAGAACAGGAGGAGAACAGGAGGAGATCAGGAGGAGAACAGGAGGAGAACAGGAGGAGAGTGTCCGGGTGTCACAGCCGTGCGATCTGATCTTGGACCGTTGGGTTTTCCTGACATGAGGGTCGTGACCTCCAGGCCGTCCCGTCTCTCCTGTCCTCCATCAGCTCCATTTTCCTCCTGCTGCATTTTGCATGAATAGAAGCTCAGAAAAGCAACAGATTTTCATTCCTCCAACAACAGAGTTCGGCCGGCAGCTTCAGAACATCTCAGTAGTTTAGTTTTGCATAATTAGAGATTGCCATAATGTTTTAATAAGCCGATCCATCCGCAGTAAAAAGATCATAAACGGATTCCCTTCATAAAATCTGTCATGAAAAGATAAACGGCGCATAAAGAATCAGTTTTAATGTCGGGTCTGTCAGTCTCACATCAAGCTGATTTATAAAGGCTGTAAAGATAAAATAAGAGCCGAGACTCTGCAGCCACAGCTTCTGGAAACTTTGGCGGTTCCGGTCGGGTCAGCGGAGCGGGTTTGTTGGTGATGTAGAAACTCTTAACGCTGCCGAGTTTCCAGTTGCTTCGTCTCTGTTATGAATCAGAGAACGTAGAATATTGATGTCTGGACTGGTTGCTCAGCTGGCGCCCAGTCTGGTGCCGCTCTGGGTGTCAAAGGTCGACCCGTTCTTTCTCTGGCCAAACGCAGTGGAAACCATCGGGTCTCTAACCGGCGTCTGAAGCTTCAGTTTCATTTTTGGTTTAATGGAGTTTAAAGTCATAAAACGTCTCAAACACAAAAGCAATAAAAACGCTGCGTCTGCAGGAAAGAGAAGCTGCAGAGAAAACAAGTAAAACAACAGCAAATATGAAGAGTTGAAAACTTGCTTTACTGGAGAATCTATATTAATATGCTGCTGTTTAATAACAAACATGCAGCAAACCGTTTCTTTGTTCCTCCAACTTTCTTCTGGACGACCCATTAAATCCTGACTTCCTGTCTTTACTGCGGCTCTAATTTGCTGGTCGGCTCCCCCTGGTGGTCTGGAGGGTTTCCTCGTTAGCTTCAGGCTTAATTTTTGGAATTTGTGGCGATTTAACTTTTATTTCCTGTGATTACAGGATAGTTTGTTTTGTTGGTTGTAGTTTCTGCAGCATTTTTCAAACAGGAAGGAGCGATGGCTGCAGGAGGGACTGGTGCGCTTCACGCATCAGCCCGGATGTTGACGTCCAAACGGGCGAAACCAGAACCTGCAGCTCATCTCGAAGTCCGGATCTCGGTTCCACAAACCCGACTTCAGACGGGAGGAAACGCAAGAAGCTTTTTAATCCCGACAGACATGAAACACGTTTTCTGATTCTGGTTATGCATCTTTTTACACAGAAATGTTGCTTTTAGTTTTGAATTTGTGTATTTTTAGTAAATCGTGTGGAACTGACTGCAGACTCAGATTATCAGCTGATTAAGTTTTGAAACATGGATCTAAAACCCAGGAGCTTTGAATATGTGAGTGTTTGTGGAAAACCTGAGCTCCTTCACTGCTTCCATTAGAGAAACTGAGCACATCTCAGGATTTCACAGATAATCCATTTCCTGCCTGGATTCATTCGCCTCCAGCCTGAGGAGGAAATCACTTCTCCCTCCATCTGCTGCAGAGACGCCGCGCTAATTGAAAACTGGAAGCATGAATCCTTTAAAACATTTTCATCTCCATGAAACCTGTCTGATCACAAAGAGCTGACAAACTCAATCAGAGCTGCAGCCTGAACTCGTCCTGCTGCTGGCGATGAACGGCTGAGAGGATGAACACATGAGCCTCTGATGATGATGATGATGATGATGATGATGATGATGATGGGTTGGGGTCTTGTTTTTTTTTTCAGCTTTTTGTTTCAACTCATCGTTGCTCCTTTTAAAGCCATGATGAGGATCAATACTGATCGGCATTATTGGATCGATCAGCAGCAGGAATCCTGTATTTGCTCTACAGTCCTGAAGGCGGCGTGGGTTACAGGTCAGAGGTCAGCCCCGCCCAGCGTCTCGCTCTGGTTCCTCCTCCAGGTGACATCCGATTGGGCCGCGGATCACAGAGCCGGTTTACCAGAGCGGCCGGTATTGATCCGACCCGTTATGAAGTCGACTCGGTGCTGACCCGCGGTCGCCCCGGCGACGGTCAGGCAGGACCGGCGCGGATCAAGGGAGGCAAAACCCGGCTGGAGAGCAGAGCGGCTGCAGCTCGGTGATAACGGAAACAACCAGACGGTTTATCGACGGCCAGCTGTTGACCGTCTGAACCGAGTCCATTTGGATGAAACGGGCCTGTTCAGAACTTTATCTATCAGAGATTCTTCACTGAATCCCAACAGAAACACGATTCAGACATTAAACGCTATAAACTGCAGGACAGTTAAAACAGTTTAAACAGGTAACAAATGTGCAGTTTGACTGTTTTGTTGTTGTCATGACGACATCAGAAAGTCAAATATGGACATAAATTTAGATCAGATGGAAACGGGCCTCAGTCTGCCTTGTATCTGCTGACATTATGTGACCCTTTGACCTTTCTGGGGTCAGAGGTTTTCCTCCTTCTGTCAGCTGATTGGCTGAACATGATGGCCTGAACAGGCAGACTGGAAATGTCCCAATAAAAGCTTCACGTTGTTGCAGAGGCTGCAGCCTGTAGCTAAACGTCCAACTGACTGGATTTCAGATCTGCCTCCACATCAGAGAAATGAAATCGTAAAACGGTGATTTCACAAACCTTCATCCGTTTCCTCTTCACAGCAACAAGTGATTCTGATTGGAGAAATCTTTATGGAAAAAGGAATCGACTTTGAGGAATTTCTGATCGTTGAAACTTGACTTCAAAAACTCTCCATTTTTACTGAATGAGAACTGGACCTGGTAGAACCGGGAAGATCCGACCCAAATCCAGGGCAGGAAAACAGCATAAACTGAGCCAATGAATTCATGTCACTTTACATTAAATCCCATTTCTGTGGTGGCAAAGTGCTGCATCATAAACGTGAAGCTCAGAAGTTTCTCATTAAGGCGAGTTTGACCCTGATTAAATGAGCGTCTGCATTAAAAGCTTTCTAAACATCTCAGCCTCTGATGACAATCTGTTCGGTTGGAGCCGCCTGGCAGTAAGTGATGCTGACAGCTGCAGCAACGCCGCCGCCGCTGCTGCCACTGCAGCATCGCCGGCGCTCATCAGCTGCCCAAGGACGCAGCAGTGTGACTGCTGTCTGTCTGTCTGTCTGTCTGTCTGTCTGACTGTCTGTCTGTCTGTCTGTCTGTCTGTCTGTCTGACTGTCTGTCTGATACCAGAACCGAACGGAGGAGGAGAAACTGGAATCACGTCTGAACTGTGAGGCTCTGCAGCTGAACTTGATTCATTTAGATTCAAGAAAATGAAACCAAGCAAACAAACTTTTGATGTTCAGCTCATAACTTGAAATGATATTACATGATACTGAGCAGCTGGATTAAGATTAAACATGTGATTTAATCTGATGGTTTAGTAAAGCAGGAGCTCCAGAGATGGAGCTCAGAGTTTCTGTCATTAGGATGCAGCTGGATGACTCACTGTTAATGATGAAGATGATGAAGATGAATGAGCCACAGAACCGTCAGAGACATCGATCAGCGATCAATACAGCCGAGAAGAGTTCACCCCAAACCAGTGAAGACGAACCGGTTGATCTGTCTGAGAGGAGGAACGAAGCGACGATGTTTGGACCCGTTTCCGTCTGCAGAGGATCAGAAATGACAGAAATAAAACCGACACAGAGAAACATGGAGAACGAACCTTAAACTGCTTCATTCACACAAACGAAGACAGAAGTGGAGTTTAACACTCGGCTGATGAAGCCGCAGAAGCATCTGAATAAACCTGATCGTGACATTTCCCCGCTGATATCTGAGTCCCTCATTCCAATAACAGTCAGAGCGGCTCACATGCCGAGAGCTTTTCCCAGGAAAACCTGGGAGAAACGTCAGGCGTGGGAGGACAGTCGTTCCAGCCGGCGCCGTTGTTCTGAAGCATAATGAGAGCAGCTGCTTCTAAAGCCTGAACAAACTGGGAGATCATGCAGAGCAACGTCTGAGTGATAATGAGCTTCCTGTCAGAGAACATCCTGCATCCTGAGCTCAGAGAGGCTCAGTTCATCCAACAGGAGGCAGACAGGCAGGAACAACAAAACCTCCCGACGTCTGATTCCTGCTCAGCAGGCAGCTGAGCGTCTCCAGTAAAGGTTGGTTTCTCTGGACGAGTCGCACAATCTGCATGAAACGCAGCAAGTATAAAAACTACCAGCTTCAGACCATCAGTCTGAACTAAATTACTTATTCATGATTGATCTGAATAAATAATTTATTTGTTCTGCAGTTGATCTGCAGAACGATTGTTTCTGTTGCCTCCAATGTGAGTCCAACTTTAACTCATTTGGTTTTATTCACATTTCAGCCACTGAGCTCTGAGCTTTGATGATGAAACCAGAGCAGAGATCTACTCTCTATTCCTAATAGTTGTGCAAATTTATATTCTGCATAAATAAAACAGGCTTAAATATTCAAGCATCTTAACTTTTAACTGTATCAATTGTTTTAAGAGACTAACAATGTTTTATCTCTACAAACTGAAGAAGGAAAATGTTCCTTGTTGTTGCATCTCTTCACTGATCTGCAGATGCAGGCAGCATTACTTTCTCACAGAAGATCAGAACAATCTGGTTTCTCTGCTTTTTGCAATAATCCATAGAGATTTTCATGTTACAAATAAAAAGACCAAAACAAACAACTTTGTGTGAGAACCATTTTAAAAAGTGCAAAATACAATAAGATGAAAGTGAAACAGTCAGCTACAGTAACACACATCCACAAAGCCAGCTAGCATTAGCATTAGTTAGCCTTCAGAAACATGACCCTGAGCAGAAACCAGCATCATGTGACTCACGAGTGACTCTCCATTGAATAACCTCTTGACCTCTTCAAGGTCAACATTATTTATGCATCAAAATACATTTTCACAGAAAAGATGAGACACACGTTTAGCTTTCATTAGCATCCAACAGGAAGGTTTATTCTTCTTCTGTGTCCAACTTTCTCTATGCGACAGGCGCCCCCTGGCGGCTATATGTAGAATCGCACATAATAACTGAAATAATATCTATCTATCTATCTATCTATCTATCTATCTATCTATCTATCTATCTATCTATCTATCTATCTATTTCTGTTTGATTCAGGTGAAATTCCCTCAGGTATCCAGCAGGAGGCGCTGTTTGTTTGCTCTTTGAGCTCATAACATGATTCCAGCAGAAAAACATTTTCAGATTTTCTTTAGGGAAGAATCTGATGAAGTCCAGAGAACCACACAGAGTTATGATTCATTACAGAGGAATTATTACACATTATCATGTAGATGTCAGAATATTTTACCTTTGTTCTGCTGTCAGGTTTTCTTTTTGCAGCTGTCAGAATATTGGAGCTTTTCTTCCATTAATTCACTCAGAGCTGCAGGAGGTGAAAGACATTTTCAACCCACTCACGTCTTTTCTCTTCTCTAAGTCAGGAGTTCCTGAAAGCTGCAGGAATCTGAGCATAAACCCAAAAACATTCACAGAACAAGGAGCTGGAGGAGGGAAGGTGACAGGAGATGTGCAGCTTATCTGGAGAGCAAACAAACAGCAGAAGGTGGATTTATTCTGAATCAGCTCAGTAAAATCTGCTTTAAGTTTCTTTGTGTTTTGGTGAGCTGAAACGTGCGTCTTGCCGGGCTTTACTGGTTTGATCCCTCCTTTAAAATGGTCCCAGCAGGTCGGGTTCAACCGCTAATTAAAGAGTCAAAAATCCATCAAATCAGCCAGAAGCCCTGAACAGGGATTGCAGCAGCTAGTCTGAAGTTACTTCATCCATGTTCAGATGGAGAATCCAGCAGCAGGTTGGGATTCCTGCAGAACTGAAGCATCAAAATAAATCTGGACAGAAACATCTTGCACCAAATATTCCAGGCTGCAGCCTCATGAACATTTGAGCTGAGAGCTGGAAGCGAAGCCAGACGACTAACAGGAAGTTGGTGCTGAAGCCTTTTCCTGCCTGGATGATTCACAGGTCAGAGGTCAGCTTCTCAGAATGAACTGAAAGGGAGAAAATCAGCCAAAAGAAAAACTCTGCAAGTGTGGAGAAATGTTACATAACAGCAGATTTTTTAATAAATTAGTTTAATTCTGCTTTTGGTTTCGAAGAAAAGAGCTGGATGTTCTCAGCTTTGGTTCATTTCCTCTGCTTTCTGCTCCGGCTGCAGAGTTTATAACAAAACTTTACATTTCTGGATGTTTTGTTGAGCAGATTTAATGCTGTTAAAGTAAGAAAAATAATTATAATGAATTTTTATTATAGTTTCATAAGATGTACAGTTTGAGACCTAAAGATAAAAACTGTACAGTTAATTTAACTCGAAGGTTAATAAAGGCTGCAGACATAAAGCAGGTCAGCCTTCATTAAACTGTATTTTTACAGTCATTTGAAGCTGGTTCATAATTAGTTTGAATGATTTTTCATGATAATCTGTATTTTCCTGCAGACTGAGGTGAAGCAGACACAGAGCAGAATCCTCACATATTGACTGAATCTTTGAGTTGATCATTAAAATCAATAATAATCTTATTATTCTGCTGAGGCTCAGTGAAAAACCCGACTCTGGTTCCTCTGATGGGAGGAACAGCAGCAACATGGAGGACGCTCAGACAGGAAGAGGTTGGAACAAACTGCAGCTTCATCACTTCCTGTCAGGTAGATTTCATCACATTCATGGGAGTAAAGAGGAGAAAGTTGATGAAGCTGTGAGGCAGGAAGGAAAAGTTCTGCCTGCGCTAAACTGGGTCAAGCTGAAGCGTCATCTGGTTCTCTAATTATTCCCTGTTTTCCTCTCAGTTGGTGAAATAAGTCGCCTCCAGGTGGCTTTTCCTCAGTTCCCTTCATCAGACGCTCCAGTGACAGATCAGTGAATCGTTTGAACAGATCAGACTGGTTTCCATGTTGGGTTTCCCTCAGCGGGCCGAACCGAGCCGACGTTTCAGAGCGTCTGACAACTAAAGAAAACATCTGACAGAACTGATCAGAAATCAGATTAGGGAGTTATAACATTTAAATCCGTTTTTAGCTGCATCTCAGTAAAAACTACAAACAGAGTCTGATTCCTATCAGTTCATATTTCTGTCAAAAAAACAGCAAAAGGCTCTTTTTGTTTTGTGCCACAGCAGAGCTGCTCAGATCATTTAATCTGATTAATATTAATAAATAACTGGATCAATAACTGGACTCCAGCCTGATCTGAAGCTTCCTCTGGTTCAGATGTCTTTACTAGGAAGGAAACAGAAGAGTTTCATTTTAGCCGGATGTGTTGTTAGGTGGCGCCACCTTGTGGACAATCACTCTGGTCAAAACTCACAAACCATTTTCACAACAGATCTGGTCTGGAGGGATTTTACAGACAGCAAATAAAGCAAATAAAGAGAAGCAGAAGAAAAGAGTGAGGAAAGGGGATGAGTTTGTTGTCCAGCAGCCCAACTCCAACCCTAACCCTAACACTGACCCTAACCCTAACCTTAACCCTAACACTGACCTTAACCCTAACACTGACCTTAACCCTAACACTGACCCTGTACCAGATAAACTACAGAGATTGTTTCAGGTTTATCCTAAATAACTTAAAGTGGATCAAACTAATCTCATTTAGTGAATAAAGTTAAAGTTTCATCCATTTTCTGTGGTGAGATAAAGGACTAAAGGACAGAAGGTTGAACCTCCTGCAATAAAATGCATCTTAAAGTTTTCTGGTAAAATCATGTGCTTCAGCAGTGACTGATTGGTTCTGACATCAGAACCACTTCCTGGTTCTGAAATGAGTCTCCTGCTCTGGAGGCGATTCTCATTATAAACCCAAGAAACTTTAATGCTGCTGTTGACGTGTGTTTTGGGCGTCGCCTGCTGCATTATGGGTATTTAACAGGATTTTTATTCCAACAGTAGATCATAACTAAAAGACCAAGAATCTAAAATAATCTTAATCTGTTTCTCTGTGAGCACAGACAGGATGACAGCATGAAGTCCTGGTGCTGCTCAGTCTGGGATCCAATGCGCTGCAGTCTGCGTTGACCAACAGGAAGTGATGAAACTGATGGAGGGTGTGGAGATGGCGTGGACTGCTCTGACTCAGTCAGGCTTCATCATGTGAGCTGGTTACTGGCCTCACCGGGTCGACCCGGCACCGCAGCAGGAGCTCAGGCCAGTATTGATGTTGTGGGCAGGAAGAGGAGATCAGGAGCTTCACTGTTTCTCCAGACGGCGGCAGAATCATTGCCCAAAGGCCCGAGGCAGCCGGTTTGCTTTAACTTGGTTTCTACACAACAGAACTGGTTTCTGGAGCTTTTAGTTTGAAATTAAAGACCCTGTTGAGCCCAGAAAACAATCATTAAACCGTTTTCTGTTTTTCTCCTTCATCTGCTGCTTCCACAGTCGGATCCTGAGGTTCTCTGGACTGTTTGATGGTTTCAGGTCCATCTGGAATCACAGCTGTTCATGTACCAAACACGCTGGTGTTTCATGTTTGTCGTTGCACTATTATGATGCATCGTTTGGTGAAATCGCTCTCCTGGAAACGCTGAACCAAAACTAAGAACCGCTCAGTAAAGACTAATCGATTATTCTATTGATTGCCACAACAATTTATTGTTTTGGCAATAAATTGTATAAAAATTAGCATTCAAGCCATTTTATTCCATATTAGAAAGATAGGTAGCTTAGTTTGAAGTTAGTTGTAGATATTATGAGTTCTTAATCAAAAACATGTTTTATGGTTTGTGAGAGCAGAGGGACAGGCTGCAGACTGGAAACATGACAAATGTCTCCTCTGCCTGAAGCTTCGGTCCAGGAGTCTCTGCCGGCAGCAGAGAGGATTCATGCCTAGGAGACGGGACAGAAACGGCTCCTTCGCCTCTCAGCTTTTGGGTTTCAGCTGAATAAAAGCCTCCTGCTCCAGTCAGGATCTGGTTTTGGCTCCAGTGGAAGATCTGAAGCTTCTTGGTTTCCTGTTGATGGTGGAAGGGAAGGAGAGACGGACGGAGACTCAGAACCAAACATCTGCTGGTTCTTCTGATCATGTTTGGATTTTCACCCAACTGGGAGAAACGTAGAAAACCAAAAACTGATGGATGGATGGCAAATATCCCAGCTGGATGTTTGAACACATTGTGAAGAGTTCGCCTCAGGTCGAGTTTTATTCTGCGGCTGTGAAACCGGAGCGGTCAGGCGGAGGCGCAAGGCCCTCCTGTGTTTTTTGGGTTTGTTTGCGGCTCTGGGTGCTGGGATCCATCTGGGATCAGCCCTGAAAGCTGTTATCTCAACTGAGTGTGAGACTCTCACCATCTGATCCACGTTACCTCTGAGGAAAACAGGGAGATTTTCCACTGAAACCAGAGAGCTGCAGCTTCACAGGCTCATGTTTACATAACAAAATATGCAGGAAAATATGTCTGTTCTGGTAGTTTTCCAGAAAAATGTGATCATGTGACAAGAAAAGCTTCTATTCAGATCAGAAAAGAAACACGAAGGTTTGTTTCATTAAACAGCAGAGAAGATAATAAAACACATCAATAATAAAAAATGGTTTAAAATGGCGGCACAGAATCATGAAGACTTTAGAAAATAAAAAATAGGAATAAAATGTGGAGCAGAAGAAGAATATTCAATTAAAGACACAAAATCAGCTCAATGAGACAAAAAGCACAGAAAAAATAAAAGTATTTATTATACACTATTTGTTTAGCATGTTTTCACTATACAAACACAAACTTTAATGCATTTGTTGAGATTTTAAACTTTGCTGAAAGAAAACCTTAAAAGGTCCTAGTTAAAGTCAGAAGACATGTAGAGAAACTGAGGGAACAGATGAAGTTAATCTGAACTTCTCAGATGGTGATTTGGTTTCATTTCATCTTTATTTGGAAAACACTTTAAAATTAGCCAAAGAAATAAAAATAAGAACAATAATAGAAACTAAAAAGTTTGATAAAAGCTGAGCAGCATTTAAAACTGGATTCTGGAAAGTGATAAAAACAGGAATGAGATGAAAGAGATGCAAAGATCTACTGCAAATATTTTACTATAAATCAGACTAAACCAACTTTCAACAAGAAATATGAACTTGTTATAAGTACAAAAATTCTTAATATTGATTAAAAATGTTCCAGTTTCATTGGCAGATTATTTCACTTAATGAAACATTTTCCATGTTCTGGTGGTGATTCTGTCCCTGTTCTCTGTCTGGGTGGACAGACGTGTCTCTGCATGCAGACGCTGCTGCAGATGGAAAATGTTTTAGGGATATAAATATTTTACATCTACAAATAAAACATTGTAAATAGTTTTTCTGTAAAAATCTGAACACTGTTCTTTCTTTCTTGGCCATATTTTTCTGCTTCAGCTTCATTCATGTTCAGATTAAAAACAACAATTTGCGTCTTTTCTGTTCCAGATTCTTGGTAAATCCGTGTTGAAGCGGAATGAAGCGGACCGAGCCTCGCCTCCTCCGGGTCGGTTCTGGTCCTCACATGGAGTCCAACCCGTCCTGCTCCATGTCCTCCATGAGGCGTTCAGGCGCTGCTTTCTGCAGTTTAGAAACACTGAGATTAAAAAGTTTCAGAAGAATATTTTATTTAATTTAAAACCAAGAGAAAATCATGATGCTGAAGACTTAAAAGATTTAATGTAATCCAAACGTTTTAAAAACTTCCTGTTTGAGACATTCGGCTGCAGAAAATGGAAAATCAGGAACGTTTTCTGGAAAAAAGAGACAAAACTGACAGAAAATCACCTCTGAACATCTGCAGATTTCTTCTGCTCCATTTAATAATCTCTTCATAAATCAAAGATGTTCAGATTAGAATGGAGATTTTGTAGGATAAATTTCTCTTTGTGCTGCAGAAAAGTAACAATTTTAGACACGAAACGCTTCGTCCTCCTGCAGGGGACAAAGACACTCCTGAATAAACAGATGCAGGATGTGATTCAACAATGCAACAGGAATATAAACCAATAAAATCATCCAGTATGTCCATAACATGACTCTGGACGTCCACTGTTGGAGACAGAAGGTCAGAGGTCATGTTAATCAGGCCTAACGGGAGCTCAGTATTAATTCTGGTTTCCTTTCAGTGATTCATCAAAACGATTCTAACAGATTTAAATATTAATTTTCTTATTTTTATAGAACTTTGGGTCATTTGTTACTGGATTTTTAATGTCATGTTGATTTCAGATGCACAGTCCTCATCTTGGTTCAGTCCAGAAAAAAAACAAGCTGAATTTTTTCTTGGTTGTTTTTCCTCCCATTCAGACATTAATATATGGAAATAACTTCGTCTTTCACTTTTCAACCATATTTAAATCTTTAAAAGTTCCTGCAGGATTTTTTAAAACAGTGAACCTGCAAAAACATTACAAAGCAGAAATCATTAAAGGTCTGAATATAAATAACTGAATGAATAAATCCCTCTATTGTGCCAACATGATCATAATTCTAAACTGGTGAAACAAAATGTTGCCCCTGGATTATAAATCAATTCTGTTGTCACTTTTTAAAACTGCCTGGTAATTGCGACTATTTTGCTTAATGTTAAAATGTATTAAAGTTGCACATTTTACAGCTGATTAATTTTAAAAAACTAGTTTTTCGTCTAGGTTTATTGAACAGCTGCAGAGTCAAGTGCATCCTGTTAGAGGATGGAGATAAGGAGCTCTGCAGCTTCCTCGTTCTTCCGCCCTGATGTGGGTCGAGCTCACATTTCCTACAGTCCGCGAAGGCGCCACCAACCTCATTCATTGTTGACCGAAGCGGACGGACCGGAGACGCCGAACCGCACCGAGAAGCTGCTAAAAGGACCAAACAGGACCCGGTTTCCCGCTGTGAGTCGTCCGAGGCGTTTAGATGTTGGTTGTGTTGTGTTTTGGAGCCGCCCGGAGCCGCTGCTGCCCCGCCGCGGTCTCTCCGCACGGCACGGCGCGGCGCGGCGCAGTTTCCGGGTTTTACCGCCTTTGTGCACACGGCACCGGTCTGGTGCGGAGCGCACAAACCAACGTGTTTCTGTTTACCTCGCTGTGTGAGTGGGTCCGCAGTGGGACACTGACTCGCGTGGTCGCTCGGGCCGCTGAACACGGTGTTTAATACGGTTTCTGGTAAAATTTGACCGGCGGGCTGCGGTCCAGACTCGGCGGCGGAACGAGGCCTGATTCCGGGCCGCAGCTCCGGGAACATCCCGCCTGTCAGCATCCAGAGCGGGGAGTCCGGTCCGGGCTGGTAGCCTGGGGACAACCCGGTAAAAACACGGTTTATTTCAACAAGTGACCGCATTATTTAACTCTAACTACCCCTAATAATTAGCTATAGTAACACTAATTTCCTTCTGCGGTAATAATCCGCTATGACTCGGGTTTTCCTTTAATTCTTTGCCAAACTCCGTTCAGAAAAATAAACATTTTAATATTTCTTTGCCACATAAATGATCTGGGATGTAATTTTTTGCCCCAGTATTTATTAAAAGGTCCTTTTTAATTCGGCTCATCTTTTAGAAAACCCTGAACATTATTTTTGCTGATCCTCATCTTTTCCTTGTATCTATCTGTAAACTCCAGAGCTTAACAGGATTTCCAGAATAAATGTTTTTAGGCTAATCTGATCCTTAAGTTCCCGACATGTGGCTCCCATTGTGTAACACTGATCACTCCTTCAGTTTCCAACAGGCTGCTGGAGCTTATTATAACTACCACCAACTTTATTACAGACACAAATAGATCCATCTGAGAAAATAATGAATTAAAAAATAAAATCCAGGAGCCGAACCTTTTGTTGGACCTTGGTAAATATTTAGGCTGATTAAATGTTAAAGATGTGGAATCTTAAGAAGCGCAGAGTTCCCTTTTGGCCTGATTCACTTCCTTCCTCTGAAGCTGCTTTTAAAGGTTAGAAGGTGATTTAATTTGGGGATTTTTGCTCTGACGTGTGAAAACAAACGGCTTCAAGAGGCTGATTCATCTTTAGGGAATGTTTAAACTAAACAGCATCACTCAGGAAAGGTCTGATTGGTTTAAAATAATGCATTTTTTTTTAAATCTTTTGAATCGTCCTTTATTTCAGTTTTTCTGTCCTCCAGTGATCCAGACGAGACGTTTTGTCCCAGCAGAGATGCTGAAAGACCAGATGGCTGCAGCCATCTTGGCTGCGACGCTCTGCTTCGCTGCCAGCTGCGTCTGGGCGGCGGCGGACTGCTCGCCGTCCCCCACCGAGGCCTCCGGCGGCGCCCGGCTCCTGACCGCTGTGGTGGACGCTCAGAGGGCCGAGCGGGCCCGAAGGCAACACCTGGAGGCGCTGTTCCACAGGTGAGCTGCTGCTGTTGCTTTGAGGGAGGAAGAAACGAAGACGAGAGGAAATGAGTTCATGGTACGATGGGCTGCAGCGTTTCTCTGAACATTTATGGTTCAGAACATGAAGCCACAACTAAACTAACTAAACTGCTGAAGATTTTCCTGACACACTTTTTTCTTCCACTCAACTTTCTTTGACTATTAGGGTTCCAACTAACAATTATTTCAGTAATCAATGATTTTGACGATTAATCGGATAAGACAGAAGGTACTTTCTGCATATTTTCCGTTTTAGGAACATGTAAAAATGCAAATTCCTGATTCAAACATTTTATTGCCCAAAATTAAATATCAGCATAATATTTGATCATGTTTGATCAAATATTATTTCAGCATCAACATGAGAAATTCAGGCTTTTAAACATCCATACAGTTTAGGTTTGATCGACTGATTATTTATCGATGAACTCATTAATAAATGGCTGATTAATAACTGGATGTAAAAGATGCTTAGAATTTTGTTAGCAGGTAAAAAATAAAAAAATACAGATTTTGCATTATTAATTAATTACATTTTGTGAATAAAATGAAAAATCTACAAACAAATTTGTCTTTCAAGAAGATTTAGCTGAGACCAAAACACCAGAGTGAAACTTTCATCATCCAGTTTTGGTAAAAAAAACGACAAATAATGCAAATGGACAGAATTGATATTGTCTAATTTATCATGCGATTTATTGATTTATTGCTTATTGTGACTATTTGACATATTTATAGTTGAAACTGATCATAAATTATCATGAATATTGATTATTACTGTATTGAAAGAAGAAAAGGTTTTTCTGAGTTTGATCCTCCGTGTTCGTTGGTCTCAGATACGGAGAGAACGGCTCCATCTCTCTGGACGGCCTGAAGCGTCTGCTGCAGAGCGTCGGCCTCGACCGGATCCGGAACGTCATGGTGAAGCACCGGGAAGAACCCGGCCACCACCACCAGCACCAAAAGCATCATCACCATCATCCCAGACACCCGGCTGCCGACCAGAACAGAACCGAGGACCTGCAGCAAAACCAGCCCACTGTGTCTGCGGGTCGCGACGGCAGAACCGCAGACGGCACCGGATTGTTGGTGAAAACCCAAAAGAGAAGCTTGGCTGGAGAAGGAGGGACCACGGTCGCCACGGCAACAGCGGTTAAAACCGAGCCAGCGGACCAGGATCATCTGCAGGACGGCAGCCTGGAGAAGGAAGAGGTTCGACTGACACAGGAAGAGGTTCTCTTTAGTATAGATCTATAGATCTGCAGGAAACATGGTGGACGCTCCAGCTGCTCCTCCACCGGTTTCTAACAGATATGAGCTCAAAAGCAGAAATATTTATTATTTTAATCTGGTTTTCAGGTTCTTTACCATCAAAGTTCATCTTTCAGGAACTCATGATCGTTCATGGAGCTTCTTTACAAATGTTCACTCTGACGTTAGCATTAGCCGCTACATGTTTGACATTGAGATGCCATTTTAGACTAGCATAGCCTCACTGTTTCGCTAACTCCTATTAGCATAACTAAGACACAACAATAGCCTTTTCCAGCGTCCAATCAGATCGTTTGAAGCAGAAATGAACCCCTAGTGGCTTCAGATGCAGCTGTGATGTAAATAAAGACTGACTGAGAGTTGGTATCTCCTGCAGTGCCTGAACGCCTCGGGCCTCCTCCTCTCACACGGGATGTCCCAGGAAGGAGGCGTTGCCCTGGGAGACTTTGCCTTCCTGTGCCCCGCCCTCCTCCACCAGATCGACAGCGGGGCGTGTCTCCTGCACGGCGACGCCTCCCGACACGAAGACGCAGGTAGGAAAGTCAGATTAGAGCTTTTCCCTCCACCGTTAACAGAGAAAACATCTGGAAATGTTGGTTCATCTGGATTAACAGGATCTAATCTGAAACTTTGTCATATTGGCACCTAATCGCATCATCAGCAGTTTCTGCTTCTGTTTATGAAAAATAATAATTTGACCAAACAAGTTTGATTTGTTGCTTTTTTAAATTCTAGTTCATGGAGAGATTCAGCTGTTATTCCAAAGAAAGAACTCTTGAAAAACTGACGTTTGAAATGAATTAAGTTTAAAAATAAAACCGAAAACCTTCTGAACCAAACTGTATTTTTGAGTCATTTGTAGAGTAACATTTGTACCTGCTCCACACTGACCAATAGAAACGCTGTTGCTAACGGCGACCTGGATGATGCGTCTTATCCTTCAGAGGAAGCTCCGCCCCCAAAACTGTGGACCATAATCTGAAATAATAATTTATAAAACTCAAATCTAAAACATAAAGTCTGAAAAACTAAAATTTCATTAAATAAAATATGAAAAACAAAAATGTGAGAAAATAAAATGAAAATATAAAATCTGAAAAAATAAAACAATTAATGGGACGATAATTTTTTTCTCTTTCTACCAAAAACTGTTTTGGTGTAAAGTTTTAATTGAGACCAAAAGCAACGTTTAGTTGTTTTGGTCTCAACTAAACATTTTCTTGAAGGTCAATCAGTTTCGTTTAGAAAGTTTTTTTTTGTTGTTGTTGTTTCCGTCGTTTATTTATTTTGGACATTTAAAATGTTTTCCCGTTTCGGTGCTAAATGTTTGTCAGAATTTAAAACGTATTGATGTTTCTGTATTCTTGCATTATTTTGCCATTATTATTATTTTACTATTTCAAAATGGCCTCCAAACATTAATGTTGTCAGTAGATATTGTCAGACGGCTGCAGATCAGCTCGTTTTGTGTTTTATTCATTTCTCTGTGTTTTTTAGGACATGAACACCATAAACATTCACACGGTCACCATGGAAACCACGACCACAGCCACGCCAGCCGGAACCACAGCGAGCCCAGCGGCGGCGAAAACGGCAAACACATCATAACAGGTGAGATGATTTCAGGCTGGGAGGTCAAAGGTCAATGGATGGGTTGAACGGTAAAACCTGTTTCCTTTAACTTCCTGTTTCCTCTTGAACGTCTGTGGTTCCTTCATCTTCATCTTCTCATCTTCTCCAACTCCGTCAAACAGATTCACACAAAACGAGGAGAAAACAAGTTTTAAATTGTTCTAGATTCTCCTCAATCAAAACATTAAAGTGTTTGGTTGTTTTTCACCTTTAAATAAATGCTGAGCTGCTCTTCCTGCCTCGGCCTGATGAAGCTGACGGTCAGTCGGGTTAAAAAAATAACGTGCAGAGAAACGCTGAGCGATGAGTGAAGCTCTGCCTCTGACGGCTCGTCGTCCCGGTTCTGGGTCGCTCTGGTTTGTTGCAGCCTGGGTCGGCGGCTTCGTCTCCATCACCGTCATCAGCATGCTGTCGCTGCTGGGCGTCCTGCTCATCCCGCTCATGAACAGAGTCTTCTTCAAGTTCCTGCTCAGCTTCCTGGTGGCTCTGGCCGTGGGAACGCTGAGCGGCGACGCCTTCCTGCACCTCATTCCCCACGTGAGTCTCAGCTTTATTTACATCAGTATAAACTCTACCAGCAGCTTAGCTTAGCTTAGCTTAGCTTAGCTTCTGGTGTTCCACAGGGATGAGTTATTAGCTCCCTCTTTTGGAATTATTCTTCCTTCTGAATTTAAATGTATATTTAACAAATATACATTTAAATTTATGTTTTTACACATAAAGGAATAAAAAAGCTGCTGGAAAAACAGTTAAATTCTTTCTGATATAATTAAATTGTCTTAAATGATAAATCAGTTGTTTGAACTTCTCTTTCCTCTCGGCTTTGAAGTTTAAGGCTAAAACTCAAGACATTTAAAAGTCAAGAATATTTTATTATTTAAAAATGCCAAAACAAAACGGAAAAAAAAAATGGGAAGAAATCCTGAATCTGAAGAAGATGGTCTGGATTTCAGTCTGTGTCATTCACTTGTTCCAAAAATCAAACAAATTAAAATGTTTTTTTCTTCACTCTTTGCACACAGAGCAATTTCTCAAAATGAAATTCAACCTGCAGACTGTTTTTCCATTTTGGATTTTTGACTAAAATTTCAAATCTAAAAATGATAAATGTTGGGTTTTGTTGTGGATGATTAAGAAACAAAAACAATTTTCCATGTTTTGATCTTTGGATGTCAACTGTAAATCAGACCTACATCTTTAACAATCTGACCTCATCAGTTGTAGTTTTTTCTTCCACTAAATCATCTCTGTGCTGCTCTGAGTGGAGATGCTGCAGATGTCAGAGGAGCAGCTGCAGCGTCGCTCAGGCGTTTTGTTTCCTTCTCTTCAGTCTCATGGGAACCATGACCACTACCATCACCTGGACGACCCCAACGACCTTCACTCTCACGGCGACGACGAGGAGAACATGGACGGCGTGTGGAAAGGCCTGACGGCTCTGGGCGGAGTCTACTTCATGTTCCTGATCGAACACTTCCTGACGCTGGGAAAAATGTACAAAGACAAGAAGCAGAAGGTTGGAGGCAAAACTTTGATGTTTTCTGGTGACGTTGATTCTGATTTTATTTTGAAAGAACCAGCAGAAGAAGCTGCACAGCCTGATGACAGGATTACATCCGTCTCTATGGCAACAATATCTGATGATTAACGCAGCAGAAAATAGTTTAGGAAGCCTTTAGATGAGAGGTTTAGTTCAACCAGCAGGTGGCGCCACATGCAGCTTTTCCAACAAAACTGTTTGCAGTGAATTTAATTTTACACAAAGTCCTTATAAAATAAATATTAAAACTAAACAAGTCATAGAAAAACAAAATGATTTTATTCTTGTAATATTCTGACTTTATTGTTCAACTTTTGTGTTGACTTTTTTCCTCATTGTTAGGATTTTATCTTGTAATTTTATAAATATTCTCATATTATTATGACTTTATTTTTGGATTATTATTGTGACTTTATAGTGATTTTTATGACTCTGTTGTTGTAATTTGACAGTTTTTCATGTCCTGTTATATAAACACATTGAGCAGCAGTCTGTGCAGAACCAGAACCTTTATGGAGGTTCTGGTTCTGTTGGTTCTGCTGGTTCTGTTGGTTCTTCTGGTTCTGTTGGTTCTGCTGGTTCTGTTGGTTCTGCTGGTTCTGTTGGTTCTTCTGGTTCTGATGTTCATGTTTGTTTTCCTGTCAGGTCCAGAAGAAGTGGGACCAGACGGACAAATCGGACCCGGAGAAGCAGCCGGCTCTGGAGGAGAGTGGGCTGAAGCCAAGCGAAGGTGAGAGTCGGTTCTGGTCTGGTTCTGGTCCGGTTCTGGTCCGACACAAAGCTCTCCTCTCAGACGCTTCCTGTCCGTCTGCTCTTCCTCCATCAGACGTGGAGCCGAACGGCGCCGGTGCGTTCAGCGAGCTCCCCGGCGGCGTGTTGGAGGAGGAGCAGGTGATGCTGGCGCCGCAGGTTTCCGTGGTAACGCAGCAGACGTACGGCCGGCCCGCCGGCGCCGGGTACTCGGCCGAGGACTGCGAGAACAAATGCCACTCCCACTTCCACGACACGGTGGGGCAGGCGGACAGCATGCACCACCATCACCATGACTACCACCACATCCTGCACCACCACCACTCCCAGAACCACCACCCCCACAGCCACGCCCACTCCTACTCCGAGGAGCACTTCCAGCAGGCCGGCATCGCCACGCTGGCCTGGATGGTCATCATGGGCGACGGCCTGCACAACTTCAGCGACGGCCTCGCCATCGGTGAGCCGCCGTCGCCACGGAAACGGGAAGCCGCCGGTGGGCGCGGCCTGACGAGTGTCTGTGTGTCTGCAGGAGCCGCCTTCAGCGAGAGTCTGTCCAGCGGGCTGAGCACATCGGTGGCCGTTTTCTGCCACGAGCTGCCACACGAGCTGGGTGAGAGCGCCGACACCACCAGATCGATTTATTGATCAGTGATCGCATCAATAATACCAATAAACACAGACACTGTGAGCAGACTGGAGAAAAAATCAGACGGTTTTATGGACTGGAGTCAGAAAAAAACCTTTTAAAACAGAAACATTTTCAAACTGCAGCATTTCTGTTTGTGGGGCTGAAAGTTATGCAGGAATGTAAAAATAGACAGAAATGGTTCTTATTGTCAGTTTCATTGTTACCACAAAATATTATAACAAAACGTTTTAGTTCACCGGGTAAAGTTTTTTCTTCATAGTAAAATCAGTTTGTGATGCTGGTCTCCCTCCATCTCTCTCTCTCTGTTTCTCTCTCCCTCCATCTCTTTCTCTCTGTTTCTCTATGTCTCTCTCTCTCTCTCTCTGTGTCTCTCTCTCTCTGTGTCTCTGTCTCTCTCTGTGTGTGTCTCTCTCTGTCTCTCTCTTGTCTCTCTCTCTCTTGTCTCTCTCTCTCTCTCTATGTCTCTCTCTCTCCAGGTGACTTTGCGGTGCTGCTGAAGGCGGGCATGACGGTTCGCCAGGCCATCCTCTACAACGTTCTGTCGGCCATGACGGCGTACCTCGGCATGGTGACGGGGATCCTGATTGGCCACTACGCTGAAAACATTTCCACCTGGATCTTTGCGCTGACGGCCGGCCTCTTCATGTACGTGGCGCTGGTGGACATGGTGAGTTGGACCGAAGCGTCTCATGTCTTCATCAGCTTCATTTTCTAACTGCAGTTTGGTCATAAAGTTCAAACTCACCTTTGATTAAAAGCTAAATTTGGAAGATATTTTCATCCATTTAATAAAAGACAAAATCACATTTTTTATCACTGTCTAGTTTTATCAGACTTTCTTATTTTAGATCAGTTAAAATCATCCAAGTTATTTTTGTTTTTAGATTTAAAAAAAAAATTATTTTAATTTGAGCAGAAAGATATTTTTTCTTAATGTATTTGAATTGTTTCAACCTGATATCTGTTATCACTAATAGATCAATGACTCACTGATCATCTTATTTTAATCAATAAACATATTGAATTTAGGTTTATAGGTTGAAAGACGTTTCAAACCATAACATTTTACAGTAATAAATATGAATTAAAGTTGCTGGACATTTTTATATCTGACCTTAAAGTCCTGAATTGTTCTGTGGAAACTAGATGCACGTTTTCACTCCGATACGATCCGATATCAGGTTCAGTATCGGCCGATCCGATACAGAAAAACATCTGATTTAAAATGTTTCTTTTATTAAACACAGACAGAAATTAACTGAATTACTAATTTATTTGATAATTCTGAGTCAAACATGTAGAAACACCTTTAATTTGTTCAGTCAGTGCAGGCAGCAGAAAAACTATCAGTGAAAATAAACTGAAACTTAAATGTTTCAGAGGTTTTCTTCGTTCTCCCTGCAGCTGCTGTTCTCCCTGCGCCGTCAGCCTGTTTTCTTCCCTCCAGGCTGATTTATTGCTGCTTCTCTGCTTCAGGTGCCGGAGATGCTGCACAACGACGCCGGCGACCACGGTTTCAGCCACTGGGGCTTCTTCCTGCTGCAGAACGCCGGCATCCTGCTGGGCTTCTGCATCATGCTGCTCATCGCGCTGTTTGAGCACAAAATCCAGCTGGACCTGGGGTACTGACCCGCGCTGCGCTGCATCCTGCGCTGCATCCTGCGCTGCATCCTGCGCTGCATCCTGCTTCAGTTTACGGCAGGAAGCCTGGAGGAATCCAGTCGCTCAGCCGGGTTCACAGGTGGAAACCGTTTGGAGTTTCTTTCACTATGAACACATTAATTTTCTCTCTGAACTTCCTCTTTTGGGTCAATTAGTTTAGTTTTTCTATCATTTTTACGTTTTTCTCAGTGAAACCTGATCAGTGTTACAAAGGTACAACCGTCCAAACCACAGTTCCTGTTAAACCTGTGATTCTGTCTAAACCTGGCAGGAAGCAGAAGGCGGTTCATGAGTTACTTTTAGGTTTCTTTTTGAAATGAATTCTTGTTTTGTCTGTTGATACTTGAGGAGTTTTGTGTTCATGTTGAATCTGTTTCTCATCAAAATGACATTTTTCCCCAAACAGCTTTAGAAACTTCAGCTCTGAAGTTAAACAGGAAATAATCCCTGAAATGATTTATAGAGAAGCATAAATATATGCTTCTCTATATAGAGAAGCATATAGAGAAGCAACTCCTTATATACTCCTTATATATAGAGAAGCACCAACAGGCGATGCATTCAGGAACTGAAGGAGTTTTTAGACTCGGCATGTTTGTCCTCTAATTGATTCGGCTGCTTTTAAAACTCCTTTTTACTAAAATAATTCCTGAAACTTTTGGACAGAACCGGAGAGAAAACGGATCCAGTTACAGGAAAAGTCCTGAACCAAAGCTGTTGCAATGCTTTTATTTTGAAGGAAAGACGCTGATTTGGTTAAAATCTTCAGATTTTGGTTCTGGTTCCTGTTGGTTGAATTTGTAGGTGAAAGTTTGAAGCCAGTTTGTTTCTGTTTTATATTTGGTTGTTCATAAATGAATATGGATGTTGGTTATGAATCGATCACTACAGCAGAGATTTCTCTGTTTTCCCAAACAGCCAAACTGAGTGAAGGTGGATTTTCATCCAATCAGCATCAAACTACTTTATTATGAACAGCAGCTAAAAGAAGCTTCATGTTTGCTCTGCTCTCATTGGATGATTTTTCTGCTTCAAGAATCGAAGAAAAACGTCTTTATTTATTTTATTTGTTATTAATGCACAAACTGACGTTATATTCATCGCTGTGTTTAGAGAATTGTTGTAAATGTTGTTCTGCTGACTGCAGGCCAGAAAAGCTTTGTGGTTTCTATGGTAACAGATTGAAGATGGCAGCTCATAGAAAGCAGGTTTTTCCTCCGAGTTTTAATTTTCTCTGTTCAGGATGAACTGAAGATGTTTATGTTATTAACATAAAGCAGAAGAAACGGATTCCTCTGAAGTTCAGGTCAAAGTTTCCTCTGTGGATCCATTGTTACACTGTAAATATTTAGCTGTTAGCTTTATGTATCTGATGTTTGTCTGCATTATGTTTCACTGACACAAACCCAACCTGCTGCAGAAACCTGGGAGAAAAATGAAAAGGTTTGGGAAACAATAGAAAAATAAAAACCTTTAAAGATGAAATCTCATGTTTTCTTTATGAATTCAGTTTAATTTCAGATGCAGTTTCATGTTTTCATTGACATTCTGTCCATTCAATATATTTTATTATATACTTTTGGTGGCAGCTTTTTGTAACGCACACATCATAAAGTATTTATCTGTCATGAATTCAGCAGCTGTTGGTGAGGCTGAGATGCAGTCAGACCCCCGTTAGGAGCAAAAATGAATTTAATTATGATTCTTATATTAAACCAGGAAACGCAGGAGACAAATGGAGACTTTGAGCAAAACACACAGGATTAAATTCACACGGACGTAACCCGGGGAAACGAGGCCGCGCGATCTGTTGCCATGACGACAGGAACATACATGCAGCAAATCCCCACAAACCTTATTGATGTGAAAATTAACTACAAATGCATCTAATTTTATTCTTTTTTTTTTTTTTTTTGTAGATTTTAACAATTTAATTTTCTACACTCAGATTTTAAATGGAGGAGCTTAAAAAACAGACAAAATAACACTAATGTGTTGAAACATTATTTTATTACAACTCTTTATTAAAAGCACATTGACTCATTAAGTTTTTCACTTAAAGATCATCTTCCTGAAATTCCTTACAAATATTTCAGATCTTTATCCCCCTTTAAATCAAATGTGACACTCAAGCCAACGATATCATATATAACACTTCATGTTAAAGGAATAACTGAACCCAAAGTTATCTTAGCAAAGGAGCTTATAA
Source organism: Poeciliopsis turneri (assembly GCA_922788865.1). Taxonomy (NCBI): domain Eukaryota; kingdom Metazoa; phylum Chordata; class Actinopteri; order Cyprinodontiformes; family Poeciliidae; genus Poeciliopsis; species Poeciliopsis turneri. The sequence goes on along the minus strand of CAKLNU010000890.1, from coordinate 303,454 downwards.
AAGCAAAAAGCATCAACCCACACATAGTCCTTTCTTCTGCTACCCAACCAGCTTTAACTCTGACTAACATAAACCTAACAGGTGATGATGGCAGGTGAGCCTCACTGGGTCTGTGGCTCTTTTCCCAAACTGTTAAACTGTTTGTCACACAGTGACATCTGCTGGACTCAGAAAGTCACTGCAGGCCAATTCAATAAAGATGGGAGAGTTGACGGGTTCATGGCCTCATGCTGGACATGTTGATGCCTCAGCATTGTGGAAGAGATCCGGCTCCAGGTAGACGGCACCAGGGAGCACATCCTACTGTTACCTACAATACAGGTCAAAGTTCATCTCTGCAAACTAATGCAAATATATAGAAAGGAACTGAAATAAACCGAAAGAAACCAAAAGTGGAAATGAGATCAGAATAATAGATCAACATGATTTCACACGGGAGAAAACAATTTGGTGCGTTCACATGCAAACGCCACAGGAACTGTATCAGTACGCGCAGCAACACAGGAAGCAATGCAGAGATTTTATGTTTTCCTGTCCTGATGTGTCAGAAAGAGTAATAAGACTCAGACTAGCTTCCCCAAAGGCATTGATGATGGTAAATCATTTATGAAGGATTTATATTTCCTGTTTCAAACAAAACAAATAGCTTTAAACAAAAGCAAAGGGAGTTGTAAGAACTAAAATCTAAATGATTCTATCAAGCGACTCTTATCAGAGGAAATGTCTTTCTCCTTTCTCCACTTCAGCCATGACCTCTGCTCTTTGTCTTATGCTCATTAGTGACTGAATCCGTTGCTTCCAGCCTGGTTTTGCCTCCTGTTTCTCTCCTTCAATCAGCATATCAATGTACTCTGGAGTGGTGAGAGGATTGGGCTTCAGTGCTATCTCCCTCAGTCTGTTCAGACACTTTGCTGACTTGTCTATTAACTTATCCACCTCATTCTGCATGACATCATATTCAGCCTGTAGTTTTCTCATTAGTCCCTCAGCAGTAATCTTCTGCCCTGTGGCCTTTTCATAATTTTCTTTCAGGTCTGCGGCTGTCCGTTTCTCTGTAACATCTTCATAAAAGAAGATGTACTTTTGGTTGAAATGAACGTTCCAGTAACATTTCCCTGGACACTGACGGCAGTATCCATTTCTGTCCATCGCAGCACATCTTCTTTTCCCAGCATCATTTGGTATTGCACAAGGGTAATGACAGGTGACATGGCACTGCTGACAATTCATACTGTAGTTCCTAGTACCTGAGATATCAAATTGTGTCTTTTTTTTCACAGTGACCTCAAACTCAAACTTCTCATTTCTTCTGATCTCGGCTTCATGCTCTTTGATTTTTTCTCTCATCTTTCTGATCTCCTCCAGTTTGGCCAAACCAAGTTTAACCTGACGCTGCAGATTCTCAACTGAAACCTCCAGCTCTCTTCTTTCTCTCAGGACTTCTTTTGTCAGTATCAAACGTTTGGTTTCTATCTGATTTAGAGCAGCAAAAAACCTTTTCATGCTTTTTGTTCCCATGTTCCAAAACATCTGATCAAAGTTTTCATCGTCATCATCACTCTGAGTATCTGCTGCAGAGGATTTATTGTCAGCAAACAGAGCAGAGTTGTTAAATTTGAAGTGAACTGGAAGACCGTCTTTCCCTTTCGGATTTGGTACGCCTGGAGCTTTGATGGCTTCTAGAACTGGAGGCTTCTGACCATCTGCAAATGTCACCAGGATCCTGATGTTTTCTGCTATATCTTTGCCAAAGATGGAGAGAATGGAATCAAAGACATATTTCTGTGTTGGTGTGAGACGAGCTAAAGCAGCCTGAGCTACGAAACACACAGCATCAACCTCACTGACCCCGTCGTTACTAGTGAAGAGGTTACGGAGCTGCTCTGTGATCTCCCTGTCTCTGTCTATTCCTCTGGTGTCTCCAAAGCCTGGAGTGTCTATGATGGTCAGAGAGAAGGGAACCTCAAATCCCTCCCTGTGATTGAGTTTGTACACAGTGACCTCAGATGTCTGACCATCGTCCACTAAGCTGAACCGATACGAGTCTGACCATTTAACACCTAGAATGTAATTTATCATCCCATTAATGAGAGTTGACTTCCCAGCACCTGTAGCTCCAACAACCATGATGGTGCGACTTTGTTTGGCAGCAGGTTCTCCAAACTTGAAGAACCTGCATCCATTTATTCTGATGTTCTCCTCCTTTAGAGGAACTTTATAAACAGGCAGTGATCCAATCTGTGGCTGCAGGTTTGTACTCTCAACTTTAACAGCATCAGAAAGCCTGTTTGGATTAGTTGTGTGAACCTGAACAGTCTTGCTTTCCTTGCTCCTGCCAGCCCCACCACAGTCACATGTGATCCTGACTGCATATTGTGTTTCTGACTGAAGTCCTGAAATGATGGCCGTTTCACCTTTTGACCTTGTTTGGTTCCAGATGCGATAATCTTCTACCTTTGCGTATTCCACAATGTAGCTCAGGATCTGAACATCTGGTCCAAGCTCTGCAGGTTTCTCCCAACTCACTGAAATTTCAGAAGAGTTTGGTTCGCCTTGAGGTTCTCCAGGAGGGCTGCAGGGTAAAGTTTTAATGGGATCATTGATGACATTGGCCGGTCCAACACCCACTGAGGTCACTGCTCTGCATCTGAACATGTACTCTGTGTTTGGCTGCAGTTGGGTCACTGTGATTTCTGACGATTTTGGTTCAGTCTGTTGTTTCCATTCATCTTGTCCACTGACACAGAACTCAACAGAGTAGGATGTGACGCTCTCTGCTCCAAAGCTGGGAGGAGAAACCTTCAGAGTCACACTGCTGTGGTTTATGTCAGCAGCTGTCACAGTTTCAGGCTTAGAAGGAGGCGCAAAGTTTTTACTGATGAGGAAGCCGTCTTTATAAAGGTAGATGGTTGAACCTTCATGTTTCTCATCTGTTAGACCTACTGCCAGAAATTTTGTGCTCTTGGTCTCAGTGTTGGCCTCTTCAAAGTCTTTGAAGAGTTTTGCTTTTGTTCTCATTTCATCTGCCAAGTTGTTTGAGAGATACCATTGTTCCTTCTCAATATCATAACTGTGTGAATCGTCTGAGTTGGTTTTGCCTTTGAGGTAGTTCAGCAAAGCAGAGAGGAACGGCTCATCTCTTTCCAGGGAGCTGAAGATAAAACACACAGCATGCTCTGCACTGAGAACTTCTTCATCAAGGATACTTTGAGATGGGATGATTTTGGTGTTCTTCATCATCCTGGTGTAGGATTTCAGGGTATGTATTTCTCTCTCTTTGCAATCAATCCAGTCATTGAGGTTTTTGCTGTTGAAAGGTGAGGAATCAATCTTCTTCAAGACATCTGCAAGCTCAGACTCTTCTTCTCCTCCTCCTCGGATTGATGGGAGTTTCTTTGCTAACGTTTGTTGAAATCCAAGCCTGAACTCGGAGCACAAACTTTTAAAACTTTTAAGTTTTTTGGTGATCTGTGGAAACTGCTGTGCTGTAGGGTTTTTCATTGCATCATTGCACCTTATGTCCAGGTCACTGAGCTCCTCCAGGACACTTTGTACTTCTTGAACTAACCTAATACTTATTTCATGGACAAGTTTAGCTGCAGAAGAATCTAAGTTAGTCAGAGGCAGCATCCAGACCTTGATTGGTACGGCATTTTCTCCACTGGCCCCCAGCAGCTTGGGCAGGCTTTGGTAGACTGCTACTGCATCCTGGAAGGTTGTTGGAGTTTTCTCAAGTAGGAAGTCTCCATAAAACTTACAGGAGAACTTCTGCATTAATTCCTTGTCCTTATCTTCCATGTGTAAGGAACCTTCACCACCAATAGGTAGGAATGGAATCTTGTCAATCAAAACTTTCAAGTTGCCCTGAATGTCTTGGTGATTTTCTGTCTCAGATTTTTCTCGGTCAAAGACAAAAAATGCCTGAGCTCCATACAGAATGCCTGTGACCACATGCGTTGCTATTTTGTTCTCAAAAACATATGAATGCTTCATGTTGCCTCTTCCAAGATGATTCATTGATAATTCTTGGAACTTTGTGGTAGCTTTGTACTTCAGTGTTACTCTGGCTTGATTTTTGGACGTCATCTGATCATTGAGGTATTTGGCCGATCCTTCAACTTTAACTAGGCCGCTTAAAAAACTTGCTTTCAAAGATGCTTCAACATCCAGGGCTGAGATTTGTCCTCAATGAATCAGAAGCAACTATCTCAAAGTCACTGTTTGGTTGTGGGGTTTCTCTTTTGTCTTTTTCCAAGTCATCATGGTCCCAGAGTGTTAATCCTGTAGAAATGGAGAAAACATTCATATTTGGGGAATTTCAAAGGCAATTATAGATTCAAAACACTGACAGATACCATTAAGGAACAGTCATTTCACAGTCTTTGAAATAGTAATTTCAATTTGAGCAGCAGTAACATTTTTACACATATCACTGTGTCAGTTTTTCATATCGGTATAGAGCACAAAACTTTAAAAGAAGGCAAAGTGTTACAGGATGGACCAAAGAGCAGACAGGAATGTGGATCATGTTGAAAGTATTTAATGAAAAACAAAAATTACCAAAAATGACTGTAGCCAAGGAAAAACACAGATAATAAATCCAAAAGACATCCAGCAAGGAGACACGAGGAGAACATAGAGAAGCACAGAGAAATGACGGCTATTGACAAGAGGAACCGGCCAAGAGTGACTGAGAATGAGAAGCTTAAATACTGGGGAGGTTGAATGCTGAACAAAAGACCTGGGCTGATGAGTTAACAGGTTGCTGGTGTGAGTGAAGGTGGAGCGTATACAGGGAAACAGGAAGAAAATCTAACACAATAACTAGACTGGAGAAACATTATAAAACTAGAACGACAAAAAATGAATAAAAACAGAAAATAAACTAGAATCTATTAAGAAAACCTAATGGAAATGGAAACGAGGCAGAACTAAGAGAAAAACTAAGGAACACAAAAACAAACTGAAACAACAACAGAACCCAACACACTGAATCACCAACACCATCACTGGTTTGTTTGTGTAAAGTAGTGAACGGATCAACGGTCAAAGGCCAAAATACTGAACTACAATCATCTACAGTAGTACGATGAAGGAAAGCAACTTAATCTTTATTCTTTCTATTTCGGTCTGTTGTTGGAAGCAGATCCAGGCGACCAAAAAGGTCAGAACTTTTTACTTTACTGCATTTTTTCTGAGGTTTTTATTTTTTATTTTGGGTTTGCTTTGGCCACAGCTGGTTTAGACCCCCAGACCTTCAGGGCCTCCATTAAAGCTTTAACTATAACAAGGACTAAAGATCTAAAAGTTTAGCATTCATTTATTGAGAATGACAATGCTATTAAATTTGATTTAATGGTTTCATTGGAGATCAAATATGAAATGGTAAATGTAGAATTTAATTAAAAAGTAAAAGTGCAAAAAATGATCTTCATATTGTGATTATTGTGTTGCCATGGCTACAATCTAATGCTATCAGTAATCTTTGTTGACAAATTTACCTGGTGCCAAAACTGACTTTACATGGTGCATTTAAAGACTGCTAGGAAAATCACATTATGGCATGTTAACATCAGATTTCACAGTGGTAACAACTGAAAGTGCAGGACGCACAGAAGATACAGATATGGGAAGTGTGGGGATCTGTGTTAGGGCCGCAGTATTTTAAGACCCTGAAAATAAGACGTTTCTAAAAAAGAAATCCTATTTTTTTGAATATGTTTAAGAACAGGTCAGCTGCACTTCTGTCATGTTCTGTGTTTTTCTGTGTGTTCATTTTGAGTTTCTGTGGTGTCCTGTCTCCCCCTTGATTGCTCCCAGGTGTGTCTCGTTCCTTGATTACCTCCTGTGTATTTCATGTCACCTGTGTCTCAGCGTCTATGTCGGGTTCTTGTCGTATGTTCCCAGTCTGGCTGTCTGTCCATTTGTATCGCCTGTTGCTACCAGTGCAGAGCCCCAGTCTTCTGCTCAACTGTGCTGCCAGGTTTTTGGACTTTTTGGATTCTGCTTAGACTGTGTATTTTTGGTTTTTCATCATTAAACATCAGCATCTCATTTCAACCTGTGTCTCCAAGTGTCTTCCTCACCACCTTCTCACACCACTTCCTGACAATTTCCAACCAACTTCACCAATTGAATGAAAAACTCTTAAAATCTAATCATTTTGGTAGTACTGTTCTAGTTTGCATTTTATAACATTGTGGGTTTACTATGATCCATTCATGTGGTCTGTTTAGCTGTAATGTTTTACCAAACTTTCCAAAACTTTGGCAACGTGAAACGTTCATTCAGGTCAAATGCTGTTTCTTTAAGACATCTTGAAACAAACAAGAACTTTACCTCCGCATGAGAATTTTATTTAATTAATGCTTTGTTTGTGAAAATAATCACTCGCGATACCGTATGAAAACAATAAGTGTGATTTTATATTGTGGCCCACAATAAAATAAAATAAAAACTCATCACTTTTCATAAACATAAATCAGTAGATATGACCGATGGGTTGGAAATGAGGCGCAGCTTTTCTGCGCCTGATGGTGAAATTTCCGGTTCTCAGCACCATTATGCAAACCAGTTAAACCTGACAGCCAGACCCAAAAAACAACCTCAAAACTAAAACAGATTAAAACAAAAACTGCATAACTCATAACTAACTATAAAGAAAGGATAAAAATACAGAAAAAATTAACAACAACCCAGATCTCTTCCCCTCACAAAAAGAGGTCAAATCAATAATTTATCAATAACAAAATGTAAATCTTTACCAGGAATGACTGTATCATGGCGGCAGTCGTACAGCATCCCGAGTGTGAACGGTCGGCCCAGAGTCGCCACTTCCATCACTTTCTGAGACTCCATCTTGATTTGGAAATAATAAAAGTTTAACATTATGGGTCAGAACAATCTGGGAACTATTTCCACACATTGAGGATAATCTGACTGAACAGTGGTCAAAAATCTGACAGCAAAGACATTATTGATGAGAAGAGAAAGAGCGCGGGAAGTAATAAAAAAACACCAACATAAAGGACTGAACAGAGAGAAAACATATATTACTCACTGCAGACATATACCAGAGCTTTGTGACAGAAGTTTCATTTTCAAACTTTGATATTCAGTGAGGGAGACACTCCTCCTCATGTTTACTAAACAAAGCTGCACTTAAAGGGAAAGAGGCTCATTTCCCATAAATGTCGACCAACACAATGAACAGCAAACCAGATCAAATATATGTAACTTTTAACACAACAACACACTGTCTCTCTGTGTTGTCATTATGTTGATATCTTTTTAACGTGTTTTTAACATTTTAACTATATGTTGTTAATAAATTAATTACATCTGATTTTAAGCCATTTGGCCTCTTGTGCAGTTTGAACTCATGAGTGTTAAAGGTCCTCTATTACACAAAATTCACATCTTGCATGTTTCCATCCTTCCATTTTCCTGCTTCTCGAAAAAATCCAAGAGGAAAACAAAAACATCCAACTGTAAATCAGTAAATGCTCTGCTGGTGTCTGCAAAATAATGTTTCAAAAAAACTTTTGTGTTGCAATGTTTTTTTGTCTAGCAATCCCAGCCCGTCACAGGCTCCACACACTTCATTATAAGAGACGCTAAATTTATTCTGTTGAATATATGCTGCAAAATGGCTGCTGGAAAAGGAACATATTTTCCTGTCAGCTGCAATATAGAGCATGTGTCCAGGTATTTTTGGCCAGTCACAGAGAACAGAGCTGCATGGCTACATTTTAGTTTTGCCTCCAAAGTCTGTGATGTTGCCAAAGGAAGTTGTGCAGTTTGTACAAATCAGTTCAGTAAGTAGTTCTTTGAGAAAGACCAACAGAACATAACAAGATTAGCCCAAGTAAAAGTTCTGTAACTAGTGATCATCATCACTGTTCTGCATGAACCTGATTTGTCAGTTAGCTTAAAGCTAAAGCTGAACAATAGGCTCTGTTACTCCTGGGCCTCATTTTATGTTACTATCTAATAATAATAACTAATATCTAAGCATTTATTGAAAGTCATAGTCTACATTGAGAAGATGAGTGTTTGTGAAAACATGGGGAATTCTCAGACATTACCAACATCTTGTTTTACATGTTGAGAGAAGTGCGTCTCCTCTGACCGCTCATATATTTTTTAAAAACAATCTAATTTTAAGACTTTGTCCTTTTTATTTGAAACATCCCACTTTTTTAGTGAGTAAGGTGAAGGTTTACTTCTGTTTTAATTTTTCAGTAATTGCTTTGCAAAAGTCTAAATGGTGTTTTTCCACTTGCATGCAATTAAACTACATTTAAACTGTAGTTTAGTGGTGTTTTTACTATTATCCTGCTAATTTCTGTCTTTTGCATGGAGCTGAGGCCAGGGGCCCAACTACATACTTTCTTAGATGTATGCGAACATATCATCTGTGCCTCCCCTCTGTGCCCCGACCCCATTACATAAACTTGTCATAACAATAAATGTACATATATGTGAATAAATTGCTGCCTACAGAGCAATTTAAAAAAGAATGGAAGAAAAAGTGAGCCATTTTGTTAGCATGTTTTCTGTCATGCTTATAGCTTGATATCCAAACTGGCCACCCACATTAATAAAATGGTGAAATAATATTGACCACAAAACACTGTATTTATAAAAGATTTCAACTTTTTCCAACTAGGCCTGTCACGATAACAGATTTTGCTGGGCGATAAATTGTCTCAAAAAATTATTGCGATAAACGATAATATTGTTTGAAGACCTTTTTACATTGATTTAATGGAAATTACGTAATAATACATGCGATTTCCTGCCAAAGATAGATACACTTTACTTTAAAAAGACACTCTAACACTGGGACTGATACACAAAATAAATAAAACAACCAAAACCAAAAAATAAAATAGATTCTTAGTCTCCATTAACAATAAATGTACTTGAATAAAAAACTAAACAACATAAAGCCAAAGTGGAAATAAATACTGCATTCAACCAAAAGAGTGCAGATTATGAAGTCTGTATAGTATATTGGCCTTCAGTAATCATTAGATTTAAATAGAGAGACATCCGACTGCCTGATGCAATAGTTCAAACTACAGGATTTTTTACTCCCTGAACTACAATCCTAGAACGTTCTTCGTTCTGAGATCGTCACTAGTGTTGTGTGTTACGGTAGATCGTTGTGCCGCTCCGATCTAAATCAAGGATTTATCCAGATTGGGAGAGTGACGCAGCCTGTTGAATGTGACCGGTAGCCAATCAGAAAGCGCGGATTCCCCTCCTGCTTTCTGAGGGGAAACACGGAGGGAATCCCGAACAGCTGACACGGTGCAACCCGAAGTCCAGCAGGCATCGGAAACAACATGAATGTTTATTCAACAGTTCATGCAAAGAAAATATCAATAACTAGGGAGGAGTTGGAGCAAAATTACTACCAGAAAACCCGGTAACTTTTCAGCTGTTCTCCGTTAACGTGACATAAATAGTTATAATGATTTTCATTCAGTCAGACTGACAGTAGCTACATGCGTTGCAGGTAGATTGTAGTAAGGAATTGATTAATGCCTGGTTTCAAAGTTAGTGAACTGGACTTAATATTTTGTGTCCATTGTTGGACACAACACGGTTTAGATCGAACCGTTATACCGAGGATTTCTGTCGGCTAATGTGTCTCAGGTTTTGATAAAGGGCCGACAATCCGCGACATCAGATGGTAGCAGCGCTGGGCATTACACTAAGGAAGTAAGGAAGGGAGGAAGTGGAGAGAAACGGAGTTGAGCCTTTTTTCATTCAGTGTCATCAACAGTAAGAGAAAAAGGCAGGAAGAAAAGATATAGCCGATAATTAAAATGAGGTCGATAGTTTTAATTTATCGTGCGATTAATTGACTTATCGTTTATCGCGACAGGCCTATTTCCAACACAATCCTAACAAACGGCTTAATGTTGAAAAAAATAAATGGTTTCTCTTCACAATATTTATAAATTTATTTATTAATCTATGTTTATGATTTGTTCTTTAAATTGCCATTCATATAATTTTTCGGTCTCAGGATGACAGGGAGATGAAGAGACTGATTCTGGTTCTTTAGGTTCTTTAGGTTCTTTAGGTTCTGCGGTTCCTCTCCTGGTCCATTCTGTCTGGTATCGAACATCCCACTGTGCACCACTGAATATAACCGACACATTTTTCAATGTCCCTACTAAACTTCACTATAACTGTTTAGCCTGGAAAGTCTGTCTTCCCACTACGTCTGTGTTTCTGCCAGAGGTTTTACTTTAAGGACGGTGTGTTATCTATTGGTGGACATTTTAAAAAGTCGCAGGTTGACAGCAGCTCACTGCGGCTGCGCTGTGTCCGTCTCTAGGCAACCGTGACCACAGGAGAATGGGGGTGGGGTCCTATTTAGGTCCTGCAACGACAATTTAGCTGGCCTTAATATTTCCCGTTTTTTGTTTTTGGTCATTAATATGACACTTATTGTTGAGATGTGTGTGATAGTTTGTCTATCAGACATTTATAGCAATACGGAATAAATCACATCCCGTATTGGTTCAATACGGAGCGGAGACATCAACAACCACCTGTTATTTTAGCCTAGCTTAAGGCTAAGCTACCTGAATATTCGCAACTCTCTTGTTGTTCACTGATATTACTTACCTTCTGTCTTTCAACCACTTTGAAAAGCTTTTCTTTGTCTCTACAACATCTTTATTCTTCTTTTCCGTTTTGTGCCCCGGAGTTTTTTTCTGCCGCCCATCTTTAGCTCCCTGTCGTCGAGTGCAATTTATTTTTAAATTCAAATTGAAAAATAAAAAAACCGCCTCAGCGCTTCTCGAAGGGCCCAAGCTAGCTGTGTGGGAGGGAGAGGAGCTGGCGGCTGGGATCATTTCATACACAAACAGCTGTTACGTTCATAAAACGCTGACTGGAAAAAAAAATCATCCCATCGTTTTTGCGTCCCCTCTGATGCAGCGCCCCACTGCGTTGCATACAGTGCATAGCCACTTTTTGCGCCACTAACCCTTCTTTAAATAGCTTTAATAATAATTGTATTTCATTTTTTGGGTATTGCTGAGAATCCAAACAAGTTTTTTTTCCACCAGTATTTGCTGGGATGAGGGACCAGAACTGCTAACAAATATCTAAAACCTGAATATCTAAGATCACCCAAAAACTCTATATTTACAGTTCAAACACCAAATATCCCTTAATATTCATTAATACATCCAGTAGGAACAGTTTTGGCTCTATCGACAGTTTTCCTTTTTGCCATTCCTGTGGGTCCAGCCAATCAGTGCCAAGGAAAATGAATGGTGCTGCTGGATTGGCTGCTTTGCAAGTATCAGCCAATTGTGTATCAAGTGTTTCAAGTAAAATTACAGCAAAATATTTCAGCTTTCTGAAGTGCATTTTTTAACAAATGTTTTTGATTTTCTTCAAATACTTTGGAGTTATGTTCCGCATAAAAATCAGCAAATTGGTGAATCTGTGAACACTGAACCGTGATCAGACGGGCGTCCGCTGTGTGTCTTTGGGCTGTTAATGATTCTGTGTTTCTGCTTTGGGTAAAAATGTTGATTTTTTTGTTGTTTTTGTTTTATTTTGCTTACTTCAAGGAAAAATCTGCCCTTTTTTGTGCAGAGATTTTCTTCTCATTGCATTATTTTCATTGTATTTTTTTTGTGTGTGATTTTCACTGCAAAACAATAAACAGTCGTGACGTCCAGGAGGAATTGGCACTGACAACAATCCTGTTTTGCATTTTACAATCAACATTGTGTGAATGTTGATTTCTGTTGGGAAAGATAAAAGGTAATGGCAGCAAACAGAAGAGCCACTGACACAATAATCACCTCCACACAGAGCTATGTCTGGCTCTGCTTCTGCTGGAGGTTTCTTCTGGTGAAATCAGAGTTTTTTTGTTTTGTTTTTCCAATTGAATGCTTAGTAGGAGAAATTGTTATAAAGTTAACAACTCAGTATCAGATTTACTGTCAGGAGGAGCAAATGCTGTAAATCAACAAGTCAGTGCAATCTGCTTGGCGAGGTAAAAACAAAAAGCTATTAAACTAATTTAAATAAATTGAACTCAACTACACTGTTTTATAACTAGAATTGAGTTGGAATCCATGTAATCTGGATAATTAGATTGAATTTACTTTTTTGTAAAGTCCCTGAAACTATGTTATGAACTGGCATTTTGTGAATAAACTGAATTTAATTGAGATCATGGAATCGACGTTTTCTTCAAAAAATACCATTGAATTTCTATATAGACAGAGTATTTTGAACCATTTGTGTATTTTGATAACTTTGAAGCTACTTTTCAGAAAATGATGTCACATGGCTGCTGACAAATGGTTGTTTTGAAACATGAGTTTCTCTGTTTGTGTCAAATTACTGACATAAATTAATGTAATTAAAATTGCAGAAGAAATTTTCATGTTTACTTGTAATAAATTCCAATAACAAACCATGTAGTTCAGCTCAGCTTTCATTCACAACACTGGGTTATGTTCAGTTCCTCTTTTGTCCACTAGGTGGCAGCACAGCTTCAGTCATTGATCCTGGTGCAGGAATCATAACATTCAGCTACATGATGTAATTCCAGTTAAAAACTAAACAAGTGTAGAAAATAAAATCTGATCGTTTTATGTGTACTAAATATTGAGAAGTGCTAAACCCTCAAAGTATTTCTATTGCAATGTTTTCAAGCTCCATATTTACAAAGCTAAACTATCACCTGCATGGCACGTTGAATTTACAACTTTATCAGAACAATATTTAGAAGTTTTTACTAGTTTAATTTTGATTCCCATTAATTCTAAATTTTAAAATGATCCAACAAGGTGTAAGAACATTTAATTTTAAAGTATTGCAGGCATGTTTGTCTCACAGAAAAACACGATGTTTATCAATCATTTGATAAAATGAACACTTTATATTTTATTTTGACGTAAATACATTTTTAACGTCCCTTATAATCCACCAGGGGGCGGTGTTTCCTGCTCAGCATTTCCACTTCCTCCAGAAGTCTCTGCACAGTAAAGCCCAAAGGATTTATACTGGCAGATTTAGGTTTAAAGTGACATTTTACACATTTTCTCTACCATCAATCTGAGATTAGGGTGATGGTAAAGAGTCCTTCAGTCCTCATGGATTTGGAGTTAATCACTAAACATAAATTATCAAAATATCAGGAAAATACAAAACACATCACCATCGTTCTCTATCGGGGTGGGTAAAGTTTAGGTTTTACTATTTTCTGTACAACACCAATATCCTGTCGCTGTGACCTTTGACCTCCTCCCCCCTCATGCTGGTAAACCAGCCTCGTTTCAAACCAGAAGGCAGCAGAACCTCGAGGACGGCCTCCTTCGGTCAGCCGGACCCGGAAAACACGATGACATTTAATAATGAAATTCCCTGAAAATATTTCTGATGCATCAAAACTAAATCAGTGATTTTCACTGCAAAACAATAAACAGTCGTGTCGTCCAGGAGGAATTGGAACTGACAACAATCCTGTTTTGCATTTTACATAAAAACAGAATTTACTGAAACTCACGTTCACACAGCAGAAAATGCAACAGACTGGTTTGGTTTTGCTCAGGCTTTTCTACGGCAGCCTGAACGGCCCAATTCTGATGTTTTCACCACAAATAAATCAAATTTTAACCACTTCCATGTGTGGAACTAAATCATATCTGATAGTTTTCAAAGTGTTTTCAGTCTGAACGGTCATGTCGCATTATATCCGACATTAACGTGAGATGTGTCGTAATTCAGCACCAGAAGAAGAAAACGGTGAATCTGGACATAAGCAAAAATAATGAAGCGATGAAAACAGTCAGTGAACGCATCACCACAACATCCCACCACTCTTGGTCCGACTCCACCTCCAATCAGAACCAGATCAGAACCGGGTCAGTAGCTGCAGTCCCTGCTCCACTACAGGCCGCTCCTGTTAGCTGGACATTTTTTTCACAGCGTCCTTTGTCTGCCGACCAAACTGTCCAAGATGGCTGCGGCGGCCATCTTTACTGCAGTAAACATAGCGCTGCGGCGGCCATCTTTACTGCAGAAACTGCGCTGCGGCGGCCATCTTTACCACAGTAAACATAGCGCTGCAGCGGCCATCTTTACTGCAGGAAACATCGCGCTGCGGCGGCCATCTTTAATGAATTGGTTGAGAACTCTTACTGTTGTTCCTGTTGAATAGAAATTTGGTCCAGGCGGACATCTTGGAGCCACACTGCGCCCTGACCCGCAGGCTGTAGTCGGAGTCAGATCCCAGGTCAAAGGTCAGGTCGCAGCTGGTGAGGGGGATCCTCTGGCACTGAGGAGCGTTTATCCAGCTGCCGTTCCTGATCAGGAGCTCAAACTCCCTGAAAACAGAAACAGGTGGAAACAAAGTGACTCAGAAACAGCCTTGACTCTCCGACGTCCCTTCGGTCTGGTTACAGTCACTGGAGTCTCCATCAGTTTGATTCTAAGAGACTCTCAGTGATCCTGGCTGCTCTTTCTGCTCTAGTTGTCAGGAATGTTTCTGTCTGTTTGGTCTCAGGTCTCAGGATCAACGTTGCTCAACAGCCGTTGATCTGCATTCCCCCTGCAGGGTGCTGCAGCTGTCAGTCAGGCATGCTAACGGCTGCCAGGCGTTGATCCCTCTGACCTCCTGTTCGCCGTGACTCACCTGCCTCGTCCATCAGGTCGGGTCGGTTTGCTGGAATATGAAGCAAAACTAAAACATAAACAGAGTCAGGCTGCTGGTGCTCATAGACATGTTGTCTCTGCAGCTGGTGTGAATTTTACCCGATAAATAAATCTGTGTTTTCATTGTGAGATGAAGAAAACATGAGCTGAAGCTGCTGCTGGTTTCATTCACTATTAGTTTATTAAAGTGTTTTACGCTATAAAAACATAAGATTCATTAATTATGAAACAAGAAACAAACATTCTATTTTGTTAAATTCCCTCCTAAAAATCATCAATGCACATCATTGATTACTGATCGAGTTCTGATCAATCCAAAGCAACTAACAGGTTTTAGCCTTGATTTAAAGGAACTCAATGTTTCAGCAGCTTTTCAGTTTTCTAGATGTTTGTTCCAGATTTGTGGTGCATAGAAGCTGAAATCTGCTTCTACATATTGATTCTGGTTCTAGATGAACGGATGAATTTCTCTATGTTTTGCTTTCGTCGTCTAATCGTGGAGATGTTATTCAGGTGACAGAAGGCCGACTTTGTAACTGACTTTATGTGTCTGAAGGTCTGATCTCTAAAAGCAGGCGGCTCACAGAAACCCTGAATCTGAACACCTGATTCTGTCACTGGGACTTTAAATCTCTGTTTGGTTTTATTATTTAGCCTAGTTAACATTTTTCTAATAGAAATGATTTGCCAGAAGAGCTGAGTGTTAATTATGTCCCAAATGCAGCAGAGCAGAGCCAGCTGTGTGATGAAGAGGAGTTTAACACTGAACTGATAAAACATTTTACAAAACCCATGAGCCGACAGAAGCAAATGAGGGACATTAGAGGCAGAGTGCATGCTGGGAAACTGAGGGAAGGAGACTAATGAATTCTTACAAAAACACATATTGTAAGGATTTGAGTTTATTTAGGTTTCTGTGTCGGTTGAGTTTCTGTTGTCCCGTCTATCCCTGGATTGACCTTGATTTCCCTCCTTGTATTTAAATCCACCTGTGTCTCTTTGCCGGGTCCTCGTCTCATGTCTTTACTCTCGTCTTCTGTAGCCAGTTGCTACCAGTTTTGAGCTCCTGGCCTTCTGCTCACCTGTGCTGCCTGGATTTTGTGTTTATTCTTCATTAAATCATTTCAATCTACTAACCTGAGTTCACTGCGTCATCCTCACCATTCCACAACCGCAACACGACACATACTTAGAGCACTTTACAAATAAGAATATTATCATGATCTTTATTATTATTATTATTATTATTATCATGCTCATTTCAGTGACTCACTGACGTGGCTTCAGTCCAAAGTATCGCAGCCTGATCATGATTCAAGCCTGATAAAAAATAAAAACAAACTGAGCAGAGATTCGGTGTTTGAGATGAAGGTTGGTAGTTGGAGGCAGAAAAACCCAAACCATGAGGTTCCTGTTGGCCTCAGATGTTTATTTTTCAGGTTTGTTCCAGGTTAGACTTTGATAAACTTTGTTTAGGCTCAGGTTCATCATGACATGATGACTCAGGGATGAAGGTGAACGTCTGAATGGTTTCCTGGGAATGCTGCATGACTGGCTCTGAGTTTAATGAGCGATTATGAAAACAAATCAGGAGAAAATGAGTTTCCAGAGAAGATGTCAGAAACCAATCTGACTTTAAGCTTCAGTTTCTCCTGACTGGTTTGGTGTCAAATAACATTAAGATGTTCAACAAAGTGTGTCGCTGATTTTTTTATTTTAAAGTTTCTTTATTCTCAGGATGCACTCAGATACAGATGAGATTAATAAATACAGAGTTTCAGCTAATACAATTCTAAAACAGTTTTATACGTTTAAATATGAACCTATAAAAAGTTCATAGGTTCTTTTGTTCTGATGACAATGAAAGCTGCGGTCTGAGCCTTTATAGCAACGCGTGGTGAACGGAGGAACAGAGAACCGTCTGATTCACAGCAGCATGAGACGCAGGTCCACAATGTTTCACACGAACTGGTCTGAAAGCTGATCTCCTGTCAGTTGAGCCGCTGGCGGACATGATGGATCCAGAGCCCGGGACGGAGACGTTCGTCCCCATGTCCAGGGACAGAGATGTTCGTCCCCATGTCCCGGGACGGAGACGTTCGTCCCCATGTCCAGGGACAGAGATGTTCGTCCAGCACAAAAATCAGTTTGAGAAAGAAACCGTAGAGAAAACTGAAACTAGACACCATTGTTTCCATTTGTTTCCATTTGTTTCCATCCACTACAGTTAATGTGTTTCACAAAACTGCATCATTTTTGGAAACACTTAGCTTTTTTGCATCACATGATAATCAACAGCTGGATGTTACTACTGGAGGAAATGATGAAGAAACGACAGGAAGTGGTGGGATGATGGAACTGCATGTTTTCAAATGACTGATCAAACCTATTTGATTTTAAGTTTCTTATTAGCAACATTTTATTTGCTTTTGTAATGGAAACACAGTTAGTGATGTGGGAACATTTCACCTTCAGAACATTTTCAGAGTTTAAATCCAGGAGAACCGGATTCCAGCAGAGGGGCAGGGCAGCAACGAGTTACATTTAGTAGTTTTACCAAAACCCACTTTTTACTTTTACTTATTATAATGAAGCATTGCTATTCTTACAAATGCAATATTTCTGGATTCTCTGTGTAATATTAAAGTAAAGAAGCTGATCCTGAACCAGATCGCTTCGTCTCCAACCTCAGTTCCTCCATCAACTCTGATCCCAACACCAGAGTGCTAATCCTAATTTAGCTGCCTGCAGTCCAGGACTGTTTAAAATAACCCTGCAGAGCAGAATCTGTAAACCATTTACCTGAAAGATTTCTCATTTATTTACAGGGATTACAGTTTTTTAGTGGCACAAAGTTGTGATGTTGCTGGAATCTTTTGAGGCAACTGTTTGTGATCTGACAATAGATTGTAATCAGATCCCCCATGTGGGAAAAGAGGGGACTTTGTTCCTTTGTAAGCTGCCACTATATGTAAGCTGTAATTCCATACATTATTGTTTGCACTTGTCTCTACTGGGGTCACGAGGGCTGCTGGTTCCTATCTCCGGGCGAGAGGTGGGGTCACCTGGACGGGTCACCAGTCCATCGCAGAGCTGCACAAAGACAGACAGGACAAATAATCACACCAAGGACAATTTAGAGAGACCAATCAACCTGACAGCCATGTTTCTGCCAGAGAACCCAGAGAAAACCCACCACGCTCAGGGAGAACATGCAAACTCCATGCAGAAAGGCCCTGGGCCAGGAATCAAACCCAGAACCTTCTGGCTGCAACAGTGTGGTTCCTGTGAATAAATGAAAAATCTTGCATCTTGCAGCAAATTGTGTTTCTTCCTCTGCAGATGTATTTTAAACAGCCTTGGACTGCAGGCAGCTCATTTGGGGTTAGCAAGCCTTTTCTTCACTTAAAGCTGATATTTTGCTTCAAATAAAAAAAACTGCTAATAATAGAAATGATAGTGAGGTTTTAACTTCGACTAAATGAAAACAAAAGTTCTGAAGAATCAAATAACAAGGAAACAGTAACTAGAAAAATGCTGATCGGCCTGCAGAACATCCAGCTTGGGTTGTGGTCAGAACCGGATTAAAGAGGGTGCATTGTTAGGATACCAAAAACTAAATCGCAAAGACATTTACTTTTCAGGAACCATGTCAGCACTGCCTTCAGAATAACCAAAATAATTAAATTGGAGCTCATAATTTATTTTCAAAAATCTAATTCTATGTATGCAGCATTTATGAATGTTTGTAAATGAGTGCAATCCAAAAGGAAATTAAAAAAGATTTCCAACAAACCAATGATTTAAAATGGATCTGTACATCCACTTTGCTTATTAACTTTTCATCACATTACCAACAAACATGCAAGCACTGACCAGCCTGCATGGTTTTGGACTCCAGCAACCAGAGAGAACTGTGGTTTACAGAAGAACATGTAAACGCCTCACACCACCGTTTGCCTGGGATTCAAACCAGGAGTTTCATGTTGTAGCAGCGCTACGAGCTGCAGCCTTCATTTCAGACCAGACATAACGAGTCAGAAATAACTAAAAATGATTAAATAGACACAAATGATGCAGAAGCTGCCGTGCTCCATTTGTGTCCTTTTTATAGGATTCAGCACAAAGACTCAGTTTTGCAGAAAATCAGCAACAAAACATTCCTTGTCTTTGTGGGAGTTGCAGAGAGTAGCAATCTCATTATCTCATCCCAAAACACGATCACATGACCTTTAACTGTGATCCTCTCCAACATTGGGGTTCGGGTCTGGATCAATCTGGATCAATCTGGATCAATCTGGATCAATCTGGATTCTAACCTGAAATAAGATGGTTAGAACTGCCGTCCTTGTTTATCTATGACAAAACATAGGATTGATTTTAAAACTGATTTGGTTAATTTGTCATAACCTGCTTAATGCTACACTGTTTTGTTCTCCAAAGGGTTGGCAGTTCTAAGAAATGTGTGCATGTGTGTGTGTGTGTGTGTGTGTGTGTGTGTGTGTGTGTGTGTGTGTGTGTGCGTGTGTGTGTGTGTGTGTGTGTGTGTGTGTGTGTGTGTGTGTGTGTGTGTGTGTTTGTTTGTAATACCTTGTGGGGACCATTTTCCTGATGTCCCACATTGTGGGGACTCGCTGCTCCTTGTGGGACCAAAGCCTTGGGTAAATGCTGTTTTTGGGTCAGGGGTCAGATTTAGGACTAAGATGCGAATTGAGTTTTGGATAGAGTCAGGGTAATGATGAGGGTAAGGTTTGGGCTGTAGAAATGAATGGAAGTCAATGGAAAATCCCTACAAAGATAGCCACGAAAACATGTTTGTGCGTGTGTTTAATTGGTTCTTTCATTTTTGCTTTGAGCTGAATTGTGAGGTTATAAATGCAGCTGCAGTAAATAAACACAGAACTCTTCCTCTGGTTCTGACAAAAAAATGCTGGTAAGGTTATAAACTATCGCATCTTCACTTCTATTTAGGTTTTTTACATTTTAAACTTTTACCTTTAAATTCTGTTTTGCAGGGATTTTTGTGAAATCCAGTGAAAAAATAGTTTGTTTTTTGTGAATAAATGCAGTTTCGCAGCAGGAGAACATAAACCACAGTCTGGAGAAAAACAGAGAAAATAAAGGTTAGTTTCTCTTTATCTTCAAAAAGTAACTCCTTTTCAAGCTAATTGTAATTTAATGTTCATATTCGGTTTGTTTGATTGAAACACAATTACCAGGTTATTTCCTCTTCATTTAACTTCTAGTATTAATATATTTAGTCATTTCGATTTCTGCTGATGGCCACAGGGAAGAGACAGAACAAATGTTTTTTTTTTTGTTTTTTTGTTACAGATCAGTGTCATAATGAAAATTTTAAGAAATATGTGAAAAAAAACAATTTTATAAAAGTTATCCACTGCAGTTACAAAGCTGCAGTAAAGTGGGGGTAAGTCGACCCCCCCACTCACCTTGGGGTTTGAGTTACCGCTAAATATAACAGTGAGTGGAGGTAAGTCAACATTAGTCAACATGCGTGATAGCCCACATACTGTTGACTACATTTTAGCTAACCTTAGCATTGTAGCTAATTTTAGCTTATACACTATTGTTTTCATGCTAAATGGCGTGTTAGCTGATGTGCTTCTGATAGTCCACATGCTAATGACGGCAATAAAGCTACAATTAGCATTTAGGTAATGGTAGCTTATGTAGTACTGCTTGCATACTGGATGGAAGATGTTACTGGAGTTCAACATGCTAGCAATAGCCTTCATGCTAACAATAGCCTTCATGCTAGCAATAGCCTTCATGCTAATCATCATGTTAGCTAATTTTGCTATAAAGACGTCATGTAATGTTCTTGATGGAGAAAGCCAATGTTAGTCAACATGATAGTGATAGCCCACATGACAAGAGTAGCCTTGTAGCTAAAATTAGCATTTTAGTACATTTTGATATAACAGCTTACCTTTAGATACTGAATGGACTAAGTCAGTGCTACTCCTCTCGAGTTTAATCAAGGCTTAATGCAGTTCTTGGTTTCAACAGCCATTTATTGTGGACACGTCTTTAAAGTCTCCAAAAAATTCTGTCAGAACTAAAAACAAAAGGTAACACAAACCCAAATCAATTCACAATAAATGGAGTATTTACATAAATAAAAGATATAAATAAATAAACCCGTCCTTTTGTAGCTGCATTGATTCCAGAGGAATAAAGCTTAACTTCTTATGATCAGCTCCTTTAGCTTAAATGCCCCATGTTCCTCTGTGTGCCAGCCAATGTTTCCCTGGGCAACACATGATCCGTGAAACCAAATAAAAAGTCCCCTCCCACATTTGAATGCACACTTATGAGCATCAACACAAATTTACTAATATTACCTCACATTTAAACTTAATTCTTTACATTAAATAAAATTTAACTACTGCCACCTTAAGCCAAACAACAACAAAAAACCCAATAAGCCAGGTGCAGTTGCCTTGACAGTAACATGTTGACTGCTAGTCAACATGCTAGTACGCAACAGATGCTGCTGCTTAACTGATTAGCTGGTGCAATAATAAAACATGTTACTGTTTCATAGGATGACATTTTATTTTTGATGTTGTTTCCGTTTGTTTGACTCCAGGCAGATTGACAACAAAGAAGAATCGACAATGGCTCTGAAGATGTGGCTGTTGCTGATCAGAAGTCTGTTCAGCGCTGTTGTTTTAATGGTGATACTCCACTGGCTGAACATCATCACACTGAGTGATGCATTCACATCTGAAAGGAACCTGTCAAAGTTGGTCATCGCAGCATTAAACGATCCCAAGATATCAGGGGCTTTAACACTGACAGTCACTGTGTTCTTCATCATATCAAACTCCCGCAAAACAATTCTGCATGTTCTTGAGTCTGCAGTATGCAGCATGCATTGGTTGAACATGGTTCAACTGCCAGGTTTCGTCCCATCTGCATTAGATGATCCTAAGATATCAGGAGTAATAACAGTGTTAAATATAGTGCATCTTACTGCGTCAACTTCACTGACCACAATTATCATGGCTGCTGTGAATGTTGTACTTTGGTTTAATTGGCTGAACTTCATCACTCTGACTGATGTATTCACATCTGAGAAGACTTTCTCAGAGTTAGTCTTCACAGCATTAGATGATCCTAAGTGTTGTGGAGTGTTAGCACTGACAGTCACTGTGTTTTTCATCAGGTCAAACTCCCGCAGAACAGTTCTGTTGGTTGTTGTGTCTGCAGTATTTAGTCTGCATTGGTTGAATGTTGTTCCACTGCCAGGTTTCCTCCCAGCAGCGTTAGATGATCCTAAGGTTTCAGAAGCGATGACAGTGATGATCACAGTGTTTTTCACTCTATCAAACCCAGTGACTACAACTGTCTTAGCTGCTGTGAATGTTGTTCTCTGGTTTAATTGGCTGGAATTCATCTCACTGAAGGATGTATTCACATCTGAGATCAGCCTTTCCGAGTTCGTCTTCACAGTATTAGAAGATCCCAAGATGTTGGGAGTGTTAACACCAGGAATCACTGTGTTTTTCATGTCCAACTTATGGGTAATAACAGTCTCACTTACTGTGTATGCAATCTTGCATCGCTATAACATCATTAAACTGACAAGGTGAATATCTAATATCACCCAAAAACTCTTACAACTGCCTATTTTTACAGTTCAAACACCAAATATCCCTTAACATTCATTAATACATCCAGTAGGAACAGTTTTGGCTCCATCCACAGTTTTCCTTTTCGTCGTTCCTGTGGGTTCAGCCAATCAGTGCCAAGGAAAATGAATGGTGCTGCTGGATTGGCTGCTTTGCAAATATCAGCCAATTGTGTATCAAGTGTTTCAAGTAAAATTACAGCAAAATATTTCAGCTTTCTGAAGTGCATTTTTTAACAAATATTTTTTATTTTCTTCAAATACTTTGGAGTTATGTTCCGCATAAAAATCAGCAAATTGGTGAATCTGTGAACACTGAACCGTGATCAGACGGGGGTCCGCTGTGTGTCTTTGGGCTGTTAATGATTCTGTGTTTCTGCTTTGGGTAAAAATGTTGATTTTTGTTTTTGTTTTATTTTGCTTACTTCAAGGAAAAATCTGTCCTTTTTTTGTGCAGATTTTCTTCTCATTGCATATTTCATTGTATTTTATTGTTTAGGGTTGGGTGAATGTTGATTTCTGTTGGGAAAGATAAAAGGTAATGGCAGCAAACAGAAGAGCCACTGACACAATGATCACCTCCACACAGAGCTATGTCTGGCTCTGCTTCTGCTGGAGGTTTCTTCTGGTGAAATCAGAGTTTTTTTGTTTTGTTTTTCCAATTGAATGCTTAGTAGGAGAGATTGTTGTAAAGTTAACAACTCAGTATCAGATTTACTGTCAGGAGGAGCAAATGCTGTAAATCAACAAGTCAGTGCAATCTGCTTGGCGAGGTAAAAACAAAAAGCTATTAAACTAATTTAAATAAATTGAACTCAACTACACTGTTTTATAACTAGAATTGAGTTGGAATCCATGTAATCTGGATAATTAGATTGAATTTACTTTTTTGTAAAGTCCCTGAAACTATGTTATGAACTGGCATTTTGTGAATAAACTGAATTTAATTGAGATCATGGAATCGATGTTTTCTTCAAAAATACCATTGAATTTCTATATAGGAGTCACATGGCTGCTGACAAATGGTTGTTTTGAAACATGAGTTTCTCTGTTTGTGTGAAATTACTGACATAAATTAATGTAATTAAAATTGCAGAGGAAATTCTCATGTTCATGATAAGAAATACACTGCTTTCTCCTCTCCTCTCGGATTGCATGAGTATAATCGCATGCCACAGGGTCTGTGTAATAGCCCGGCTACTTTTATGCGAATGATGCTCACAATTTTTGGTGACCAGAACTTTTTAAGCCTTCTTTGTTACTTGGACGATCTGTTGGTTTTCGGCAAGTCGGCAGAGGAAAGCCTGCAGAGACTGGAGATGGTGTTCCGGCGGTTAAGAGAACATAACCTAAAGCTGTCTCTATCTAAGTGTCAGTTTTTGAGAAAGTCGGTCAAGTTCTTGGGTCACATTGTTACGAGAGACGGAATTGCAACAGACCCTGATAAAGTGCAAGCAATCATAGGTGTGTCAGAAGCAGATCTCATGGAAACTGATGGCACCACACCATCTCCTAAGAAGATTCGCTCTTTTCTTGGAATGGTGGTGTATTATCAGCATTACATTGAGAACTGCTCTGTGGTTGCCAAGCCTTTATTCCAACTGACTACAGGGACTACCAAGCCACGGAGGGGAAAGGGCCGAAAGAAGCAAGCTTTGGCGCGTAAGCTTGTTGCGGCTGACTGGACCCCAGAGTGTAGTGAGGCATTTAGGACTCTGAAAGCTGCACTGACGGAGCAGGTTCTTCTTGCCCACCCAGACTTTACAAAGCCATTTCTGCTCTCTGTTGATGCATCATCTTCCGGATTAGGAGCTGTGCTGTCATAGGTACAAGATGGCCACAATATTGCCAGGCCCGTTGCCTTTGCTAGTAAGTCCTTGAATCATGCTCAGTCCAAATACCCGGCTCATAGGCTTGAGTTTCTCGCCATGAAATGGGCGATTCATGATAAGTTTAGTCATTGGCTGCGTGGACATAAATTTACTGTTTGGACTGACAACAATCCTCTGAAATACATTCTTACCAAGCCGAGGTTGGACGCTTGCGAACAGAGATGGGTGGCCAAACTGGCCCCCTTTGATTTTGACATTCAGTATATTCCAGGGCCGCGAAACGTGGTGGCAGATGCATTGAGCAGGGAACCATTTGCTCATCACAAAATGATGCACCGTTTGACGAGTACTCCATACGACACTCTGTTGCAAGAGGCCAGAGGTTTGTTGGTGGAGGATGTTCAGAACATGTTTCGCCTTTCTCGGGAAGAGTCTACGGATGAGACGCCCAAACTCACTCCTTCAATTTGGGGCTCTGTCATAGATTGACATAGGTGGATAGTTTGGATATTAAGGACAATGGTGGGAGAATTTCTCGTGATGAGGTGTCAGCCTTATTAAAGTCTCACCAATGTTGGAGTGAAGGTGCAAAAATGAGAGCGACCTGTTACACCCAATAGCTGGAGAAACTGTTGCCAGTGGGGCAGAACCCATTGCCTGTCCTCACACATGAGGAGTTGTATGATAAGCAGTGTCAGGATCCTGTGGTCAGCCGGGTGTCTTTTTATGTGAACAGGGGGAGTCAACCATCCAGACGTGAACGCGTTCATGAATCGCGGGAGACAAACCGTACATTGCGACAGTGGGGTAAACTCACGACCCGGCTGAGCGTGTTGTACAGAGTTTCTAAACATGTGGTGAGCAAGAAGAAAAGGTTTCAATATGTGGTTCCAGTTGCTTTGAGAGGTCAAGTGTCAAAAGGGGTGCATGATGATGCAGGCCATCAAGGTCAGCAGCGCACACTGTGGCTGGCCAGACAACAATTTTACTGGAACTCGATGGAACACGATGTCAAAGAATATGTGAGTCTTTGCAAGACATGTGTTTTGAGCAAAGCACCCAAACCTGAGGCCAGGGCTCCACTTGTTTCCGTTGTCACATCAGCACCACTTGAATTGGTTTGTATTGACTTCTGGTCGGGAGAGGATGTCAATAACAAGTCCATCGATGTTCTAGTGGTGACAGACCATTTTACCAGGCTCGCATGTGCTTACCCATGTCCAAACCAGTCAGCCAAGTCAGTAGCTCGCGTGTTATGGAATAATTTTTTTTCCATATACGGATTTCCAGCTTGTATCCACTCTGACAGAGGGGCTAATTTTGAGAGTTCCCTCATTGCCGAGCTACTCCAGATGGCCGGTGTTCGTAAGAGCCACACGACCCCTTACCATCCTGCGGGAAATGGCCAGGCGGAACACCTAAATCGCACCCTGGGTAGCATGATCCGGGCTTTGCCTCCTCGGGCAAAGGAAAAATGGCCTCAGATGCTAAACACACTGACCTTTGCTTATACTTGCACGGTACATGAAACAACAGGGTTTCCACCTTTCTTTTTGATGTTCGGGCGAACTCCGAGGTTACCTGTTGATGTGATGTTTGGAAGTGTTCTCCTAGATGGAGAGACTGCTGACATGGACAAATATGTTCAGTCATTGGGCACAGATCTCAAGGAAGCAATGACTTTGGCTCAGCAGCATGCTGAGAAGCTGCAATTGAGACAAGCTGAGGTGTATAACCGAAAGATTAAGGGACATTCTTTGGAGAAGGGAGACAGAGTTTTGATGGCTAACAAAGGGGAACGAGGGAAGAGGAAATTGGCTGATCGTTGGAAGGATACAGTTTACATTGTGGTCCATAAGAACAGTGAACTGAACACCTATGTTATTCGTCATCCTGTTACGGGATGAGTTAGGACAGTTCATAGGAATCTGATCATGCCTGTAAACTTCTTGCCTTTGCCATCATGGGATGATTCTGTCTCAGGTTTCTTTGTCGAACACAGCTTCAGAAGATGGGTCGTCAGATGATGTGGTTCCAGGTGAGCAGGACAGTGACGCTCGAACAGCTCACTGGGTTTCCTCCCTTCCAGAGTCTAGTGTGGTGAGGACTGCAGGGGAAGTAACAGTACCTAGTGAATCTGGAGCGATTGGGGGTAATGATGGTAGTGTTCAGGGTGGAGGGATCGTGTCTGCCTGTGGGGACGATAGACACGTCGTCGATGGGGTGGATCATGGGTCGCGGAGTTCACACTCTGAGGATGACATTAGTGATCGGCTGTCAGATTCTGTGAGCATGAGCTTACACACAGGTAACACTATAGGTTCAAACAGAGCTGTTAGTGGCACACATGGGTCTGGATGTGACACGGTCATTACGGTTGCACCCTCTGGGATTCCTTCGGTTGTTCAAGGGGAAGGGATACGGACTAGACTGGGTAGACTTATCAAACCTGTTAACAGGTTGATTCAGACAATGTCCACACAGTCAAAATTTTGTCATAGATCATTCAGGGACCATTTATTTTGTGGTATGTGTAATTTCTTTATTTTTTTTATTGGGACTTCTTTCACTGGGGGGTCTTGTCATACTTTTATTTGGGTTGTCCAATGCCTTGGAAACTTTTGGGTGATTTTGGATGTACTCTGTGATGGATGTGTAAGTGGCATGTCTTCTATGGTGAGGTGGGGACTTAGCTAACCCTCATCTCCCCTAATTCTTCATTGAATAGCTCTTTGCTGGTCGACCATTTTGGTCTTGTATGGAGGGTGCACTTGGGTCACATGTATTGGTGTGGTCAGATCTGTACATTTTTTTTTCTCTTGACTGTTTATATTTTTTTTGTATTGTTTTTTTTTTTGTGTTTGTTTTATGTGGGTAGCATGCCCGCAATCTAGTGTAAAACAGTGGGGGTGAATGTAGCAGTGTGATGTTATTACACTAGATTGCTAAGGAAAAGGTATTCCGAAAGGAAATTCTGAGCATCGGCAGCTTTATTTTGAAAGGACGACAGACCCATCTTAAAATAGCGGGTAACTTCCTGTCTCAAAATTATTATTTTTATTAAAAATTCCATGTGTTGTAAATAAAAATGGGAATTATTATGGTTACTGTTGAACATATTTAGTTCATAGATCGTTGTTGCTAGTATCAGTTTGGAGTTTAAAAATATAAATTAGTGGATCATACCATTGTAGTCAGTGAAAGGTTTTCCCACGCTCTCCGTCGCGCTCTTTCTGTCCGGATTCCGTGGGAGAAGGCGCTGTGGAGCACCGAAAAGAAAACCTGTTCTGATTGATACTATTTTCTGCCATTTGAATGCAGCTGCATTAAAAATTGCCTTCACATCAGCTGTTGTCTGGCTGTTATTGCATAAAAGACACAACGCAGAATCAACTACGCTACACATAGCCACGTTTTGCACCACTAGCTGAGGCGAGAGATTTGTGTAAATATAAAAAAAAAAACATCTACTCAGATTTTACTAATGTAAAAATACAACAAAGGTTTAAAAGATATATCAAATAAAATTACAACTATATTTTTTATTCCAGAATGAGGGAATGTTAAGAATGAACAATCAGACAAGATTTGGTGAACATCAGTTTGAACATTCAACAATCGCTTATTAGCTGGGAAACATTATTTTTATTAAGCCCAAATTTCTGTATTAAATATGTTTTGAATGTTTTTGGATGTAATATTCTAATTTTAACTGTCATGGTTGCATTAGTCTACGTGGAAAAATATCACAATAAACAAAATAATTAAAATAAGCTTGAAAGTGATGTAAGTAAAATAAATGGTAAAACAGAGATAAATTATTTAGTTAATGTTAATTTACCCACCTAGTATTACTAATGTACCTGAGTTATTTTACTTTTTCCTGTTAATTTCCTGTGACCGAACCGTCCAGTTGGTGGCGGTAATGTACCATGATTGTTGGTCTCCCACCCGCCATTAATCACAAGAAGAAGAAGAACTTTGGCGCCTCAATCCATCTGCTGGAGAATCAGGCCTCTGTGTGTTTAGAGATAGTGAGGATCTGCTGGACTCATCTAAAGGTAGGAGAAACAAAACCTGGAGCGGCGGGCCGAGAAGGCGTCTCAAGGTAAGAGCTGCTGCTCGTTGCTAGCTGATGGCTAGCTGTTGATGCTAAGCTATTGATGCTAACTTGAGGCTAGCTGTTGATGCTAACTGTTTGGCTCTTGCTGTTTGGAAGTTGTGAATTTCTGCTGAGAGTCGATGAGCTAAATATCCTCCGAAGGATTCTGCTGTAGCTGAAAATCATTATGCTTTGTGTTTTTTCTGTTCTGCTTATGAATCTGCTTCTGCTGTGGTCACGTAATCTGTAGTCATGAGTGTTTTGATGCAACAAGCTTGTTGAAATTTGAAGTTCAAGACTGAAAATCAGTCTTGAACTGACTGATTTCAGGACTGAAATCAGTCAAGAGGTAAAATGGGAAAACATGGCAGTGAATAAGTTAAAAAGCAGCAGGATGAACATTCACTTTAAAATGATCACGTTCATAAGCCTTGATTTAAATATAAAGTGACCTGTACTGACATAAATAAAGGACTGATGTTTGGGAGTTAAAATGAGGTCTTCAATTTAGATTTCAACAAAAAACCACCTAAAGTCAGCTACCCTATTTCAAATCCAATAGTTTGAAATTCAATCTAAATATTTCAGAATCAGGTTTCCATACTGATCAGTATCATCTACTACACTGATCAATAGTTAAAACTGATAATATTCATGTTCTGCATCAATATAAAGTTAATTTTGGTGTTGGAAGAATACCATGTTCAATTTCATCTTTCCTGCATGACGACTGTTATAGGAGCGATTCAAACACAGCGGCACCATCTGATGAACATGAAGGTAATTGTCTGATTCATTATTTGATTTTTAGAATATAATCTTAAGCCATTGTACCCAAACATTTATTCTGAAATTAGTTTGTTCATATAGAACCTGTTTCGTTTTTTTTACTCAAACATTGTTCAAACGTTAATGTCCATATTCACAACTTTGTGCAGTCATATCTCCCAGCATGCAACGCAGACTTCTTCCACGGGGGAAAATGAAGTCCGCGGCTGCTTACCGTAATTGCGAGACCTGTTGTGGCGCAATATTGGTCCATATATAAGGCGCACCGCATTATAAGGCACACTGTCGGGTTTTGAGAAAATTGAAGGTTTTTAAGTGCGCCTTATAGTGCAGAAAATAAGGCAAAAAATTTTGGCAAAGTTTATTGCTTAGGTTGTGCATTATTAAGTAGTTTGTTTCTAATGTCATTAATATCATTAAAGCCTAGTGCTGACCTTTTTATAAGGATAGTGCAAAATACATGTTGTGATTTTGAGATCTACAGACCCTAGGCAAAATATTTGAAATATTTTTTAGATAAAAAAAAAAAAGCTATTTAGAATCTGTAATTTAACAGCAATGGAAAACCTCCCTTCAACTGTATTGACCCTCAATTAGCATAAGAATCTAATATTTATTTTTATATAGTTTCATAAGTTATGGCAGAAAATGTAGTGATGGAAAGTTATTTAGTCGGGTATGTTAAATATTGATTTTTATCCTTGTTCTCCCACCTAGTTTAATAAAAGGTCCAGCCACGATGACCGTACAGAGATGTTGAGGATAATTGAAGGACTTCAGGAGGATCACACTGTGGGACCTTCCTGCCAGCAGCTGAAATACTGCTGAATATAAAGCTATGTTCTCATCCTAGTAATGATCCACAGGGCTCTGCTTTTCAGTGTTTTCCTTTGCCTTTCAGTGGTTTTAACCATCTGTTTCCTTGGCCAAGCACATGGTTGACCTTTGTTTCAACTAACATTATTTTTTCCCTTTTTTGCAGCTTTGAATGTGAGACAAAAGCTGTTGAAGAGGAAAACAACAAAAAAGAGGAATAAAGACTAAAAAAACAGAATTTGGAAAGTGAGGCTCATGTGGTCAAACTGACTATTAAAATCTGAGCTCCATAAGTGGAAAATATCTCTTTATAATAAAGACTGAAGACTTGCATGGAAAACGGAACAATCAAGGCAAATTGTCCTAATTTTAAGTGATGATTATGAAACTGAACAATGTGGAAAAGGAATATATTGATCCAGCATCAAGACTCCAAGAACTTCTCTATCCAAAAAACATGTCATTTGCTCAGGAAATGAAGACGATGACAATTTACTGGACATAGTGACCCTCACCCGACCACCTACCAATACAAAACATATTTTTAAAAAGCCCACAACACAACCAATCTGGAACTCATCTTAGACCAACAAAAACAACTCATTTTAAACCATTTTACACAAAGAACTAATGCAAAACACATTCTTAAAAGCCCCACCACCAACTAATTCACGATTATAGAACACATTTAAAAAAAGAAAAAAAAGCCCACAACACAACCAGTAAAAGACAACATTATACTCCAAGAAGTAATACAAACCACATTTTAAAAGGCCTCCACCTCACCACCAACAAAGACAAAACTAATTTCTGCAGCCCAAACCCCACTACTAACCAATTCAACTAATTTTACACCACTAGGTAGCAATATAATACACATGGTACAAAGCTTCCACCCACCACCAACCAATATAAAACGAAACTAAAAGGCTCCAAAGCCCACCTGTAACCAATAAAAATTTAAACTATAAGAAGCAAATATTCATTTTAAATGCATACACACCACCATCAATCAATGCAAAACTCCTTTTACACCACCATATAATAAAAAAACAACCACAACCAAACAAATGAAAATAAACATTTCATTAATCTTTCTCTCTGGGATGCAGCTGGAAGAGTCGTTGTTGACCCTCAACAGGTCAGTTCAGATGCTCGAAGTTCTGAATTCAGGGTTTTCATCCAGTGTATTATAAGTCGACATGCTTTACTAGTCCCCCCTCCAGGCTAATACGTTTTTTTTTTGTTTTTAGGAAAATCCTTATTTAAACAAACACAACAAAAGCTTGTTTTTAAAAAATCCAGATTTCAAATGTCTCTGTTGCTCTGACTGCTTCACTGGAAGAGCAGATTTATTCAGATGTATTTTAAAGTTGGAAGCGTACGGACCAATTTCACAGCTGGTGCCTCTGCACGTTGTCTCCTGCGTTGCTGCTTGATTTCTGAAGTTTATCTCCATGTAACGCTTACTGAGGCTAGGCGCAGTGTTGTATAGTAACGAAGTAAAAATACTTCACTACTTTACTTAAGTATATTTTGGAGTACTTCATACTTTCCTCGAGTAAGAAAATTTTTGATAACTTTCACTTTTACTTCACTACATTTCCGAACTTAATTGCATACTTTTACTCCGATACATTTTCAATGTGTGGTTTAGTTACTCGTTACTGTGACGGAGGAGCGTCACGAGTTACGACCTAATTAAAGAGTCGCGTTAACACACACAAACACACACAATCGCTAACTTACGTTTTGTTGCAGTTTAAACTGGCGCGGTTCATCGTGGGTCCCACGCGGTGTTCCCGCTTCAGTTCACATTAATCCTTATCTGTCACTTTCAAACATTTTCCCGGCTTTATTTTCAATTAGCTTTATTGTTTCCGGATCGTGACGCACCGAGAGAGAGTTGCGCGATGTGGTGACGTCATCAGAACGTACTGAGTGTTGGCTGTTTCATGGATTATTGTATTTTTTGGATTACAAGTTTATTTATTTTTTTCTCTTATTAATTATTTAAACCTAGTGGTTTAGGTAAAGCTCCTAATTTTCTTAACTAAATGATGCTGCAGGTTTATCTATTAGCAGGTTTCATTTTGCCTGCACTTGGTTGTGTTCATTATTTTAAGTGTATTTTACAAGTTTACCAAAATATAAAAAATGTCATTCAAACTGCGTTTGCCTTGTTTTACTTTTTACTTGTACTTTACATTACTTGAGTACATCCATTTTTACAGTACTTTCCATACTTAAGTACAAGACGTTTCAGATACTTTAATACTTTAACTCAAGTAACATTTCAGTCAGTGACTTTTACTTGACTCCGAGATTTCAGTACTTTATACAACACTGCTGGCGACCTGTCCAGGTGACCCCGCCTCTCGCCCGGAACGCAGCTGGAGATAGGCACCAGCAACTCCCGACCCCGTTAGGGAGAAAGGTGACCGGAAAATGGATGGATGAATTTATGATTGGCCTCACGCGGGCTGAACAGGGACGCGGGCCACATCCAAAGATGTGGCCCGCGGGCCGTAAGATGCCCAAGTCTGCTCTGAGGCATGCAGTCGGAGTCCAACTTCCCCCTTTACAAGATGTAAACAAAAATGGAGTAGCATCAGATTTTAACAGTTTGACTGGATTTACCCAGAGTTCTCTGCACTACAGTCTTCTTGCCACATACACTACTGTTCAAAAGTTTGGGGTCACATTGAAATGTCATTAAAAGCACTGTACTTTTCAATGAAGATAACTTTAAACTAGTCCTAACTTTAAAGAAATACACTCTATACATTGCTAATGTGGTAAATGACTATTCTAGCTAAAAATGTCTGGTTTTTGGTGCAATATCTACATAGGTGTATAGAGGCCCATTACCAGCAACTATCACTCCAGCGTTCTAATGGTACAATGTGTTTGCTCATTGGCTCAGAAGGCTAATTGATGATTAGAAAACCCTTGTGCAATCATTCACACATCTGAAAACTCTTTAGCTCCTTACAGAAGCTACAAAACTGACCTTTCTTTGAGCAGATTGAGTTTCTGGAGTTTCTGGAGCATCACATTTGTGGGGTCAATGAAATGCCCCACAAATGTGGGGCATTTCTGGCTCAAAATGGCCAGAAAAAGCGAACTTTCATCCTATACTCGACAGTCTATTCTTGTTCTTAGAAATGAAGGCTATTCCATGCGAGAAATTGCTAAGAAATTGAAGATTTCCTACAATGGTGTGTACTACTCCCTTCAGAGGACAGCACAAACAGGCTTTAACCAGAGTAGAAAAAGAAGTGGGAGGCCGCGTTGCACAACTAAGCAAGAAGATAAGCACATTAGAGTCTCTAGTTTGAGAAACAGACACCTCACAGGTCCCCAACTGGCATCTTCATTAAATAGTACCCGCAAAACACCAGTGTCAACATCTACAGTGAAGAGGCGGCTGCGGGAATCTGGGCTCCAGGGCAGAGTGACAAAGAAAAAGCCATATCTGAGACCTGCCAATAAAAGAAAAAGATTAAGATGGGCAAAAGAACACAGACATTGGACAGAGGAAGACTGGAAAAAAGTGTTGTGGACGGATGAATCCAAGTTAGAGGTGTTTGGATCACAAAGAAGAACGTTTGTGAGACGCAGAACAAATGAAAAGCTGCTGGAACAATGCCTGACGCCATCTGTTAAGCATGGTGGAGGTAATGTGATGGTCTGGGGTAGCTTTGGTGCTGGTAAGGTGGGAGATTTGTACAGGGTAAAAGGGATTCTGAATAAGGAAGGCTATCACTCCATTTTGCAACGCCATGCCAAACCCAGTGGACAGCGCTTGATTGGAGCCAATTTCATCCTACAACAGGACAATGACCCTAAACACACCTCCAAATTGTGCAAGAACTATTTAGAGCAGAAGCAGGCAGCTGGTATTCTATCGGTAATGGAGTGGCCAGCACAGTCATCAGATCTGAACCCCATTGAGCTGTTGTGGGAGCAGCTTGACCGTATGGTACGCAAGAAGTGCCCATCCAACCAATCCATCTTGTGGGAGCTGCTTCTAGAAGCGTGAGGTGCAATTTCTCCTGATTACCTCAACAAATTAACAGCTAGAATGCCAAAGGTCTGCAATGCTGTAATTGCTGCAAATGGAGGATTCTTTGACAAAAGCAAAGTTTGATGTAAAAAAAATCTTATTTCAAATACAAATCATTATTTCTAACCTTGTCAATGTCTTGACTCTATTTTCTATTCATTTCACAACGTATGGTGGTGAATAAGTGTGACTTTTCATGGAAAACACAAAATTGTTTCGGTGACCTCAAACTTTTGAACGGTAGTGTATGAATTCAAACCGCACAAGAATTTGCTCCGATCCCAGATCAAGCTTTGTGGACAAGAGTTTGTTGTTTTGGTCCATATCAGAGTTCGACTGCATATTCTCTCTTCCACAAACAAACCAGACTTTCTGCAATTTTACTGGACTTCAATTAAAGTGAATGAAACCAGCCTGGTGGAAATGATGCATAAAAAAGTCAGGTTTTGAACGCTTCGTTTGTGCACTTCTGAAGGAGATGCATCCCAAAGTGTCCTGTCTACAACTAACATGCTGTCATCTCCTGATCAGCAAGATGCATTTGGTGCAGCGTCCATGTTAGAGACGGGTTTGTTTTATTGATTGATTCAGTCGTCTCTGCAATGTGCTGCGAGTAAAGTTGAAACTATCTGCGCGGCTAGTAATCAGGATGTAATTTGTAATCTGTCAAAAATAACGGATGTCAGTTGCGGTGGTGGAGCAGGAGTTAAGAACAGCCCACATAAGGAGGCCTTAGTCCTCGACACGGCTGTTGCTGGTTCGATTCCCGGTGACCTTATGTTCCCCCTCTCTCACTACTCAGACCTTTAAAAAAAACACATATGACCTTTAGATTTTTCCGATATTAAAAGTTAAATAAAAATATTTTGTTACTCTTAATACTGTTTTTATTCTACTTTGTCATTCAGAATATTCTTGACCCAAAGAAAATTGGAGATAAACAAGACTAGTGCTTGTTAGTCAGAGCAAATTGACCTACAAATTATAAGTGTCTTCAAAAGTAACATATCTCAGCAATAACCTGATATAAAAGACAGTCCTTAAGAATTTTAATTGTGTACATTTCTGATTTCTTCTTACAGATTTGGCTGTGATAAAGGATCTGAAGCCCCACGCTGCAGCGTCTATTTTTCTATCATCTGACTAAAAATTTTGTTTTCCAAAGATAACAAGTCATGAATTTCTTTAAATCAAAGCCAAACAGGCTTTCTGATGCTGTTAAAGCTAAGAGCAAAAACCTGCAGTCACAGATTGGATCACTGCCTGTTTGTAAAGTTCCTCTAATGGAGGAGAACATCAGAGTAAATGGATGCAGGTTCTTCAGGTTTGGAGAACCTGCTGCCAAACAAAGTCGCACCATCATGGTTCTTGGAGCTACAGGTGCTGGGAAGTCAACTCTCATCAACGGGATGATAAATTACATTCTCGGTGTTAAATGGTCAGACTCGTATCGGTTCATCTTAGTGGACGATGGTCAAACAAAATCCCAAGCTCACAGTCAGACATCTGAGGTCACTGTGTACAAACTCAACCACAGGGAGGGATTTGAGGTTTCCTTCTCTCTGACCATCATAGACACTCCAGGCTTTGGAGACACCAGAGGAATAGACAGAGACAGGGCGATCACAGAGCAGCTCCGTAACCTCTTCACTAGTAAAGACGGGGTCAGTCAGATTGATGCTGTGTGTTTCGTAGCTCAGGCTTCTTTAGCTCGTCTCACACCAACACAGAAATATGTCTTTGATTCCATTCTCTCCATCTTTGGCAAAGATATAGCAGAAAACATCAGGATCCTGGTGACATTTGCAGATGGTCAGAAGCCTCCAGTTCTAGAAGCCATCAAAGCTTCAGGCGTACCAAGTCCGAAAGGGAAAGATGGTCTTCCAGTTCACTTCAAATTTAACAACTCTGCTCTGTTTGCTGACAATAAATCCTCTGCAGCAGATACTCAGAGTGATGATGACGATGAAAACTTTGATCAGATGTTTTGGAACATGGGAACAAAAAGCATGAAAAGGTTTTTTGCTGCTCTAAATCAGATAGAAACCAAAAGTTTGACACTGACAAAAGAAGTCCTGAAAGAAAGAAAAGAGCTGGAGGTTTCAGTTGAGAATCTGCAGCGTCAGGTTAAACTTGGTTTGGCCAAACTGGAGGAGATCAGAAAGATGAGAGAAAAAATCAAAGAGCATGAAGCCGAGATCAGAAGAAATGAGAAGTTTGAGTTTGAGGTCACTGTGAAAAAACCGAAACAAGTTGATATCTCAGGTACTGGGAACTACATTACCAACTGTCAGCAGTGCCATGTCACCTGTCATTACCCTTGTGCAATACCAAATGATGCTGATAAGAGAGAATGTGCTGCGATGGACAGAAATGGAAACTGCAATCAGTGTCCAGGGAAATGTTACTGGAACGTTCATTTCAACCAAAAGTACCAGTGGGATTATGAAGATGTTATAGAGAAACGGACAGTCACAGACCTGAAAGCAAATTATGAAAAGGCCACAGGGCAGAAGTTTACTGTTGAGGGACTGATGAGAGAACTAAAGGCTGAATATGATGTCATGCAGAATGAGGTGAATAAATTAATAGACAAGTCAGCAAAGTGTCTGAACAGACTGAGGGAGATAGCACTGAAGCCCAATCCTCTCACCACTCCAGAGTACATTGATATGCTGATTGAAGGAGAGAAACAGGAGGCAAAACCAGGCTGGAAACAACGGATTGAGTCACTGATGAACATGAAACAAAAAGCAGAGTTCATGGCTAAAGTGGAGAAAGGAGAAAAACCTCTCCTCCGACAAGAGTCGCTTGATCTGAGGTCTTAAATCTGAAGATTTGAACCCTGTAGTAAAGATTCTTCTCTCTTAGCATTTGTTCAACACAGTTCATTCTGTCTGAAGCTGCCCTGACCCCTAACTATGATTTGGACACTTTTTGAAACACCAGGACACACAAAATGTAATATTTCTGAATTGTTTTCTGTATCCATAAAGTTTCAATCAGTTTATGAGCAGTATCATAAACTGAATGAAAATATTGTTTAAGAAAGTCAGAGTTATTTCTAATCTCAGTTATATATTCTCATGTCAGAGTTGTGAAACATCATTTTTACCAGACCTGCAGTAAGAATACAAGAGCCTGAAATACCTAGTGGACTTCCACCTTCAGTCTTTATGGTTGCCATTGTACAAAGTGTCTGAACGCTCAGCTTTTATTTGTTTCTTTTTCTATTTTTAATTGTCTGATGTAATCTAATTTCTATAATCATGTAAGCATTGCCTGCAAGTGGAAAATCTTCATAAGTACCACAAATAAAGGCTTTATAACCTCCATTTCTGTGTAATTAATATATATAATGTGGTTCGCTTAGTGAAAAAGTTCCTGAAATAAATGAGCTTTTCGGAAATATTTTAATTTATTTAATATGTGTGTATATGGAAATTTAAATCTGCTGGAAACAGTAGAGGATGTGCATCACATCATGAATGAGATTTAAAGAAAACAGATAAAATGGGCAACAAATTTACAATTGAAAATAAGTGAAAGTTAGGTAAAATAAAAGGTAAAATAGAGATAATTCAGACAGCTAGTGTCAGTTCACCTAATTAGTTTAAGCATTATTAGTAATGTATATCAGTTATTTTACTTTCTTCCTGTTTATTTCCTGTCACTGAATCTGTCCTGTTGGTGGCAGTAATGCACCTGCTATTCATTAGTATTTGAACAGTTGGTTTATGGGTAATTTTATCAATACATTCTTCCACAGCTAATCTTTTGAAGACAATAATGATAATGCAACCCAAACATGAGTTTTGCACCGCTGGTCTGAAGGATCATTTTAGATGAAGTAGGTTTTGTCTTGTTGCCTCATTGCACAGGTTCCATAGGAAA
The DNA here is from genome assembly GCA_922788865.1 of Poeciliopsis turneri. Lineage (NCBI taxonomy): Eukaryota > Metazoa > Chordata > Actinopteri > Cyprinodontiformes > Poeciliidae > Poeciliopsis > Poeciliopsis turneri. The sequence continues at coordinate 265,586 of CAKLNU010000890.1, read as the reverse complement.
TGAATGGAGGGAGTCATGTCTCCTGTCAGGTCAAATTCAATTCATTTTACTTATATAGAGCTAATTCATCAAAATGTCATCTTGATGTTTTGCATTAATATAATGGTAATGGTGTAATTAATAAACTTTAAATTCTAATGAATATTAAACAATCTCTTGAAAACATTTTAAATATCCAAAATAAACAACTGAAAAAACAAAATGAATTATGATGTCTCTGTAAACACTATTATCTTTAAAAAAAAAAAAAGATTTTGTACAAAGAAATAATAAATCATGCAAATGGAAATTGATTTTCTTTTATCACTTGATTTATTGCTTATTGCAACCAGCCTACATAAAGTACATTACAACTCATTCTAGTGGTCAAGCAGAGCTGTAATCTCAAATAATTATTCAAATTAGTTTAAAATGTTTTCTGACTCAGTAGATAATCGCTCCCATTTTGTGAACTTTGCAGCAATTCCTCATACCAAGCAGAAAAAAATCCCCTTTAACAGGAAGAAACCTCCAGCAGAACCAGAACCTGGATCAGTACTAGTGACCAAAACAAGCAGATGATGTGATTTAGAAATATTTTCCTGGTTTGTTAAAAGTAACATGCTAAGCAAAGATTTTCATCTTGGTTTCTTGCTGAACAACATGCCGTTTTCTTTCCTGGTGATCAGAATGCCAATTAGTACAGTTTCTGACCATACAGTAGAGTTTTTATTACAAAATGTGGTCAACTCAGCATTAGACGATCCCAACACATCAAGAGTGTTAACGCTGTCAATCACGATGCTTCTCATCTTCTTGAACTCTGTCACAACAAATCTCTGTCGCTGTGATTGTCACCCTTTGCTTAAATTGGCTGGACATCATCACGCTGACTGATGCATTCACATATGCAAGGAGCCTCTTAGAGTTGGTCATCTCTGTATTAGACGATCCTAAAATATGGTGACATTGACAGTCACGATGCTTTTTATCTTCTCAAGCTCCCTCACATCTACTCTCTTGGTAGTTGTGTCTGTAATATTTAGTTTGCATTGGTTGGACATCGTTACACTGCCAGGTTATGTCCCATCCTAAAGTATCGAGAGCAGTCGCAGCGACTATTGCAGCGTTTCTCACTCTGTCGAACCCACTGATAATTGTGTTGGCTGCTTTTAATTTTGTACTTTGGTTTGATTGGCTGGAAATCTCCACACTGACAGAAATTTTCACACTGTGTTCAGAATTATTCATGTCATTCATTAATGAATTAGTGATGCAAACACCTGCACTGATTCAAAGTCAGAAGGAAAGGACCTGAGAAGTAAAGGTGTGAAGTTTGAGGATGTCAGGGAGGGAATACGAGTCAGACTTGGTTTACCGAAGCATAACAACAGCAGGAAGACGACACAAGTTAAAGTTAGCTTAGTCAAGACTGATATCAGGGAGACGATGCGTGTTAAACTTGGCTTCACCAAGCTTCAAATCAGGGAGACAGTTGAAGACAAGAAGGATGAATAACTCAGACCATGAAGCAGAGATCAGAAAGAACAAAAAACTTTGGTTTCATGTCATCATGGAAATAAGCAGGTTTATGTTTGTCACGCCGTGAAGCTCTTAGTTTATCTGACTGACCTCTCATTCACCAGATTTATTCTTAGGTCTTTTCAAAGTTAAACTGTTATTTTTAGCTAAATGATTTTCATCAGTCCTTGAAGAAAATTTAAGCAAATTTCCTAGAGTTTCCTCTCTAGGTAATTTTAAATCCGGTCAATCCAAATTTTGAATTGAAACTGTTGAATTGGGCATTTTCCCAAACTCAACCAGGTTATTGTTTCCCACCTCAAATGTTTTGTTCACCTGGAGAATCATGTAGTTTTGGTTTGACTTCATAGGACAATAGATTCAATATTTATCCAAATCTTTTATATTTTGCTTTTTTTCAGTTGTAATTCATTTTATGGTTTGTCATTGTTGTGAACTAAAACACCTTATTTCACTCAAATTTACATCTTTTCTGTATTTGGGATTCCTGATGTTTCTTGGTACTGAGTTTGGGGGAAAATCTTTGAAAATATTATATATCCTTTAAAACATCATATTTGTCTTTGTTTCTTGTTGGATTCTTCCCAGGGTTTTGCTGTAACTCCATGTTTCATGTCCTGTTTTTATTGTTGAAATCTTCTCATTAAAAAAACTTATAAAACGCATCATTTGAAGTCTGTGCCTTGACTTTGACCACAGATACAAAAACATCACAGGATGTTGTAATTAATTCAAAGTAGAAAAAGGAAAATGAAATCCTTGCCAAGCAGTTTGTAGTAAGTAATAGCATTATGACTCCTGTAAGATCAGACTTATTGGTTTCGTCAAGAAAATATAATTAGCTTACAAAGAAGAGCAAAAACCTGTTGGACAGAAATATGTTGCTTACTGCCAAGAGATTTCTTGTCAGTTTGTCCTTTATTCTTGGACAGACCTGGAGATGACGGCTGAGACTCGCTCAGTTGACGGAGAGAAAAATGGCCGGAGGATTATTCTCCCAGTTTGTAGCAAACTGGTTTTGTTGGTCTGTAAGGCCGGAGTTTCCAGAGATTTAAGGAGGGAATATTCTGCCAATCAATGGCAAACTCAGGGTTGATCATCTTCCAGCTCTAAAACAATACAGTCATAGATCCATAATCACAATGTCAATTCATTTTGTGGAGATCATCTCCCCTTGCTCTAACGAGTCATCATCAAGGCCAGGAAATCTGGCTGATTCCCAGAAACATGGTCCTTCCTGATTCTCCCATTTAACAGATTTTTCAGCAATTCTAATTCATCCATCCTGATCAATTCTGTTCCATTATTTCTGAAATAGAAATAATGGTTTTGATATTTCAATGACATTTTGCACTGAAATGTACAATGTCTTCCATCTTGGCGAGTATTTTAGCCAAATGATTTTAACGTATTGTTTTTCTCAGAGTTGTTTGTGGTCATTAAGGCCTGCTTAGTAAATGCATGCTCCAAACAGCAGGTGGTAATATTTTTAAATATGGCGAATATATTTAAAATTAATGCTTCCAAAGATGTGTGACCTGTTCGTCTCTAAATGTTGATTGAAGATATACAACAGGAATGGTAGAAGGTAATAGAGATACATTTAGGAAAATATCTTTATCACATATCAGTAGAACTGAAACTACTCCAGGAACATGAAATGCTTTTTCCCCAAACTCACTGAGCCACATGCCACAGATCTGGCACGAATCATTTTTACCTCAACCAGACGTTTCCTGGTTGAACAGTTATTTGAAATGGGATCATTTTAAATAAATAGTGATTCTCAGTGGCTTGTTTGTCCTCCCAGTGGAATAGTGGACCAGATCTTGATGCTCACAGATCTGCTGATGATTCTCTGGTTTACGTGTTTTATGGATCTTAATACTAACCGTGTCTAACCCTAACACTGTGGCAATTTGTGGGGCTAAAACTATGACAGCTTGCAGTGACATTGGAAAGAGATTTGGCTTTGAATGGTAAAACCTGAAAAATCAAATTTTGAAAAATAAAACTGGCCTTGAAAAGCAAAGCAGTGAGATTTAAGAGCTGATTAAACTTTCTGATGAGAAGTTTTCAATGGCATCATTTTGGTGTTGTTGGCTCGTTAAACAGCAAGTTCCTTCAATGCTTTTTTGGTATTTTATCCTTTAGTGTGATCTTACAGTATTTTATTTTTGTCAGTGTAAGTTTCCATTGGACTCTGCTAAAGATTCTACTGGTCACTGAAGAAAAACTTGAAGATTTCCTCTTTCATACTATTTTATTTTTACTTCCTCTTGTTGAGAAAAGTTTCTATTGCAAAGCAAAGATATTTTCTTCCTGGTACAGCAAGTGACACAAGGAAAAGTCAAAGATGAAGAGCTTTTAATCAGTTTAAGGTGGAGCAGATTTGATTCTGATAATCTCCATACAAGGAAGCACAGAAAAATGTCACTTCCTTGGGGAAAGTAAAGGCTTCAGATGTTTCATTATAAAGTTGAATGTGAGCCAGAACGGATGTGATGCTTTTTGTTTCACTCTGAGTTAAACTAGGTGTGTTTAGAAGTATCTGTACACAAGCAGGAGCAACAGTGAAAGATCACAGATCTCACTCGCATCGTCTCTGAAGAATACCTGGAGGTAAGTCTGAACAACGCTGAATTCATTTTGTTAAACTGCCTCCGATTTGTTTCTGCCAGCAGAATCAATGATTGGGCCCAGAACCTGAGTTCATACTGAGGAGGAAACCATTTCTAAATGTTTGTCCAGGGACACATCAGTGCTTTAGCTTCAACAGTCCTTGCTAATCTAATTTCCTTAAACAAATCTCACTCTGTCACTAATTCTCCCATATTTCTGTGAATTAACACAAGTTAGCAAAACTCAACACCTGCAGAACCTGAGCTACAGAGGACAGAACAGTCGGCAAAGGTTTGCATCATTTCATTTTAATCTTTGACAGAAATGTGATTTAGTCCGACCCATCTGCTTTGATTTCCTCCCACAATCAAATTTTCATGGGTTTTGAAAACATGCATGACCATTTTTACATTTTTATTGAGGTGGAGACATTTGGAGGAAATAGTTACTCCATTCTTCTGTGAATTATCCGTTTCTGTCTCTTCTGATGGAAACTGACTTTGCTATTCTCACTATTGTTTTTATCAACGTTTTAGTTATCAGTTGTATTTATTTTGCTTGCAAACATTTACATAAATAGTCATATAAAGTTTAACATCAAACAACTGGAGTCTTTTTATGGACATGCAGTTGATGCTTGCAGTTCTGAACCTCTAATATTCATGAGATTGTCATGTTCAGAAAAACCCTTCAGCTCATTGAAAGGGTTTTCTCTGTGTGCAGCAGAACTACTTCAATAAACAGGCTTTCATTCACACAATTTTACTGATATTATTCCTAAATATTTTATTGTTTTTCATCAGAACAAGAAAATGTAAACATGTTCTGTGTTTATTTCAGGAATTTGTCAGACTGGAAATCTAAACACTTTGAGATCATCTGATTAAAAAAAAAACTCCCATTAATTTCAGACATGATTCTGAAAAATGTGTGTAAACCTGCCTGTCAGAAATATACATGATTTTCACCCAAATGTGTGCATCTTTCAAAGAAATCCGTCTTTCATGAGAGCAGCTTCATTTAACAGAAACTATTAAAACAAATGATTTAATCTGATCACATTTATTCTAACAACAACATGCCACATTAGGAAATATAAGAGATTTACGATAAAAGTTAGTTGTGACCTTTTTAACAGATTTTTTCCAAGAAACCCCATAATTATGGTGGAAGTTTCATTTTCTGTGAGGAATAATTTTAATTTACTGCATTAATAACTCGTGTTAATTAGATATTAAATCAACTATTTTCTCTATCTTGTTATTGCAGGCAGATCGACACCAACAGTAACGATCATGATGGGCCTGTTGTTCACTCTACGCCTCCTCATTGCTGGAGTCGTGTTGGTTTTGTTGCTTTTATTACTCTGGCAGAAAATCATCACTGACAGACTTAGTCAAAGTAGGAGAGCAAGTTTCAGATGTAGTAATGCCAGCGTTAAAAGATCCAGCGATATCATTTACTGTTTAGCTCAAGGTTAGCTCTGGAGAAACTGGATGCTGAGCGCAGCAGCTCAGTGGAAATATGTGGAGGAAACAAAGACAAAACATTGGCTTGGTTGTTACAAGAGAAGAATCTTCCAGTCACCCAAACTGTAGTAACTTTATTCAACGCTTGAATGTATTTTATTTCTTATTTTCATGCTTTTTTTTCAGTTTCTGAAATTTAATTTGTAGTGTTTTTATGTTTAATTTTACTTCCTTGCAGATATTAATATTGTGTTGGTGTGTCAACAGAAGGTTTAATGCAGTAATAAAATGTGTTTATTTCAGACATTACAGTGTTTTTGCTCTGCTCTACAGGCCTGTCGTTGCTTGTTTCCCAAATCAAAGTAGTTTTGATTAAATTATGGATTCATTTAGTAAAGCAGATGCTGTCACATCGGGGGGTTTCTCTGTGTTGATTATTGCTGTTAAGGTGTTGCTATATAAGTTCATTCCTGTTTAGTTTCACAGTTTATTTTTGTTTTTATTTGTTGTGTCGACCATTTTGTTCATCTTTATATTTGTCTTTGGCAAAGCAGCAAAGAAGGACTTACTGACCGTCTCGCATTAAAATATTGCACCACAGTTAAATAATTAGCAACAACAAAATCTCAGTCATATTATTTATATTTCTGTGGAATTTAGCAAAAATAATTTGGTAATTTTACATGACCTAAAACAAGTGACTCTTGGTCTGATTTAACTTCACAGTGAGGAAAAAAAGGTGAGAGTCTTTCCTGTGTCGTATGCAAACTTCTGGTTTTAGTTGTGGAGGCTCTGCCAGCCCTCTGACCTTTGACCCGTTCTGACCCTGGGCGTGTTGGAAAGGCTCCAGTCTGCAGCTGAACCTGAACTGGCAGCAGAAGTGAGAAGCTGCCTTTCAGTTTCAGATTAACGGGGAATTTTCCAAAACGTTTTGGTTCTTTCAGGTCCCAGATGGGTGTGAAAGAGTCCAGACAGCAAGAGCAGATTTTATTCTGGTTTTTGTCTTAATATCAGCAAATGTCAGCGTTAGTCACCCTGACCTGCTCTTCCTGCTACGTTACACATATTCTGCAGAAAAAGAAAAACATCTAAATTCATCCAAGCTGCATAAAAACAAACAATTTATTTTTCCACAGTGACTAAACTTCCCTTATGTTGGTTGGGATCAACACGATTATATTCTTGCAACCAAAAACAGAGAAAAGTCATTTTCATAACTTTCATTATACATTTTGTTAGTATTGCCCATTTTAAACTGTGAACTTTGGTTAAAAACATCAAAATAATAATTTTGTCTCATTCCTCCAAACAGAACTGGTGAAATTTGGCCAAATGTTGTGACTTTCCTGCAATAATCTAATATAGAAACATCTGTCAGTGTGGAAGCGGCTTGTTGTCGTCGTTGAGGCTCCGCCCACTGACAGGACGCCACAGCATCCTGTCCACACATCAGATTCTCGTTAGGAGGGTTGAAAACCACAGACTCATTTCACAGAAATGACAGAATCAGCAGGATATCAGAACACAGAGAGAAAAGCAGCAGAAGCTTTGAAATAAATGAATTTCATAGAATCCAAGCAGCAATTCTGTGCAGAAAAGTTTAATAAAGTTAAACTGTAGGTGTGTGATTGTTGGCTGGAGGTTTGATAATCCTGTGAGATTATAATTTCTAAGCCAACCTTCCAGCCTCGGTACCTGCTCAGGTTCAGGTTCTGGAGATCAGAATCTCTTTCAGATCAGAGCAGAACTGATTTCACTTCATGTTGATGCAGAAAAACTGAATTTCCTCTCAAACGTCATTTTCAGGTTTTCCAAAGAGCCTGAAGTTAGAAAAGTAATTTAGTCATTAATGTTTAGTGACAACCAGCCTGGGAAAACATTTCTATTATGATTGGTTGATGCCATTTTATGAATTTATTCATGTTTTTATTTTTAATCCTTAGTACGAGGAAAGGGATGAATTTCTTTCTCTGTATTTGTTGATCATGTTCATAATATTAATTCTCAGGACCAACAACCATGCAAACACTGAATAGCCTGTGTGGTTTTGGATTGATTTTAGATTATATGCTAATTTACTAAAACCTGATTAGTTGCTGTTTGCCAAAGGGTTTGCATTTCTAGGAAATGGAAATGAAAGCCCATCATTTCAGAGAAATCCTTTAAAACTAGTCAACACATGCAGGTTTTTTCTCTCTCTGAACGTCTAGCAGAAAAAATGTCACAAGCATTTTAAATGTCACAAGCTTTTTACTTTGCTTTTGAAAGTGGAAGTGTGTGTGTGTGTGTGTGTGTGTGCATGCGTGTGTGTGTGTGTGTGTGTTTTTATCAGTTTCACTTCTGTTTTGAGCTGAATGATGAGGTTATAAATGCAGCTGCAGGAAATAAACGCACAACTCTTCCTGCGGTTCTGACAAAAAGCTGGTAAGTTTATAAACTCTCACATCTTCACTTTTTTTCTTCACATTTTTAAAGTGATTTCTCTCAATAGTTGAATTAAAGTAGTTTCTAAGTTTCGAAATTCTTTTCTGCATCAAGTCAAATAGACTTTTGACTAAAACAATTAAACCTGAATCTGTGAATTTTTTTGTGACATGCAGTGAATAAATTGTTTGTGTTTTTGTGAATAAATGCAGTTTATCAGCAGAACATAAACCAGACTGGAGAAAAACACAGAGATACGAAAGATTAGTTTCTATTTAACTTCTCTGAAGTAACTTTTTCAAGCCAACATCTAATCATATATCCTCGGTAAAAATAAAACGCACTGTCAGTTTGATTGATTGAAACATAATCTGTTCCTTTATCAAACCAATATTAGTCCAATAGAAAAGTTTGAGAAAATAATTCTAGAAATGTAGACAATAAATGGATTTAAAATGTGGTTATGCTTTAACTTACTGCAACTTAATGCTCATTAATATTAAGAATGGATGATAACTAATAAGTTCATGTGAAACTCCTCATATTTTTCTCTCTGTGTAAGGTAATAAAAGCTCTTTATCAATCAGTTCTTTATCAATAAATCACTATTACACACAAAGTGATCAGGTCCCACAAATAAATAACAGAATTAAAATTAAACGGACACAAGATAAAATAAAACCATGAAAGCAGAAACAGACTGAAAGCTGCAGATCTTCTGAAGTGATTTGAACATTTCTCATCTTTTCACATGTAACATGTGAAAACATGTGAAACAGCTGCAGGGGGATGAAATGTCCCAACATGCAGCTCAGATCTGCTTCACTTTTTCTGTCCCTGATTTGGGTGTTTTTGTCTTTTGCTCCATGTTGAACTTTTACAGTAATAAACTGACGAGTTCAGTATTTTTTCTTCCAGATTTCTCTCAATAGTTGAATTAAAGTTGTTTCTAAGTTTCTAAATTCTTTTCTGCATCAAGTCAAATAAACTTTTGACTAAAACAATTAAACCTGAATCTGTGAAATATGAGATGTAAAGGGTTAAAGTGCAAACATTTGTTTTCAGTGCAGTTCTGCAGAGCCGAGCTGTTTGTTCACTGCTTCATGTTAGTTTAAATTATCAAAAATTATCAAATCCTTTCAGTCAAACTGAATATGACATGTTTTAAATTTATCAATTCACACTGAATCACAGAAATAACCATTATTAACCTCATACTACAGGTTACTAAATGTTAATTATTCTGATAATTGTGTTAAATATGATGGTTAAATCTATTATGAAAGAGAAACTTCTGTGTTTTTCATGTTTCCGTTTATAAATATTATTCCATAATTTAATCAGGCCTGATAATGAATCTTCTTTTTATTGCATTTCAGGATTTTGAGAGATGCTGACTGGAAGCAGCTAAAGCAGGTTTGTTGTGACTTGTGTTTAACTCAACACATTATGTGAAAATGATCGATGAGTGGAAGAGGTGAACGATTCCAGGCTCACGTTTTTTCTCACTGCTTGAATAAATGATCTCAGATCCAGTTTTGCTGGGAGACATGATGTCTGTTGAAAACCTCAGACTGGTTCCCGCTTCTCTAATTACTCTGTTGCAGCACTTGATGTCGCAGCACCACATAGATCTGGATACATAACAAAATTTATATTCACTGCTAAGGTAAGAATATTCAGTATGGGATTAATGGGAATATCCACATTATTGACAGAGGAAAGTTTATTTCTCCTTTCCTTCTTCGTCCTCCATCTCTTCTTTTTCTTCTTCTTCTTCCACATTTTGAATCCACATCCTGTTCTGTTCCTATCAAACTAAGTCTGTGCCGGGTGTCTGGCAGAAAACACACAGTCTGGGAAATCAAATTATTGAATCAGATTATTGGAGAAATGGTTGTAGAAGTCAGTCCTGCACTTCAGGTTGCCGGTTCGATCTCTGCTCTGTACCCCTGTCGTTGTGTCCTTGAGCAAGACACTGCACCAACGTTTCCTGCTGGTGATGGCCAGAGGGCCCAGGAGGGGGCGCCGGTGCACGGCAGCCTCATCTCTGTCAGAATGCCTCAGGGCAGCTTGGACTAGGACAAAAGCTACACACAAAATCTGCAGTAGGTAACCTTTATAAAATAAATGTCACAATGACATTATAGTATAACATCTGTGCAAAAATGGGGTTCACAAGGATGATTGACAGCAGTATGACCCTCCTCCTGGCTCTGATTGGCTGTTCTGATGGAGCAGCAGTCTATTTCTGCTGATGGCTGATGTTTTTTTTTTATAACAGATTATCGGTGTCGTAGTGAAAGTTTCAAAACATTTGTGAAATAGACAATTTTTTAAAAGCTGTAATGTGCAGCTTTAAAGCTAAATATAACAGTGAGTGGAGGTAAGTCAACATTAGTCAACATGCGTGATAGCCCACATACTGTTGACTACATTTTAGCTAACCTTAGCATTGTAGCTAATTTTAGCTTATACACTATTGTTTTCATGCTAAATGGCGTGTTAGCTGATGTTTTAGTCCACAGCTAATGAGGCAATAAAGCTACAATTAGCATTTAGGTAATGGTAGCTTATGTAGTACTGCTTGCATACTGGATGGAAGATGTTACTGGAGTTCAACATGCTAGCAATAGCCTTCATGCTAACAATAGCCTTCATGCTAGCAATAGCCTTCATGCTAATCATCATGTTAGCTAATTTTGCTATAAAGACGTCATGTAATGTTCTTGATGGAGAAAGCCAATGTTAGTCAACATGATAGTGATAGCCCACATGACAAGAGTAGCCTTGTAGCTAAAATTAGCATTTTAGTACATTTTGATATAACAGCTTACCTTTAGATACTGAATGGACTAGGTCAGTGTTAGCATTAGTCATGCTAGTATTTTAGGCTAGCATGTCGAATAACATCCTACCCTAAAGTATCTGCTGCTTAACTGATTAGATGGTGCAATAATAAAACATGTTACTGTTTCATAGGATGACATTTTATTTTTGATGTTGTTTCCGTTTGTTTGACTCCAGGCAGATTGACAACAAAGAAGAATCGACAATGGCTCTGAAGATGTGGCTGTTGCTGATCAGAAGTCTGTTCAGCGCTGTTGTTTTAATGGTGATACTCCACTGGCTGAACATCATCACACTGAGTGATGCATTCACATCTGAAAGGAACCTGTCAAAGTTGGTCATCGCAGCATTAAACGATCCCAAGATATCAGGGGCTTTAACACTGACAGTCACTGTGTTCTTCATCATATCAAACTCCCTCACAACAACTCTCCTGGTATTTGTGTCTGCAGTATGCAGCATGCATTGGTTGAACATGATTCAACTAGCAGGGTTCCTCCCATCTGCATTAGGTGATTCTAAGATATCAGGAGTAATAACAGTGTCAATGATAGTGTCTCTCACTCTGTCAACCTCATTGACCACAATTATCATGGCTGCTGTGAATGTTGTACTTTGGTTTAATTGGCTGAACTTCATCACTCTGACTGATGTATTCACATCTGAGAAGACTTTCTCAGAGTTAGTCTTCACAGCATTAGATGATCCTAAGTGTTGTGGAGTGTTAGCACTGACAGTCACTGTGTTTTCCATTATGTCAAACTCCCTCACAACAGTTCTGTTGGTTGTTGTGTCTGCAGTATTTAGTCTGCATTGGTTGAACGTTGTTCCACTGCCAGGTTTCCTCCCAGCAGCGTTAGATGATCCTAAGGTTTCAGAAGCGATGACAGTGATGATCACAGTGTTTTTCACTCTATCAAACCCAGTGACTACAACTGTCTTAGCTGCTGTGAATGTTGTTCTCTGGTTTAATTGGCTGGAATTCATCTCACTGAAGGATGTATTCACATCTGAGATCAGCCTTTCCGAGTTCGTCTTCACAGTATTAGAAGATCCCAAGATGTTGGGAGTGTTAACACCAGGAATCACTGTGTTTTTCATGTCCAACTTATGGGTAATAACAGTCTCACTTACTGTGTATGCAATATTTTGTTTGCATCGCTTTAACATCATCACACTGACAGATTTCTTCCCATCATGGTTAAAGAATCCCAGAATATTAGGAGTGTTCATGGTGACAATCGCAGTGCTCCTCACCGTGTCAACCTCACTGATAACGGCTCTCTCAGTTGTTGTGAACATCATACTTTGGTCCAATTGGCTGAAAATCATCACTCTGATGGATGTTTCCACATCTGGAAGGAACTTTTTAAAGTTGGTCATCCTGGCATTAGACGATCCAAAGATATCAGGAGTGTTAACCCTGACGATCTCCGTCTTCTTCTTCATGTCAAACATGCTGGTAATAACTAGCTCAGTTATTGTGTCTTTAGTATTTAGTTTGCGTCGGTTTAACATCATTTCACTGACACATATCTTCCCTTCAGGCTTAAACAACCCTAAAATATTAGGAGTGTTAATTGTGACAGTCACTGTGTTCCTGACTTTTTCAACCTCTTTGATAACAACTCTCTCAGTTGCTGTGAATATCACCCTTTGGTTCAACTGGCTGGACATCATCACAGTGACAGACTTGGTCAAACTGGGTTCAGATGTATTCATGTATTCAAGCTACTCAAACACCTGCACTGAGTCAAGCCCAGGAGCTAAACGATTGGCTGATGTTGTCAAAGAGAAAAGCACTCTCATAACGTCACACACCGGCCGTACCCCGGTTTACAGACTAACTCTAGAAGAGAAACAGATCAACATTAAAGGTTGCAAGAGTTTCACTTTTGGAGAGAAATCCATGAATTGTAACAGAAACATCATGGTTCTTGGAGCTGCAGGTGCTGGGAAGTCCACTGTCATCAATGCGATGATAAACTACGTTCTAGGCGTTAGATGGGAAGACTCGTTTCGGTTTAAGTTAGTGGATGAAGGTCAGTCAGACTCACAGCTTCACAGTAAGACATCAGGAATCACAGTGTACAAACTCTACCACCAGGAGGGATTCAGGGTGAACTACTCAATCACCATCATAGACACTCCAGGCTTTGGGGGAATCGGCGGCGTAGACAGAGACAAGGAGATCACAGAGCAGCTGCGTAACCTCTTTGCTAACCAGGAAGGTGTTGGTGAAATTGATACTGTGTGTTTCGTAGTTCAGGCAGGTCTAACTAAACTGACATCAACACAAAGATATGTGTTTGATTCAGCCCTCTCTATCTTTGGCAAAGATGTGGCAGAAAACATCAGGATCCTGGTGACGTTTGCAGATGAGCAGCAGCAGCCAGTTATAGAGGCCATTAAAGTGTCTGGTGTCCCATGTCCTAAAGGTGCAGACGGGCTGCCGGTTCACTTCAAATTCAATAACTCAGTGCTGTTTGCTAACAACAAATCCTGGTTATTAAGACGCTTGATTTGGCCCTATAAAGAGAAAACCTTTGAGTATTGGAACATGGGAACACAGAACATGGCTGGTTTCTTTGCTAGTCTAGCTAACATCAAAACCATAAGATTGACAATGACCAACGAGGTCCTGAAAGAAAGAAAGCACCTGGAAAGTACAGTGGAGGAGCTGCAGAAGCAGGTTAAACTCAACTTGGCCAAGCTGGAGGATATGAGGGAGACAAACGATAAACTCAAAGAGCATGAAGCAGAGATAAGGAAGAATGAGAACTTTGTGATTCACATTATTGGGAGAAAGAACAGGCAAATTGATATTTCTCACACTAGGCAATATATCACCAACTGCATGCAGTGCTGTGTTACCTGTCACTACCCTTGTGGGATACCGAATGACGATGGTAAGAAAGGGTGTTCTGCAATGAACAAAGATGGATACTGTCAGGTGTGTCCAGGGAAATGTTTCTGGAATGTGCATTCCAACCAGAGCTTCAGGTGGGAATATCAGGAAATTCATGAGACAAGAACAGTGAAAGAGCTGAAAGAAAAATACGAGAAAGCCCTCGGACAGAAGGTAACCTTAGAGGAGCTGATGAGGAATCTGATGTCGGAGTATCGATCAATGCAGGATGATGTGGTGATACTGATTGCAGAGGCTGCAAAGTGTCTGAACAGACTGAAAGAGATAGTCCTGAACCCAAAACCCCTCACCACTCCAGAGTACATTGACTTGCTCATTAAAGGAGAGGAACAGGAGGCCAAGCCAGGCTGGAGGGAGAGAGTTCAGTCTCTGATGAAACTGAAAGGAAAGGCAGAGATCATAGCTAAAATAGAGAAGAAAGTTCTGGGTCATCAATGATCTGATACCTTCACAGCAAATCTAAAAACAATCAGCCAGCGACCGACACTGGCAGGGATGTTTTCACTTTCACTGATGTTTGCTTCTTTAAATAGCTTTAATAATAATTGTATTTCATTTTTTGGGTATTGCTGAGAATCCAAACAAGTTGTTTTACTTTGTCATTTTAAAAGTAAATTTTCCACCAGTATTTGCTGGGATGAGGGACCAGAACTGCTAACAAATATCTAAAACCTGAATATCTAAGATCACCCAAAAACTCTATATTTACAGTTCAAACACCAAACATCCCTTAACATTCATTAATACATCCAGTAGGAACAGTTTTGGCTCTATCGACAGTTTTCCTTTTTGCCATTCCTGTGGGTCCAGCCAATCAGTGCCAAGGAAAATGAATGGTGCTGCTGGATTGGCTGCTCTGCAAATATCAGCCAATTGTGTATCAAGTGTTTCAAGTAAAATTACAGCAAAATATTTCAGCTTTCTGAAGTGCATTTTTTAACAAATGTTTTTGATTTTCTTCAAATACTTTGGAGTTATGTTCCGCATAAAAATCAGCAAATTGGTGAATCTGTGAACACTGAACCGTGATCAGACGGGGGTCCGCTGTGTGTCTTTGGGCTGTTAATGATTCTGTGTTTCTGCTTTTCACTTTGGGTACAAATGTAGATTTTTTGTTGTTTTATGTTGCTTACTTCAAGGAAAAATCTGTCCTTTTTTTGTGCAGAGATTTTCTTCTCATTGCATTATTTTCATTGTATTTTTAATTTTTTTTTTTGCAAGGTTCCACAATAAGGATTGTTTAGGGTTGGGTGAATGTTGATTTCTGTTGGGAAAGATAAAAGGTAATGGCAGCAAACAGAAGAGCCACTGACACAATGATCACCTCCACACAGAGCTATGTCTGGCTCTGCTTCTGCTGGAGGTTTCTTCTGGTGAAATCAGAGTTTTTTTGTTTTGTTTTTCCAATTGAATGCTTAGTAGGAGAAATTGTTATAAAGTTAACAACTCAGTATCAGATTTACTGTCAGGAGGAGCAAATGCTGTAAATCAACAAGTCAGTGCAATCTGCTTGGCGAGGTAAAAACAAAAAGCTATTAAACTAATTTAAATAAATTGAACTCAACTACACTGTTTTATAACTAGAATTGAGTTGGAATCCATGTAATCTGGATAATTAGATTGAATTTACTTTTTTGTAAAGTCCCTGAAACTATGTTATGAACTGGCATTTTGTGAATAAACTGAATTTAATTGAGATCATGGAATCGACGTTTTCTTCAAAAATACCATTGAATTTCTATATAGGAGTCACATGGCTGCTGACAAATGGTTGTTTTGAAACATGAGTTTCTCTGTTTGTGTCAAATTACTGACATAAATTAATGTAATTAAAATTGCAGAAGAAATTTTCATGTTTACTTGTAATAAATTCCAATAACAAACCATGTAGTTCAGCTCAGCTTTCATCCACATCACTGGGTTATGTTCAGTTCCTCTTTTGTCCACTAAGTGGCAGCACAGCTTCAGTCATTGATCCTGGTGCAGGAATCATAACATTCAGCTACATGATGTAATTCCAGTTAAAAACTAAACAAGTGTAGAAAATAAAATCTGATCGTTTTATGTGTACTAAATATTGAGAAGTGCTAAACCCTCAAAGTATTTCTATTGCAATGTTTTCAAGCTCCATATTTACAAAGCTAAACTATCACCTGCATGGCACGTTGAATTTACAACTTTATCAGAACAATATTTAGAAGTTTTTACTAGTTTAATTTTGATTCCCATTAATTCTAAATTTTAAAATGATCCAACAAGGTGTAAGAACATTTAATTTTAAAGTATTGCAGGCATGTTTGTCTCACAGAAAAACATGATGTTTATCAATCATTTGATAAAATGAACACTTTATATTTTATTTTGACGTAAATACATTCTTAACGTCCCTTATAATCCACCAGGGGGCGGTGTTTCCTGCTTCCTCCAGAAGTCTGCACAGTAAAGCCCAAAGGATTCATACTGGCAGATTTAGGTTTAAAGTGACATTTTACACATTTCCTCTAAAGTCAATCTGAGATTAGGGTGATGGTAAAGAGTCCTTCAGTTCTCATGGATTTGGGGTTAATCACTAAACATAAATTATCAAAATATCAGGAAAATACAAAACACATCACCATCGTTCTCTATCGGGGTGGGTAAAGTTTAGGTTTTACTATTTTCTGTACAACACCAATATCCTGTCGCTGTGACCTTTGACCTCCTCCCCCCTCATGCTGGTAAACCAGCCTTGTTTCAAACCAGAAGGCAGCAGAACCTCGAGGACAGCCTCCTTCGGTCAGCCGGACCCGGGAAACACGATGACATTTAATAATGAAATTCCCTGAAAATATTTCTGATGGCAGCCCCTCCTCGGGCTGCCACCTTATCGTGGTGGAGGGGTTTAAGTGCCCCAATGATCCTAAGAGCTATGCTGTCGGGGGCTTCATGCCCCTGGTAGGGTCACCCAAGGCAGACAGGTCTTAGGGGAGGGACCAGACAAAGTGCAGCCCGAAGACCCCTATGATGCACAGAAACTTTGGACCTAGTGTTCCCTCGCCCGGACGCGGGTCACCGGGGCCCCACTCTGGAGCCAGGCCTGGAGGTGGGGCACGTTGGCGAGCGCCTGGTGGCCGGGCTTTTACCCATGGAGCCCGGCCGGGCTCAGCCCGAAGAGGAAACATGGGTCCCTCTTCCAATGGGCTCACCACCTATGGGAAGGGCCACAGGGGTCGGGTGCATTGTGTGATGGGTGGTGGCCGAAGGAGGGTGTCCTGGCGGTCCGATCCTCGATTACAGAAACTGGCTCTTGGGACGTGGAATGTCACCTCTCTGGTGGGGAAGGAGCCGGAGCTGGTGTGTGAGGTTGAGAGGTTCCGGCTAGAAATAGTCGGTCTCACCTCGACGCATGGCTCTGGTTCTGGAACCAGTCTCCTTGAGAGATGCTGGATGTACTTCCACTCTGGAGTTGCCCACGGTGAGAGGCGTCGAGCAGGGGTGGGCATACTTGTTGCTCCCCATCTTGGCGCCTGTACGTTGGGGTTCACCCCGGTGAACGAGAGGGTAGCCTCCCTCCACCTACGGGTGGGGGGACGGGTTCTGACTGTTGTTTGTGCTTACGGGCCAAATGACAGTTCAGCTTACCCACCCTTTTTGGAGTCCTTAGAGGGGGTACTGGAGAGTGTCCCTACTGGGGACTCCCTCATTCTGCTGGGAGACTTCAACGCTCATGTGGGCAATGACAGTGAGACCTGGAGGGGTGTGGTTGGGAGGAACGCTCCCTCCGATCTGAACCCGAGTGGTGTTCTGTTGCTGGACTTCTGTGCTCGTCACGGATTGTCCATAACGAACACCATGTTCAGGCATAAGGGTGTCCATATGTGCACTTGGCACCAGGACACCCTAGGCCGCAGTTCGATGATCGATTTTGTCATCGTTTCGTCGGATCTGCGGCCGTATGTCTTGGACACTCGGGTGAAGAGAGGTGCGGAGTTATCCACTGACCACTACCTGGTGGTGAGTTGGCTCCGGTGGTGGGGGAGGATGCCGGTCAGACCTGGCAGGCCCAAACGTGTTGTGAGGGTCTGCTGGGAACGTCTGGCGGAGTCCCCTGTGAGACGGAGCTTTAACTCCCATCTCCGGCAGAGCTTCGAACACGTCCCGGGGGAGGCGGGGGACATTGAGTCTGAGTGGACCATGTTCCGTGCCTCCATTGTCGAGGCGGCTTATCGGAGCTGTGGTCGCAAGGTTGTCGGTGCTTGTCGTGGTGGCAACCCTCGAACCCGTTGGTGGACACCTTCGGTGAGGGATGCTGTCAGGCTGAAGAAGGAGTCCTATCGGGCCTTTTTGGCCTGTGGGCCTCCGGAAGCAGCTGATGGGTACCGGCGGGCGAAGCGGCGTGCGGCTCTGGCGGTTGCTGAGGCAAAAACTCGGGCGTGGGAGGAGTTCGGAGAGACCATGGAGAAAGACTTCCGTATGGCTTCGAGGCAATTCTGTCTCAGGAGGGGGAAGCAGTGTAGCACCAACACTGTTTACAGTGGGGGTGGTGTGCTGCTGACCTCGACTCGGGACGTTGTGGGTCGGTGGGCAGAGTACTTCGAAGACCTCCTCAATCCCACCAACATGCCTTCCATTGAGGAAGCTGAGCCTGAGGACTTTGGGTTGGGCTCGCCAGTCTCTGGGGACGAGGTCGCCGAGGTAGTTAAAAAGCTTCTCGGTGGCCGGGCCCCGGGCGTGGACGAGATTCGCCCGGAGTATCTGGATGTTGTAGAGTTGTGTTGGTTAACGCGACTCTGCAGTATCGCATGGACATCGGGGGCAGTTCCCCTGGATTGGCAGACTGGGGTGGTGGTCCCCCTGTTTAAAAAGGGGGATCGGAGAGTGTGCTCCAACTACAGAGGGATCACACTCTTAAGCCTCCCTGGCAAGGTCTATTCAGGGGTACTGGAGAGGAGGGTCCGTCGGATAGTCGAACCTCGGATTTTGGAAGAGCAGTGTGGTTTTCGTCCTGGTCGTGGAACAGTGGACCAGCTCTACACCCTCAGCAGGGTCCTGGAGGGTGCATGGGAGTTCGCCCAACCGGTCTACATGTGCTTTGTGGACTTGGAGAAGGCGTTCGACCGTGTCCCTCGGGGTGCCCTGTGGGGGGTTCTCCGGGAGTATGGGGTACCGGGCCCTTTGATACGGGCTGTCAGGTCCCTGTATGACCGGTGTCAGAGTCTGGTCCGTATTGCCGGCAATAAGTAGGGCTCGTTCCCAGTGAGGGTTGGACTCCGCCAGGGCTGCCCTTTGTCACCGATTCTGTTCATTACCTTTATGGACAGAATTTCTAGGCGCAGCCAAGGTGTTGAGGGGATCCGTTTTGGTGGCCTTACGATTGCATCTCTGCTTTTTGCGGACGATGTGGTCCTATTGGCTTCATCAGGACGTGATCTGCAGCTCTCACTGGAGCGGTTCGCAGCCGAGTGTGAAGCGGCCGGGATGAGGATCAGTGCTTCCAAGTCTGAGACCATGGTCGTGTGAAGCGGCCGGGATGAGGATCAGTGCTTTCAAGCCTTCTCCGGGTCGAGGGAGATGTCCTGCCCCAAGTGGAGGAGTTCAAGTATTTCGGGATCTTGTTCACGAATGAGGGAAGAAGGGAGCGTGAGATCGACAGGCGGATTGGTGCAGTGTCCGCCGTGAAACGGGCGCTGTACCGGTCCGTTGTGGTGAAGAGAGCTGAGTCAAAAAGCGGCTCTCAATTTACCGATCGATCTACGTTCTACCCTCATCTATGGTCATGAACTTTGGGTAATGACCGAAAGAACGAGATTGCGAATACAAGCGGCCGAAAATGAGTTTTCTCCGTAGGGGTGGCTGGGCTCTCCCTTAGAGATAGGGTGAGAAGCTCGGTCATCCGGGAGGGACTCAGAGTAGAGCCGCTGCTCCTCCACATCGAGAGGAGCCAGTTGAGGCTCGGGCATCTGGTCAGGATGCCTCCTGGACGCCTCCCTGGTGAGGTGTTTCGGGAAAGTCCCACCGGGAGGAGGCCCCGGGGAAGACCCGGGGAGGGACTACGTCTCTCGGCTGGCTTGGGAACGCCTCGGGATTCCCCCGGAGGAGCTGGAGGAAGTGGCTGGGGAGAGGGAAGTCTGGGCCTCCCTTCTAAAGCTGCGACCCGACCCTGGATAAGCGGTAGAAGATGGATGGATGGATGGATGGAAGGGCATCCAGCTTTAAGACTGTCATGGCAAAGGGGCAATAAATCACTTCCTGTATGGAGGAAACTGTAGCTGTTGCCATGGTAACTAGCTGCGTCAGGGAACAAAACCCTGAAATGATTTATGGATATTCTTTAAGTCTTTTCATGACAAAACAAGAACCAGTTTTATAATATAAAACAATAATCTTTGAAATAAAAAGACTCAGTAGAACTGAACGTTGAATAAAACAACAATGAATAAAACAGTTTAAATTCTCCTTCATCGAAACGTGTCTGACTTTTTCCAGACGATCTCTGAGTTTGAACCCAAACCTGGTAAAGTGTTCATATGACGTAAAACCATGAATATATTAATATAATATAATTAATATAAACAGTAACTCACCAAATCCTCAGTCTTTAACAGGGTGAGTAAAGTTTAGGTTTTACGTTTTATACATATATAAATATAACATGAACCTTTATTTGATCTTTTTCTGGTATTTTCTTTTTCTTGAACCTGCTGAGAACAACTGTAGCTGTGACCTTTGACCTCCTCTCTCCTCATGCAGCCTCGTTTTAAACCAGAAGTCAGCAGAACCTCGAGGTCGGCCTCCTTCGGTCAGCCGGACCCGGGAAACGGCTGTTTCCATGGCGATCGAAACGCAGGCCTTCCAGCTCGTTTAAACGTGCAGGTCGAGCGGCGCTGATTTGGGGTCACGTTGGGGGTCACGTTGGGGTCACGTTGCCCCGCCTCTCAGCAGGTGGGGTGTTTCCTCACACAGCTCCTCCTGAAGAATCGCAATCCGGACGGCGACGTTTCCGTTCTGCACACAGATCAAAAAACCTGGTTCAAAACTTCAACATTATTTAATAAATACAGATCTAAATCCAAACCTCCTGCTTTCTGCAGTTTGCTGTATTTCTACACTAGTTTCACAAAGCAGGTAGCACCAAAGACAAGCGCAGTGACGCCGCTCATCCAGTCAAACCGTTTCTGCATGAAAACATCATTTTTCTCTGATTACAGAGAAAAACAAAACTGAGCAGAGGAAGAACATCAGTGTGAAACATCAGAACCCAAAGTGGGAAAAGGATCATTCAGATAAACAGCAGTGGAGGATAGAAGAAATTTGATGTTCAAAATTGAATCAATCGTGTTTCTCCATCACTATGAAAGAAAAATATATTTTTTAAGTTGTTTTTGTTTGAGCCTTTAAGTGATTTTGCTTTTGTTTTTGCTTAAATCCTGAAAGGAACAAAGGAATTTTTTTTTCAGATAAATGTCCCAACACTATTTTTTAAATAAATTTTTTGATTTTATTTTACACATTACAATAGTTTTTGTTCCTCTTTAGAAATCTAAAACTTCCTCAAGGAGAAAATTCCCCAAAACATAACTATATGTCGTTTTTTAAAACTTAGAAATAAGAAAAATAAAATCTTGTCAGACTTAGAAAATTAGTCTTCAAAAAGTTTAGCCTTTATTCTTCATACAAATTTTGTCACATTTTGCACCCAGAAATATATCTGTGAAAATCTCACTTTAAAAAGTTTAAAATGTCAGAATAAAAAGTGAAATCTGCAGTTAGAGGTTCTGAAGACCAACCAGCGACGGCGGCAGCGGCTCTTTCTGGAAATACTTCTGACAGGAGTCCGGGCGACAGTGGACGAGCGACCAGAACAAACCGACCAGGAGGCCCAACATGGCGACGACCGTCACCGTCACCGCGGTGGGCTGCTTCCACGCCGGAGCGCCAGGACCTGCAGGAGAGCCAGGCACGGTTCTGATTAAAGCACAGCCAAATGGGAACTGATCCGTTTTCTAAAGAGATTCGAGTCTTAGGAGGAATTCGCACCAGCGGTTCAGTCCGCTTCGCTAGGCGCAGTGTGAATGCTAATCGAACTCTGGTCCAAAACTCAGTCTGGGTTCAGTTGAAGTGAACTTTAGTTTGGTTTGAATTCTAACACCAAGCGGACCTGAGACGGCTCCACAAAGTAGACAGCAGAGCGGGGCATTCTGGGTAAATACAACCAAAACAAAGATGCTAGCCTAGCGCTAGCAGGAGAAATGTCCTGTGTTGTTTTACCAAAGACTAGAGAGAAATCCTCCAACCACTAAAATCTGCCGCCTCCATTTTAGTTTTTGTGAAGAAGGATGTTGAGGTCAGCGTCTTCAGAGTTTTTCATATTGTTTCATTCAGTGGTTCTTGGTGCAGCGCCCACACAGGCGAGGAGGGGAACAGGTTGCTCAAATAGTTGGTTGTTTGAGTCAAAGCAGAGAGAAGAAGAACCGCAGCAGCTGGAGCAAATGTTTCAGCTTTGGTCCCAATCAAACCAACTCTACTGGACTATCGGGTGTGAAAACATCAATGAATCCGTTACTACAAAAATATTCTTTGTATATAAAGACTTTTAAAACCAGAACTGCTCTATTCTTACAGCTGCTGTTTAACCTGGTTTTATGTTTCTGTGAGTCTGAAAAGTTTTCCGAACCTGTGATGGAAACACAGTGGCTGTCGGTGAACCCACTCTGCACGTCCAGATTCAGGACAACCTTCGCCTTGACGCAGTACACCGCTCCCTCCTGCAGGGCGGCGACCTGCAGCACCTCCTGGTCTGCTGGCACGGAGTAAACCTTAGTCTGGAGAAACAGAAATGCAGGAGAAACGGTTCAGTTCATGCTGCCTGAAAACAGCTGCAGGCTGAGATTCCACGATAATCCAACTTCTGCAGAAATAAACTGAGGGGGAGAAGAAGAAGAAATGAAGATGAAAGGAGCATAAAGCTGAAGAAAACAACCTGCTGCTCTTTGTCTTTCCTCCACATCGTCACCATGGTAACGGCGGTGAGAGGAAACTTCCTGACGGACACCAGCAGAACGTCGCCCGCTGCCGTCAACCTGAGCTCAGGAACCGGAGGCGTGACTGCAGAGAGACATGATCACACGATCACTGCCTGAACATATGACCTTTGACCTGCAGAGAAAGCCCAGCCAGGACTTTAACTAGGCCATTGCAACACCTTGTTTGTTTTGTTTGACAGGTACTTTGCTGCTGTCGATGGTCCAGTTTGGACCAAACTTCAGACTAAATGTTCTGTGGCTGTCAAGGGAGCCCACATCATCACCCCTCCTCCACCGTCTTTACCGCAGTAAACATCGCGCTGCGGCGGCCATCTTTACTGCAGTAAACATAGCGCTGCGGCGGCCATCTTTACCGCAGTAAACATCGCGCTGCGGCGGCCATCTTTACCGCAGTAAACATAGCGCTGCGGCGGCCATCTTTACCCAGTAAACATAGCGCTGCGGCGGCCATCTTTACCGCAGTAAACATAGCGCTGCGGCGGCCATCTTTACTGCAGGAAACATCGCGCTGCGGCGGCCATCTTTAATGAATTGGTTGAGAACTCTTACTGTTGTTCCTGTTGAATAGAAATTTGGTCCAGGCGGACATCTTGGAGCCACACTGCGCCCTGACCCGCAGGCTGTAGTCGGAGTCAGATCCCAGGTCAAAGGTCAGGTCGCAGCTGGTGAGGGGGATCCTCTGGCACTGAGGAGCGTTTATCCAGCTGCCGTTCCTGATCAGGAGCTCAAACTCCCTGAAAACAGAAACAGGTGGAAACAAAGTGACTCAGAAACAGCCTGACTCTCCGACGTCCTTCGGTCTGGTTACAGTCACTGGAGTCTCCATCAGTTTGATTCTAAGAGACTCTCAGTGATCCTGGCTGCTCTTTCTGCTCTAGTTGTCAGGAATGTTTCTGTCTGTTTGGTCTCAGGTTCAGGATCAACGTTGCTCAACAGCCGTTGATCTGCATTCCCCCTGCAGGGTGCTGCAGCTGTCAGTCAGGCATGCTAACGGCTGCCAGGCGTTGATCCCTCTGACTTCCTGTTCGCCGTGACTCACCTGCCTCGTCCATCAGGTCGGGTCGGTTTGCTGGAATATGAAGCAAAACTAAAACATAAACAGAGTCAGGCTGCTGGTGCTCATAGACATGTTGTCTCTGCAGCTGGTGTGAATTTTACCCGATAAATAAATCTGTGTTTTCATTGTGAGATGAAGAAAACATGAGCTGAAGCTGCTGCTGGTTTCATTCACTATTAGTTTATTAAAGTGCTTTACGCTATAAAAACATAACAAGATTCATTAATTATGAAACAAGAAACAAACATTGTATTTTGTTAAATTCCCTCCTAAAAATCATCAATGCACATCATTGATTACTGATCGAGTTCTGATCAATCCAAAGCAACTAACAGGTTTTAGCCTTGATTTAAAGCAGGGGTGTCAAACTCAAATACACAGTGGGCCAAAATGTAAAACTTGAACAAAGTCGCGGGCCAGCATTGAACAAATGAACCTTTTAATATCAGAATATCTGTTTACATCTGTAAAAGACAAACAGGTTTGTCTTTTACAGATGTAAACAGATATTATGTCTCCCACCTGTCCAGAAAGCTCCTGTTCTCTGCCTTTCTTTTCGGTTCTACAGTGACAGTTGTAGCTTGAGATGCTATATCTACTGTCACAGAGGAGAGGGCGTTTCTGGGACCCGTCCTGATTGACGCGCCAAAACAACAGCAAGGCATTATGGGATTTGTAGTATTAGCGATGAATGAAAGCGCTGTATCATACCGGTGGGCCAGCTCGCGTAGTCATTTGGGCCAAATATAATTACACTGCGGGCCAAATTTGGCCCGCGGGCCAGAGTTTGACACCTATGATTTAAAGGAACTCAGGTTCCTTTAAATCACTCACTCACTCACTCACTCACTCACTCACTCACTCACTCACATGTATCCTGTCTTTGAGCAAATAGTAACTCAAACACCAAACTGCTCTGCAAACAGCAGCTGAAGAAAAGCTGGTTTCATGTCCAACATAGAAATTAGTTATTATTTTTGCATTAGAGGTCAATCAGTCTGTATTTATGTTTTATTAGAAAATAAATACAGAGAGGAAAATGAAAGCTGGAGGCAGATTTGATCATTAATATTTACATGATTCATTAATGACAGCAAACATTTTTCTATCCAGTGTTTTTTGCAGATTTTTTTGCCTCCTGCGTTTTTCTCTGTTCATCAGATCAGAGGTTTGGTGACTTTACTCACCCCTGGTACTGAACGGAGTAAAGCACGGTGGAGTTGCATGATGCTCTGGGCTGTGTCCAGCGCAGGACGTGTCTCATGCTGACCGAGTCCATGGAGACGGCCCCCGGAGCCGGCAGCGTCCCGACGCCTGCAGGGAGTTTCATCATGAGCCAAACTCAGAGTCGGGTCGACTGAGATCTTGTTCTCTTTTCTTTAAAATATAAATCCTTCTACGCTGAGATTTCCTCACAAACATTTAATAAAACATTTAATTCTGCTGAACAATAAGTTGAATGAAAAACCGTAAAATGTTTTGCGGTAAAATGAAGCCGATGGATGAAACGTCTGCAGAACTGAATCCAGTTTGGTCTGAATTTGTTCCAGTAGAACCAGAACAAGACGACCAGAACCCACAGAACACCAGTAACTAGTTACTTTTTCTCAGTTACTTCGTGAAAAAAAATACGTTTAGCAGCAGCTTCCTTTGCTTTTTGCTAAAGTTCATTCAAGTGAGACCTCTTGTCTTATAAACCAGCTTTAAGGATAAACGTATATCCTTTTGTGAATAAACATTTAACTCAATATTACATTATTTCATCATTATTCTTTAGTTTTTTTTACAGTACAAATCGAACTGATCTGTTGCTAAACGCAGATCATTTATTTTCTATTTTTAATTTCACTTTAGTAAAAACATGTTGACGTCGTTTTGCTCTTCAATCAGACCAGTGATGATTTCATGTTTACATCACAGTGATATCTCAATAATATCAAATCACAGTGATATCTCAATAATATCAAATCACAGTGATATCTCAATAATATGAAATCACAGTGATATCTCAATAATATCAAATCACAGTGATATCGAAGCTTCTGTGCAGATTATTGTTTGTAGTATTAATAATGAGAAACTGCAGCAGGAATAATTCAGTTATTTTAGGTTTGAGGTTGAACTTCTAGTTTGTTCTGGTTCTGCTCACCGTTGGTGAACTCCAGCAGGATGACAATCATGAGCAGCTTCCTGCTCCTCCTCATCGCCATGGCAGCAGACGGAGTCCCACAGAGCGGAGAAACCAGACAGTTTCTGTTCCAGCGGGAGGAAACGTGTCTGGATGTCCTGCGGAGCGTCGCTTTAACCCATCGTCTGCTCGGGTCCAGCCTGGGAGAGGCAGCAGAGTCAGCAGATCCGCTGTGATCTGCTGAGGAAATGTGACGCGCCCAGATGCTAAGGACAGACGTAAAGACGGAGATCTGGTCCAACCGGCTGGGAAAGCCTTCGGGGCTTCAGCTGCTGGTTCCGGTTCACATGGAGACACACCTGAGCGGATCAGAGGAAATGCTGCTGCTCTGCTCTCCCCTCACTGACAGAAAATGATTATTAAAACATATTTCAAGTCTGATTCTGTCCTGATTTAGTTTTCCCGTTTCCCTGACCTCTGACCTCTCCTGCAGCTGAAACAGATAAAGTTGTTTTTTTCCTTTATTCTTGTTGTTTTCCTGCAGCTGTGACCTCTGACCTCTCCTGCAGCGGTGACCTCTGACCTCTCCTGAAGCAGTGACCTCTGACCTCTCCTGAAGCAGTGACCTCTGACCTCTCCTGAAGCAGTGAGCTCAGGGCTCGGCGCGTCGTCGCGTTTCTCCCTGTTTTTGTTTCTCGACGCATCGAGCCGCTTAGTGACTCATCAGTTTCTGCTCTGATAAGATCGGCTTCTGCTGAACCAGTAAAGTCAACATGATGGTTTTACTGGGAGGAAATGATTCCATTAAACCGTCTGATCACCGAGAACTGAATGGATTTCTATTACGATTCCTCACAGAGAACAAATGAGATTATGATATTCACACATTCTCAACCGTCTCCACAGGAACCAGAGACTCACTGTGACTCAGGAAAGTTAGAAAACTGAACATAAATCAGAAACAAACTGATACGTTCATGTTTTCAGTTCTGATTTAAAGGAACCAAATGTTTCTCATGTTTTCATTTCTCTAATTTTCTCTTCAATTTTAGAGAATTTCTGTCACATTTTTGACTCAAATTTCTGACTTTATAATATCAGTGAATATTTTCCATGTTTTTATTTGAAAGGCTCGTGTTGGTCGTCTCTCCTCTGCATGTCTCTAAAAGTCACATGCAAGGAAAACAAAGGCTTTTTATTTCCTGTGCAACTTTTTTATAAGCTGAGCATTAAAACATTAAAATCTGACCGACTGTTTTTATGTATTAAGGATTTCTGCCTTGTCTGAAATAATTATTTCATTTTTACACCAAACTGTAGAAGCTTTTAATCCAAGAAAATTGTTCTATTTTTATTTAGATTTTTTTTGTCATCAGAGAATATCCAAGTTTTTTATCATAAATATGTGAAATGAATGTATAAATGTCTTCCTCTTGCCAGTTCTTCCTCATTGTTTCATTCTTTATATTTTAATTATTCCATTAACTAGGATGTTTCCAAAGTTTATTGTTTATTTCCATAATTAAGTTTTTTGTTATTTTATTGTTTCAGTGTTAATATTCTGGCTGTCTCTTCCTGGACGGTCTGGTTTGGACTCATTAGGTAAAAATCATGTAGTGATCCTCTGTCAGAATAGAACATCTCTGTTTTCAATACGTCTGTCTGTTTTTCATCCAGTCCTGCAGGTTTTCTCCTCTGACCTTCTGGTTTTTCCTCAGGCTTAATTTGCTGAAATCAACACGACTCGTTTCTGAAAGACGGGAATTTGACTTGAGTGGAAATGAGAGAATGAAGTTAAAGTTAATTAAAAATCTGTTCATTCTGTTAAACTGGAAACTTTTCAGTTTTCAGACTCTTTCCTGTCTCAGCATCACTTTATTATTCAGGCCTGTAAACATGTTTGCCTGAAGAAAAAACATGAAAAACTTCAGAATATCCAGACGAATTCAGAAATACTTTAATGAGGGAAATTAATCATGTTATTGATTTTATGGAACAGTTTGTGTCAATCTCCTGATCAAACATATTCAGATAATTATTTCTGTTATTAAATACAAAATGTAACTGAAATGGAAACAGAGGAATAAAAGCTGCTCTGTTTTCTAAAGGAGCTGAGTGAAAGAAAGGTCAAGGGTCAATTCATCAGGCTGCTGAACATGTTGACCTGCTGACCTGCCCTGGTTTCCAGTAGTGATTGCCTAATGGCCACGCCCATTTAGGAGAGACGAAACCGACCAGAACCACCTGACCAGGCCTGAATCAAACTGATTCTGGCCTGAATCAAACTGGTCAGAATCAGAGAATCAGCAGCTTCCTCCGACTGCTGAGGAAGCTGAGTGACCCGACTGAAACCGGGTCACTCAGCTTCCTCAGCAGTCGGTTCAGAACGCGTCAGACTTTGGACTCTGACGATGAGCAAACATTAACCGTCAGCTGCCATAAAACCAGTAAACCCATAAAAGCTGCTGACTGGGCTGCTGAGTTTCACCGAGACCAGAACCGCAGGAGAACCCGAACCCAAACCTGAACCCAAACCTGAACCCAAACCTGAACCCAAACCTGAACCCAAACCTGAACCCGAACCTGAACCCGAACTCAAACCCGCTCCGCTGCCTTTATCCTGCTGCAGACCATTTATTTAGTTTATCCTGAGGTTTTATGATGACATAATTAGTTTTATGTTTAAAGTTTTTCTGGGTCAGGAGAAGCAGATCGTCACCGTTTCCATGACAACATCTCACTTCTTCTTTCCTCAGATGAATCTGTAAAGGTCCCTAACCCTGATCCACATTTTCACTTCTTCAATAAACACAAATGACGGAGGTCAGAGTGAAAACAGATAAATATCAATATTACTGATTTAATAAATACCAATAATGTTGATTTAAATGTCATTTTTATGTCCAACTGAAAGAAAACCGTCTTGCCACCATTTTGCCGCCATCTTGCCGCCTTCCCCTTCCCCATCTTGGTCAGCTTGGCTGTTTCTGGTTTCAGTTTTTCAGGTTTTGATGATTAAAACGCTGAACATGTTTCAGAAATATTTCTGATGATTTCGGACGTTTTACTGGGAACCAGAGACCCTGAAATGTTTGTCCAGTCTGTCTGTGACAGGAAGTGTGTGTCTCCATGGCGGTGGCTGCCATGGCAACATAACTGATTCCTCCTCACTTTGCAGTTTTTAAGTTGTTTCAGGGTGAAAATCTGTTTGAGTCACCATGACATCCAGTCTCTCTACCAGAATATCTGAGGAGTGGCAGAAGAGTCTCCATCATCATCATCATCATCATCATCATCATCATCATCATCATCATCACCATTATATTCATTATCATCATTCCTGTGGCCATATTAGAGATGAAGGGACCGACAGGGAGTGGCCCTGCGTTTTATGGCCCTGGTAGAGACCAAAGTCCTGCTCATAGAGCCTCAGCTTCAGATTAGCTGACGGAGAGGCATCAGTGAAGTTCCGACTTCACCCACCAAAGGTTTCACCTCTCTGGACTTGCTGCTCTTACTTTCTGCCTTCAGGTTTCCAACAGAGACTCCTTCAGATCATCTTTAGTTCTTGGATTGCTTCTTCTTTTCTTCATTTTGAGAGGTTTTCCAAAAACGTTGTGACCATGTCGACGGCAGTGGAGGCAGTGGGGTTCGTGATGTGCATAATTGGTTTTCTGATCACCGGCGCGGCGCTGGCTAACGACTACTGGAAGATCTCCACGGTGTCCGGCGGCGTCATCGTCTCTCAGAGGCAGTTTGAGAACCTGTGGCACGCCTGCACCGAGAACAGCGCCGGCATCGCCAACTGCCGCGACTTTGAGTCCATGCTGGCCCTCCCAGGTAAGATCAGCAATTAGCTAACTGTTTAGCTAGACACAAGTTTTAAAGTCTCTCAGCAAAAAACATAAACAACATACCATACTACCATACTAGGTTGGTAAATCTGTCCGCATATTTAAAATCTGTTGAGTTTATTGGTGGATTTAATTTCCTGAATAAATGATGAGCTGGCTGGATTTCATTAAAAGCTTAATAGGAATGAGGTCAGTTCAGCCAAATGGCACCAGGTCGAGGGTCCAAAGGTTGGGGGATTTCAGAGTCTGAAGTTTCCCGCCCAAAACAGAAAGATTAGAGACTGGATTGTCATTTTGTTTCAAATTAAATAGCAAATAATCTCAACAAAAGTTAGACTTTTGAATAAAATGTTAAAATATGCTTTTATTTGTTCTTTCCATCCTGCTCTTGGATCGGTTTTCTTTTGGACGCCATTTTGAACGTCTTTCCCTGCTGGTTGTAAAATGGAGGGAAAACAGAAGTGAAGAAAAAAATAACTTGAATATTTAAAGAAATATTCAAAGGATTTAGGTTGTAAAACATATTAAATGTGTTAAAAATGTAAACCGTCATTAATTCTTGGAGTTATTTTGAGTTTTTATCAGAAGACATTAAATGAAGATCTTGGCTTCTGTTTCCACATTTAGCTTAAAACTCTTCCAGTTTTGGGGAAACTTACATAAATTCACCTGATAATGTAGTTTAAATTTCAGAAATGTTTTGTGAAACCAACATTCAGGTTGTTGGAAACCAAATGTCAACATTTCTCTCCTGAAACTCTCGGCCAGTTGTATAAAGGTGCGGCAGTTTTTATGATCAGCCAATCATTTTGTCAATAAATTACTGCTGTTAAGTTCCTCCTGCTTTAAAAGGAGCTAAATTCTGATTCACACCGAATTAAAGACATTTCCTTAAAACTTTAAAACAACCTCCAATGTTGGAGCTTCTTAACATTTTACCTTTTAACCTCCTCTACTTATATATCAGTAGTACATTTCTCACTGACTTTTATTTTTATAGATTAAATTTGACACAAAAATATCACAAAAATAATAATATTTCATTATTTGCCTTGATTTGTTGATAAAACCTGTACTTATGCAGTAAGCAGATATAATTTTTTTTTTTTGAAAAAGAAAAAAGAAACCAATGATAAATTGACCTTATTTTGAACATTGAAAGTGTAGGCGTAACTAAAATTGATCTCAAACAGAAAATTTACTAAATTTGACTTATTTTGGTTTTTATTATCAATTTCTGATAAACTAACATGAAACTCAACTCAGATTAATCAAATTTAGACACAAAGCCATTCATATATGTACTAAAAGGTTGATATTCACTTTAAACTGATTTTATATTTTTATAATTTCATAATTTTTTAGTTTCAGTTGTTCTTGGAAAAGGTTTTTGCCACATAATGATAGTTTATTGTAGAAAAGCATTCTCAGTGTGTGTGTGTGTGTTCCTGCAGCTCACGTCCAGGCGTGTCGCGCTCTGATGATCATCTCTCTGCTGCTCGGCCTCGGCTGCCTGATCGTCTCTCTGCTCGGACTCAAATGCATCAAAATCGGCTCGGCCACCGTGGAGTCCAAAGCCAAGATGGCCGCCACCGGAGGGATCATGTGCATCTTGGGAGGTAAACACACACACACGCAAGAACACCCACACACACTCACTCACATTCATTCCATTTTTAAAGCTAAAGTGAAACAGATGAAGTTCACCTTTCTTTAGATACATAAACAATTAGTTCAAATTCAATTAAAGTGACAATATTTCACCATAATTTCAATGTTTTCATCAACTGTAGTTTTCAAACATTAAGGGTTGATTTAACATGGAAATCATGATGGAGATTAAAGCTGTAATTTGACCTAAAGATGAAATAAAATAGTCTTTAGTTCATCAAAGTAGCAAAAGGCAAAACATGAAACTGATTCTCAGCATGAAACAAACATCCAAACTGGGAAAATCAGCTTTAAAATAATGTAATGAGTCCAAAATGATCCAAATATTTATAGTAAATCGACGATGTTTCTGCTGCAGGACTGTGCTGCATCATCGCCTGTTCCTGGTATGGATACCAGGTGGTTCAGGAGTTCTACAACCCGCTGTATGGAGGAGCAAAGTGAGTTTCCTCCAGTTCACAGCAACCGAACTAGACCTAGACTGGGTCTGAATTGGGCCTGAACTGGACCTGAACTGAGTCTGAATTGGGCCTGAACTGGACCTGAACCCTGTTTCTGTTGCTGCAGGTTTGAGCTCGGCGCCGGCCTCTACATGGGTTGGGGCGGAGGCTCCCTCTGCATCCTGGGTGGAGGTCTCCTTTGCAGCGCCTGCAAGAGAGCGTCACCTGCTGAAAAGAAAGGGTAAACGAGCTATTTTATTTTTCTCAGATCATGTTTACGTTATAATACTGCAGCTAATTTAAATTATTTATAAACCGTTCTGAACCTTGCATTTTTGTTTTGCAGAGGTTACCCGGCGAAGACGGTTTACACGGCCACGGCCCGGACCGACACAGAAACCACCAAAGCTTACGTCTAATCCCGCGTTTTCATCTGGACTATTTCCACTTGTTTCTAGAAGGTTCTGCTCAGTTTCAAGCTGTGACTTAAAAAACAAAATAACTTGAAGTTTTTCTCCATCAACATTTGTTTTTGGGTTCTGGATGAATCTGCTCAGATACGCCGTCTGAAAGTCACCTTCTACGCTGATGATGTTGTTGTTGCTGTTGCTGTTTCTGTCTTTTGTTTGAATTATTTTAAATCTTCAATGTTGGTTTTATTGAAAGTGAAGAACATATCTGGTTGATGATGATTTTAACAAAACTGTTTCACATTTATTTTTATCTGAATAAAGTTTGTTACCAAAACATTTCAGCTGTTTAATTTCCTCAGAGACTCCGGACCAAAAAACTCTTAGGGTTAGGTTTGTAATGGTTAAGGTTATGATAAGGGCAAGGATATGGTTTAGGCTGTAGAAATTAATGGAAGTCAATGGAAAGTCCCCACAAAGATAGTCATGTGTCTGCATGTGCGTGTATATGTAGGTATACGTGCGTGTGTGTGTGTGTGTGTGTGTGTGTGTGTGTGTGTGTGTGCTGTAATCTGAAGTGTAATTTGGATGATTAATGCGCTGCAGGCTGTAATCCTGCTCCTCTCTACCTGCTGACAGGCAGGTCGGTGGATTAGCGCCCCGCAGCATCACCCTCCAAAGCCGTGCACCAGCTCTGCAGACCGGATCAGAACCGGCGCTCAACCTTCAGAACGCTTTCTACTGTGGCGACATGTGATCATGTCAGATGTTCTGAGAAATGGTCAGATTTATTCAAATTTATTTAACTACAACAAAAACAGAATGGCGATCGTTTATTTCTCTAGTAGTTCCTTTAACAGTTTTTAATCTTTCATCTTTTCATAACTGGGATTCTTTTTCATTTTATTTTTTCAGTTTATTCTGTGCTTTTTATTTCAATCAAGTTTTTATGTAGAACATTTCAGCAACAAGGCAGTTCAAAATGTTTACATCATAAAAACAAAAAGTCACAAAAGCATCATGCAGTCGACAACTGAGAAACCAGAACAAACATTTTAATGAGCTCCGTCATCAAAATCATCAACATGTTGCTCAATGTTTCATTTCTTATTAATCAAACTCTACATTGCTGGTTTTTAGACGAGATTTAAAGGTTTTCAGTGTTTCGGCTGTTTTGCAATTTTGTTCCTCCAGAATCAGTAATTCTTACAATAAATACATAAATGTTGTTTTCTGGAGCCAAAGAGTTTGTTAAGCTGTTGGACATTTTACTATTTTATGTTTTCATTTATTTATAGTCGTTTTAACCAGGAAACATGAGACCAAACATTTTCAGCTGAAGTTGTGTGAATCCTGTCAGATTAAAGGAGTTTATTTATGAATAAAGGAGTTTATTTATGAATAAAGGAGTTTATTTATGAATAAAGAAGTTTATTCTCTAGCAGCTGCCGGATGAAGAACCTCAGGATGAGTCAAACGCGGCGCTGCAGGCAGAGCTTCGTTCTAATCCGGCCCGATGTGCTGACGGAGGTGGAACCGCTCCAATCCTCTCAGGAAGTCTGGCTGTCTGCGGAGCAGCGAGGAGGAGGGCAAAGGTCACTGCAGACGACCTCTGATTGGCTCAGGAAGCCCTGACAGACAGCAGGTGTTTACATATAGAGCTATTGGACCGGGCCAGTCTCCTCCTCTCATTCAGAACCTCAGCAGCACAGGTGAGTCACTTGGATCTGACCTGCAGGTTATTGTGTTTTATCTGTTTACTGTAGGAGGAGTTCGGATGGGAAACGGCCCGATTCAGGAGGAACCAGAACTCCTTCTGGAGCAGGACACACTAAACTAACGTTTATTATATTTCTACAGAGGATGAGTGATGAAGAAAATACTTTAATAATTATTATTATAAACCCAGAGAGAATCGTGTTTGATGCTCCAGTTGGAGCAGATCGGTTCTGGTTCTGTGAGCAGAAAGTTCTGGTCCAGATCAGTGGGAGGATTTTAACAGGATTAAGAGGCTCAGCAGCTGAAGTCTGTTTACATGTTTTCCTCTTCATCTTAATTTCATTAACTGCAGTAAACAGTTTATTATTTTACTAAAACGTTCAACTGAAAACAAAAGCAATGATGGAAATCTGTTTATGTTCATCTGATGTTATTCAGTTATAAAGTAGATTATTTGACTAATTCTATCACATATTGTTTTGAGTTTTTTATTTTTTAAAGAAATGTGTTTACAGCTTCTTTTTTTAACCAGTTTGAAGCTGCAGTGCATCATTTAGGCCGCCAGAGGGAGATAAAACTAAACCTGAAGATGTTCAACTTCATGCTAACATGCTAACATGCTTGGACTCAAACTTTACCGAACTGATGCAAACTGAGAATCTGCTGGATGTAAATGAGACACATTGAAGGTCAAACCTGTTCCAGCCTGAAGGTCCTGATATTTCTGTCTTTCTGCTTGTTGCAGTTCCTCAGTTCAGCTGTTCTCCATCTCCACCATCATGAGTCCAAAAAATGTCATTTTTAAGAAAACCTGCAAAGACAAGTCGGTGAGTGAAACAAACTAAAACGGGATCCAATGGATCCACTTCCTGTTTAGTTACAGATGGTTTTATCTCCAGTGAAGACAGAAATGAGCTCAGAGCTTCAGTCCTGCTCCACAGTGACTTCATCTCAGAAATTAAACCGTTTTACCCTGAAAATATTTCCTGCTTTCTGTGGTAAAACTCCTGGAGGAGATGAAGGTTTGCAGCTGTGCAGCAGCTCCATCCTGCTGCTTTCTGAGGAGTTTCTACCAGGAACTGAGGCTCAGCAGGTTGTTTCACCTGAATGACATCAGAAAACGATACGAGTCTCACTTCTGCACCAGAGTTTTAAAAAGAGACATGCAGAAGAATAAGCAGCTGTTTGTGAGTTTCCACTCATGAAGAGACATTTTATACCTGCTGTCCCTGATGTAAATAATTATTTTACTGTTTGAAAGGATAATAAAACCAGATAAACTGTGATTCCTGTATTAAATTTTATATTGATGACTTAAAATCAAAAATTACCTCCAAAACTTCCCTTTAAACATTTTATCTGCTTAAAATGTGAGTAACTCAAATTATTGTTAGTTACAGTGCTTGAACTGAATTGTCTGATAATAGAGTAAAATTTATTAATAAATCTTTTTCTGCTGGTGACTCTTTAGACACCAGATTTATATAGATTTATTTTCCTTAAATGTCTGAGAGAAACATGGCAGAATGAGTCAAACCGTCGCAGTGACAAACGGCTGCTGAATGTTTCAGGTGGGCGTTTTCATGGGGAAGAGAGACTTCGTGGACCGGGTGGACTCTGTGGATCCAGTGGGTCAGTCTCACAGCCGGATCCAACCGGAACCAGAAGAATCAGAAAACATTTCAGAACCAGAACCACTGACCTGCTTTCTCCTGTTCCACCAACAGATGGCGTCGTCCTCATCGACCCGGAGGCCCTGGCTGGGAGGAAAGGTCTGGGAATGTTTTTCTGGTTCAACAGGAAAATAATTCAGGCCAAAACTATTCATACACCTGGGAAATTTAGAAATGTTTTCATTTTAACACCTTTCTTCTGACTGGGAATAAATAAATCTGACAGAAAATCTGTGATGGAGCAAAAGATTAGGGTGATGGAACGGAGGGCTTCCTTTCATCTTTGATGATAAATCATTAAAAATGATTTATCTTTGATTCTTTATCAATGATAAATCATCAAAAGGAAAAATGTACAAATTTGCTCAGAAAAGAGAAACATTTGATCTCTGTGATGGTCGGGAGATTTTTTAAAATTTCTGTAATTTTCTTTTTGTTTTATTAATAAATGCAAAAGAAAACAGAAAAATCCAAAATAAAATAGATTTATTATCTTTTTGGAGATGTGAGTTTTGGTTGAATGAAAGTCATTTAAAATCTAAATGTGCCAGGGGTATGAATACTTGTGGCCCTAGTCATATTTGTGATTCGATGTAAGAAGCAGGGCTGGCCCTCGGTTTTATGGGGCCCTGGGCAGAATGTGGTGCATTCTGGGAAAAGGGGTGGAGCTCAAAATCAATCACAGATAATCGGTTATGTATTAATGAACAAACTGAGCTCAAGCACAAAGAAAAGATGTGTTACCATGGTAACACATCAGACAATGGAGATCATTTTTTGCACTTTGCAAAGCAAACGTGTCGGTTCTTCTGCATCCAGTTGAAAATCTTTTATTACATGTAGCTGATCATAACAGCTGCTGTGCCTCTTCTGCCCTCTAGTGTTCGTCACCCTGTCCTGCATCTTCCGCTACGGCCGCGACGACATGGACGTGATCGGCATCGCGTTCCGCCGGGAGCTGTACCTGTCCACCCGCCAGGTGTACCCGCCGCTGCAGGACCGGGAGAAGGGCGTCCACACCAAGGTCCAGGCCAAGCTGCTGCGCAAGCTGGGCAACAACTCATACCCCTTCTTCTTCGAGGTGACCGCAGCAGCCAATCAGAGTCAGCCTTACTGCAGAGCCAGGAGAAACCTTCATTTGTTTTTCTTCCCAGTTTCCTGACAACCTGCCTTGCTCAGTGGCTCTCCAACCAGCACCCCATGACGTTGGGAAGGTGAGCCGCGGTTAAATTCTGGATGACTTCAGTTTTGGGTCCAGGTTCATTTCAGCTTCACACCAAAACCTGTGTGAACCAAACTGGTTCCAATCATGTCTTTTTACCCAGTTTACCTCCCTGGTCAAATATCTGTGTGTTTATTGATTATAGAAAGAAAACAAATCAGATAACAGAACACGACTTCCTAACTTGATCAGAAAGTTTTCTGACTGAATGAAACCAGATTTATTGACTGTGTTCCTCCAAACCGTGTGGAGCCCAGTCTGTCTTCTCTCTCCACCTGAGCCTCCCTCACATCGGCCATTTTGGCCCAGATTTCCCCAGCTGTCCGTCAGGCCGTCCTCCCAGGTCTCCCTTCAGTAAAAACCCAAACCGTCTCCGTTTCTGCAGCAATGTGCCGTGGAGTTTGAGATTAAAGCGTTCAGCGCCGAGAGTCAGGATGCAAAAGTTCGCAAACGGTGAGCGTCCTCTGTCCTGACGGCTGAAGCTGTCGGTGAGCAAATGCTGAACCTCCGTTTGTCCAACAGGAGCACAGTGAAGCTGATGATCAGGAAGGTCCAGTACGCTCCAGACATGCAGGGGGCGCCACCTTCCGTTGAAACCACCAAGGACTTCGTCATGTCCGACAAACCGCTGCATGTTAAAGTCTCTCTGGACAAACAGGTGGAGCGTCTCACTGACTCATTCATTTACAGTCAGACCTGTAATTCCTCACATTTGTTGTTTGATCTCCGTGTTTAGCTTTATTACCACGGAGAGACGATCCACGCTCACGTCAACATCACAAACAACTCCAACAAAAACATCAAGAACGTCGTCCTTTCAGGTACGCACACCTGACTCTGATGATGACATCATCAGGCTTTAACACAAACTCACCTGAATGTTTCTCTCCTCAGTTGACCAGGTTGCCACGGTGGTGCTGTTCTCCAACGACAGCTACGTCAAATGTGTGGACATCGAGGATTCTGGGTAATGATTGGCAGAATCACAGGGTTAGCAGTGAAGTCCAACATCATGGAGTCCGTCTCCTGACCCGCTAACGAGGGTCGATCCACCAGAACCATAGAAGAAGAGTCAGCATGCAGCACTACCTACTAGAATATATCTGCTCAGATTCATGCTAACATGCTAATTTCAGTTTGACTTTAAAGACAAACGGCTTTAGATTTAGGTTAAATTTATTATTTTACTGATATTGGAGAATGTTGTGATTATATGCATCATTTCTTTCCGATGGGGATCAATAGAAGGTTAATATGATAATATAGGGATGATCTACAGAACTAGCTGAAAATCTGTTGATGTGAAACTGCAGGAAGAGTTTAGCTGCTATAATTAGACAGAAATGAAGCTCAACCAGTTCAGCTGAAAACTCTCAGCCTCTGAACCCTGGAAGCCTTCAGGAGGTGAAAGCTTCATCTTTCCCAGCTTCACTGGGACAGGATGGCGAGCCGAGTTCAGAATGACCTCCAGAGATCCGGTCATCCTGACCTGCAGGTTCTGCAGGTCTGGTGGACGGAGAAGAAGGTCCAGCCTGGAGAGAAGGACGCGCCCTGCGGATGTGAGCAGGATGTGAGCAGGATGTGAGCAGGATGTCAGCAGGATGTGAGCAGGATGTGAGCAGGATGTGAGCAGGATGTCAGCAGGATGTGAGCAGGATGTGAGCAGGATGTGAGCAGGATGTGAGCAGGATGTGAGCAGGATGTGAGCAGGATGTGAGCAGGATGTGAGCAGGATGTGAGCAGGATGTGAGCAGGATGTCAGCAGGATGTGAGCAGGATGTGAGCAGGATGTGAGCAGGATGTGAGCAGGATGTCAGCAGGATGTCAGCAGGATGTGAGCAGGATGTGAGCAGGATGTCAGCAGGATGTCAGCAGGATGTGAGCAGGATGTCAGCAGGATGTGAGCAGGATGTCAGCAGGATGTGAGCAGGATGTCAGCAGGATGTGTGCCGTCTGCACGGTGCGACGCCTGCAGAGACTCAGAGAAGCTCAGCGGCCTCGAGGTCAGAAAAACATCCAGGCTCTGCAGGACAAGATGAAACTTTTCAGTCAAGTCAAAGTCCAGTTCAGTCAAACCGCCGAGGACATTAAGCTCCAGGCACAGAGAGGCAGCAGGAGGAAGAGGAGGAAGAGGAGCAGAGGATGGCGGCTCTGGAGGAGGAGAACCTGAAGAGGCAGGTGATGGAGGCGCTGAGAGGAGAGACGTCGACTCTTCTGGACGCCATCAGACTGAGAGCTGCTGCTGGGCGCTGCCCCCTGCTGGGCGGAGGCCCCCTGCTGGGCCTGGTAGACATGGCCAAGCATCTGGGCAACCTGGGGTTCCACATCTGGAGGAACACGTCTTCTCCTTCACTCCGGTCGTTCTGGACCCGACCACGGCGAACCCGGAGCTGGTTCTGTCCGATGATCTGACCAGCATGAGGAACCGGCCGCTGCCTGGAAGCCCTGAGCGGATCAGAGGTTCTGCTCCATCCTGGGGTCAGAGGGCTTCTGCTCCAGGGCGACAGCTGGGAGGTGGAGGCGGGGCAGCGCCGGCGCTGGGCGGGCTGGTGGACCGGGTCTGGAGGGACCGGGTCTGGAGGGACCGGGTCTGGAGGGACCGGGTCTGGAGGGACCGGGCCAGATGGTTCAGGCTGCGGAGGAGAAAACACACCGCATCTCTCAAACCGCCGCTGCTCTGCTCACCGTCAGGGCGCCGCAGAAGGTCCGGGTGGATCTGGACCTGGACCGGAACCAGCTGTCCTTCTTTAACACACAGAGTTTTTCCTCACATCTGGACCGGATTGCAGCTTCCAAGGAGGATTTTCCAGCATCACTTCCTCTGGATGAGGATCAGAACAGTTTAGATCAGCCGGTTCTGGTTCTTCCTGATGTTTTAGATAAAACCCAGACGGTTTTTTCTCTGGTCAGATAAATGATTCTGATCCTGAAAGAAACAACTCAACTCAATATCAGCGATCAGTTTTCAATCAGGACTTAAAGGCTTTACAGTTCGCTGTGATTTAAACTCTTAAGTCATAAAATCTGCTGCTGTTAATTAATTGCTTCTCTTCAGTTGATGTGTAATTAAGTTGATTTAATTTTACCATCATGCAGTTAAATCACTTCTAACAGGATTTAAACGCTGATCTGGTTTCAGGAAAATCATTAATGTTTTGGAATAAAAGGGAAATAAATGTTGAACTTTACGGTTTTAGATGTTTTCGCTTCAGCTGATAAAATATTTGGGATTTTTATCTGCTTCATGTTTATTGAAGCACAAAACTATTTTAGCTGCTTTTTGTCGTCAGTGAATTTCAGGAAAAATCCTCCAACCTGAGATTATGAGAACCGACTGCAGGTCAAAGTAAGAAAAATACCAAAGTGTGTAACGTCAATAGATGTCTGACTGGAAACATTTTCCTACAGGAAATAAAACCTGACATCATAAATTTAAACAATAGAAGCTGCTGTGTTTGTTTGGAGTTTGACTGAAGAACAAAAACTTCACATTTTTTATTTATTGTTGGTTGAATTAAACAGATTTAATGATTTTGCAGCCAAAACTTGTCATAAGCTCAAAA
Organism: Poeciliopsis turneri; assembly: GCA_922788865.1. NCBI lineage: Eukaryota > Metazoa > Chordata > Actinopteri > Cyprinodontiformes > Poeciliidae > Poeciliopsis > Poeciliopsis turneri. The sequence continues at coordinate 225,011 of CAKLNU010000890.1, read as the reverse complement.
GAGAAAAGTTCCATCTGGTGGTTCATGCAGGAACTGCAACTGGTTTTTATTTTCTGTCCATCTTTGGTCCAACATTCCTGGCTGAAGGACTTAGTGAAGTTTATTCATTCAGATGTTCGTCCTCATAAAGTGTTTTTAGAGACCAGAATGCCTTTTTGTTGTTTTCTCTTTATTTAACCTGCTTGTTGCTCCTGCTTGTTGCTCTTGCTTGTTGCTCCTGCTTGTTGCTCCTGTTTGTTGCTCCTGCTTGTTGCTCCTGCTTGTTGCTCCTGCTTGTTGCTCCTGCTTGTTGCTCTTGCTTGTTGCTCTTGCTTGTTGCTCCTGCTTGTTGCTCCTGCTTGTTGCTCTTGCTTGTTGCTCCTGCTTGTTGCTCCTGCTTGTTGCTCTCGGTGTTTTCACGCTGCGTCTCGTCTCCATGTCAGGGACTCGGTGTCTGCCGGCGCGACGCTGCAGAAGGTCTACAAGCTGCTGCCGCTGCTGGCCAACAACCGTGAGAGGAGAGGCATCGCTCTGGACGGGAAGCTGAAGCACGAAGACACCAACCTGGCCTCGTCCAGCATGTGAGCCGCGCTCCACGCCGAAGCGCCGCAGCAGAACCGGCAGCATCTGAAACGTGTGTTTTGTTTCAGCGCGAAGGAAGGCGTCCTGAAGGAGGTTCTGGGAATCATGGTTTCATACAAAGTCATGGTGAAGCTCATCGTCGGAGGGTTGGTCCATTTTCCTCTGATTTTCCTACAACGATCAAAATCACAACAACCTTTCAGATCATCAGAGGTTAGAGATCTTCATCCAATTCAGTTTATTTATCCACAAATGCCAAAACAGTCAGGAAGTGGCAGCATCAGGAAGTAACCTCAGCCAATCAGAACGCCAGACCAGGTGAAGAGAAAACAAAATGTTTTGAGTTCAAAGGAGATTATTGAGAAGGAAACTGATCTGAATGAGAAAACAGAAGAATCTGAAAAGCTTCATTGCTTCAGATTCACTGAGGTTTTTATGGTCAGTTTTCCAGCAGACATGGAGCTCAGATTAAACGTTTCACTGTTTCCATGTCAGGATCGAATGACGGATCGGAGCCTCAGCGGCTCATTTCTGTTTCCTCTGAGTTTCTGCTGTGACCTGATCTCATGTTTGTCTCCCTCTGCTGGCAGGATGATGGGATCCAGGTGAGTTCAGGCTCTGCGGAAACATCCTGAATGTTGGACTCGGCCTGTTTATCCTGAGTCTGGTGTGTGTGTGTGTGTGTGTGTGTGTGTGTGTGTGTGTGTGTGTGTGTGTGTGTGTGTTGCAGTGAGGTCGGCCTGGAGGTTCCCTTCACACTCATGCATCCCAAACCAGAAGCAGGTAGAACTTTCTCTGCTCTGATCTCTCCGGTCCATCGGACCTCGTTCCCTCTTTCACCTCCGTTTTTCTCCACTTTGATTTTCTTGCTGCCGGCAGTGAAGGAGAGGTAACTATGACAGCAACTAGAGTCTGATGAGGCTGAAAAAAGACGTTACGCTTTTCAGAGAGACGCTTCCTGTTCTCGTTGATCAGATTCTTCCCTCTGCTGCACGTTTCCATTTTCCTTGGTTTTGTTCTTCATCTCTTCTGATCAGGCTGAACAGGAAGATCCTGCCGCCATGTTGGTGGCGACACCTTGGCGCCCAACGTGTTTGTTTTTGTTTCATTGTTTTCTGTAATGTCAGATCAGACGCAGGTTGAGTTTATGGAATAGTTTGCAGCTTTAACACAAACATAAGGGAACATTAACAGATCAGTTATGAGTTATGTTGGGTCCCAGGTGAGTGTCTGAGTTGGTCCTGAATCAGTTTGGGTCTGTGGGAGTTTTGCTCTGACCTGTGATGCTCCTGCTGTTCCCAGTGAGGCGGAGGATGAGTTGGTGTTCCAGGAGTTCAAGCGCTCCTACCTGAAGGGAATCATCGGCGCCGGCGATGATGACGATGAGGAAGGCAACGTGTCAGGCGGAGACGACATGGCGCCCAAAGAGAAGTAGAGAAGCCGAGGTGTTGGGATGTGACGTTAATCCCATGTTAATCCCATGTTTTAGTGAAGTTTGGCTCCTGCAGCTCAGAGATTGTAGTTACCATAGAAACGAGCTGCAGCTTTTCTAGAGTCTAACTGAGACGTGTTGTTCAGTGTTTGAACAATAAAAACTGTTGGACTCCATCTTAGATCTGATTCCATCTCCTCTGATTTTATTACATGAATTCATAAACTCTGACACTAATGACAATAAACACATAATGCACCTGCAGATAAGGTAAAACATCGACCGTTATAATGGATTAAAATGTTTAGATACTTAAATAGCAGATTATCAGATTAGCATAAGCTAAAGCTAATGTTAGCAACAAAGTTTAAAGAAAATAAAACCTTCATGTCTGTTACTGAATAACGAGACGAACAAATTAAAACCGTTTTAACACTTAGAGGCTGAGCTTCAATGTTCATTAAGTTACAACGTCTGCAAGCCATTTAGTGACACACACACACACACACACACCTACACACACACACACACACACACCTACACACACACACACACACCTACACACACACACACACACCTACACACACACACACCTACACACACACACCTACACACACACCCTCAGAGAACCCAGAAAGACCCGGAATTGAACCCAGAACCTTCTTGCTGCAAGGCATCAGTGCTACCATCGGCTCCACTGCGCAGCTCAGCGGCTCGTCGTTATAAACCGGAAACAACCGAACGCGCAAAGAGCTCATTGGCTGGCGAATGAAAAGCAGCCAATCCAAGACCTCCATTTATTTTACTTGCTGCTGATTGGCTGAAAACCCAAAACCAGATAAAGAAGGAGAAAAATTATAATTCATAAGAGTCCAGATGTCTGTGAGACGCCATGAATAGTTTGCTGCTGTGGCAGGTTGAGATAAACACAACTGGACCGGACCGAACCGGACCGAACCGGGTCAGACCGGGTCAGACCGGACCGGATCGGACCGAACCGGATCGGACCGGGTCAGACCGGCTCAACTGACGACTCCTTAATCTCAGAACATGTCAGGTTTTTTAAACGTTAGCAGGACATGAGGACATTAGCTTCTTTCCACTGTATGTATTAATAAATGATTCATCATATCTGGAGTTAAATGATGTTTTGAAGGCCGTCTGATGCATCTGTGAATATTAGCTGTATGCTGACCCGTTTGACCCGTCAGTTTCTGGACTCTTGATTCTAAACTCAGATCTGGATCAAAACTCCAAGGATGTTTTATTTTGAAAACGTGACTGGAGTCACAACCTGAAAACCAGGATCTCTGGACGAACGTGGAGCTTCGTTTGAATAAAGACACAGAACTGCAGCGTTTTGGATTCGTCTGTTTTACTTCAGTCATCCAAACGTTCCTCTGCTGTTTCACTTGATACTTTCAGCTGGAAACTCATCAGTCGCTGCAACCAGAGTCTCAAACTGCTGATCACAGAGTTTGAGTTAAATGAAAAAATCTCCAGTTTTCCAGCCAGTTTGTCGTTTGTCTCCGAACACGGAGAATAAAACGAGACGGTCGCCTTTCCAGAACTGGAGATTTATTCAAAATGACATAAATCTATCCATAAACACAGTAATAACACAAATTTACAAGACGCACTTCAGTTACTGTCTGAAAAACAACGTGGAAGCTTCTGCTCTGCTTTTATTCATGCATCATTTTAAAAGGCAAATATTCCTAATATTCCTAAGGAAATAAGCAGATTTTAATAATTAAAAGCAAATCAACTCTACGGCTGCAAAGTGCTTTGGAAATAATTCATGTTGGTGCAAAGCTGAGCTTCTACAGCCGACTGTGAGAGGTCAGAGGTCAGACGCAGTGTTGAATCAGACGTGAGTTTTTCTGGACGTTTCAAAGGAGGAGAATTTGTTTGAATCAGAAACTTCAGAAACTTCTTGGATTTATCACTTATCAAAATGACACAAACTGGTTTACAATCAGATTATTTTAACTTTCATCCAAACTTGTTGACTCTTCATCCATCTGTGATTCAGTGAAGCTCATATTTAATCAGACCCTGAAGAGACCCAACAACAAACTCGCCTGATCAGCTGCGAAATCCAAAATATCAGCCGTACATGTTACAACATGGTTCTTTATTCAAAACATCAATGTGACATTTTGCCATTTTTTGCTTAATTTGTTGATAAATGAGTGTGGACAGTATTAGAACCACATCCAGGAGAGATGAAATGAGCATAAAGTCGTGTTTTAAATGTGATTTATTGCAGGCCATCCGGGTCGGTACCAGCCTCATTCTGCAAACGCTCCTCCTTTAAAATGTGCAGCACTGAATTTGATTGGCTGTCTGCGTCTGAACACCTGTGGCTGGGCGGAGCCTAAGGCGGCGAAGTGGTGGGATGGCCGCCAGGACCGTCCCAGGAGAAGCCACCAGAGGGCGGCAGAGGGCTGAAGTACCGGCCCAGCGGCATGTCGCAGGAGTCGGGGTGCAGCAGGAAACCGGAGAACGAGCTTTTGCTCTCGGCGTCGGTGAACATGCCGTTGGTTAGCGAGTCCTTCACCTGCAGCCACACCTGGTCTCCTCTGCTCAGGTGCAGGACGACCGTGTGGCTGGCGGTGGCCTGGCTCGACGCCTCCGTTACCCTGGCAACCGGGTAGAAGTTTCGGAACAGGCCGACCTTCAGCGGCTTCTGATTGGTCGCCAGGTGGAAGGAGAAAACGTAGGTGCCGTTGATGGGCGCCGTGTACATGCCCATGCCCGGGTTGAAGTGGCCCTGCTCATTGGTCAGGAGGTCAGGGAACGCAACCGGCCAGTTGGCAGCGGGGAACGACTGGTTGATGCAGGCGGAGAAAGCCGATTGGATGGCCGGGGAGCAGGGGCCGGGCGGCCCCATGAGACCCATGTTACCCTGATCTCCCTTCAAACCTATGGGGCCCTGAATGCCTTGTGCACCAGCATCACCTTTGTCTCCTTTGCTGCCCTTTTGCCCCGGCGCCCCGTTGGCGCCGTCCGCCCCATCGGTGCACTCACAGATCCCCTGCTCACCCTGATCTCCCTTCTCACCATTCACACCAGGCCGCCCAGCCACTCCTGTGTCTCCCTTATCGCCCTTCACACCTGTAACTCCCACAATGCCCTGCACCCCGGGCAGGCCCCGGGCCCCGGCGGGCCCCGGGGGCCCCGGCAGACCCGGTGCACCTGGGGTGCTGTCGCAGGAGGCGGGGCAGGTTCCCATCTCTCCCTGGGGTCCCTGAGCACCTGGAGGTCCGCTCAGGCCCTGGTCTCCTTTCTCCCCTGCAGAAACAAATCAAGCATTGATCACGTGGAAAAACATCCAAATCATTTTTCTGAGTCGATCTTCAGTCTGTTCTGATCTCAGACCTTTGAAGCCTCGATCGCCCTTCGTTCCGGTGAATCCAGCCGGACCCGTCTGACCTTTCTCTCCTGAATCTCCTTTCTGACCTGAAGGGCAAATGAAGGAAGATGAAGAAGCTCCGACTGCAGACTCCCTGCTGTGTGTTTGGGTTTCACATGTGCAGACAGAAAGGTTGGTCTGAGTCTCACCCTTTATGCCCTGGGGGCCGGTGAATCCTCGGTAGCCTTTGAATCCCATCATGCCTCTCATTCCAGGACTTCCAGGTTCACCTGATCAAAGAAAGAATCATCTGAACTGATCAATATTCATGTCATGATTCCTGTTGATGCTGAAATGACTTGAGCAACAGTCGGGCTCTAAAGCTGAGCTTTATCTCCGGTCCTCATTGTTTCCTTTCTAGGGATAAAATGCAGAACCAGTTAAATGTGTAGAGAAACCAGCAGAGAACCAGTGAGGAATCACAGTGACTGGAGAGGAAACATTTCCTTCTAGATCAACTTCATGAATTTAACTTTGTTTCAAACATTTTGAGGTTTTGTTGCTCTTATGGACATTTGACTGTATGACGAATAAAAACCCAGAATGCACCAGTGGTCTTCATATGTACTGACTGGAAGTGTTGGTTTCCAGCATAAAGTGTGTATTTCTTCTGTCTGAATTTGTCATTTTCATTGATAATTATTTTTTCTCATGTTTATTATCATCTTGCTTTTATATTTTGTCTGTATAATAAAATCATTTTCCCAAATTAAGATTCAGATTAAATTGTCCCATTTCCACCTTTTTACTCTTTGGGTCAACTAGACTGACCTCTGGAAGGGAAGCAAACTGGACAAACCTGGCCGAAGCAGAGCAGTTCCAGTCCAGTCACTGGTTTGTGTAAAATGTGCATCAACTGGCATTATTGGGCCAAACGCTTCGAGGTTCAGACAAAACTGATCTCAGGCTCAAATAAAGTCTTTAAGAACTGAAGAATACGGTGGCCTTTTGATAAAATTAGCGTGTGAAGGTTTGTGTGGTCCCACCTGGAGGCCCCCGGTCTCCTCGGTCTCCTTTGGGCCCCACGGTTCCTTTGCAGTAGGAGCAGACGCAGAAGAAGGGGATCTGGTCGATGGACGGCGGCACCGGCTGGCTGAACAGAATGTCACAGATGGAAGTGTCTGGTTCTGGAACCAGAGGCGAGCTGGTGGCCAACATCCGCGGCCCGTTAGCGAAGTTGGTCATGTTCCCGCTGGGGGGCCACAAGGGCCCGCTGCGGGCCTCCACGGGCCACTCAGGGTCCGGAACCGCAGAGTGGTCCTCGCCGGTTTCAGGCCAGCGTAAGGTGTTGGGGTCGTACGAAGAGCCTTCTTCTTCTGATTGTTGTTGGATCAGGTTCCGGGTCATATTGGGGAGCAACATGGCGGAGCAGGCGGAGAGCAGGACCAAGAGTCCCAGAGCGCCGGAGAACATCTGGAGGAAGACCAGGTTAGTCTCTCACCGTTCCTCTCATTCAACGCCGGAATTTGGTTTCAACTCACCGTCCTGTCCAGGTTGGACATCGTCGTCTCCTGCAGGCCGTTTAGGAAGATGAGCTGCATCAACGCGGCTTTGATGCATTTATAGGCGTCGCCCAGAACAAAACAGCTTTCAGGTTCTGCCTCACCTGTTGGGCCTGGAGACAAAGGGCTGAGCAGGGGGCGGGCGGTCCGCTTTGTCCGGCTGAGGAGGAAGAACTTGGCCGTCCGCCTGCTGCGTGTCCTTCCTCATGAAACGCCAAACATTCACAGGCGAAAGAAGAGACTTTATCTCTCCATCACTCCTCCACCCTGTTCTTACAAAACCAGCCTCTGACCTCGTCCATCGCTCAGCTTCCCCGCAGCCTGGGATCGCATCCGCAGGTCAGAGGGAGGCCGACTGGAACCCAGAACCCAGACTGGAACCCAGAACCCAGACTGGAACCCAGACTGGAACCCAGAACCCAGACTGGAACCCAGACTGGAACACGATTCAGATTCTCCAGATCCATCCATCAAACAGAACCAGAATATCTGCAGAACCCAGAGAACCAGAGCTCACACACTTTTAATTTGCTGCATTTAAATGTTGAAAACTTTTACCACTTTTATTCATCAACTGGAAATAATGAACTTGAATTTTAAAGAATCACCAGCATTTTTAGTTATTTATCTCACAGAAAAAAAACTATTTATTGAAATTTCTTTGGTCAAATCTATGAAAAGCTTCACACAGAAACCAGAGTTTAACTTCCTGATTTTATATCCTGGTATAAATTCACCTGATTCTGACTCAAAATGTTTGCACAACACATCAGAACCGGAGCGAAACGGATATGAAGAGGCTCAACAATACGGTAACCTGAAGCCTGGACGTCACAATGAGCAGCCTACTTTCCTACTTTCACACTTTCACACTTTCCTGTTTCCATTTATCGAGGGTTTTAGAGAAAACAGGACAAAACGTCTCCTGGGATCATCGTGACACTGATTACAGCAAAACAACTCAGATAAACGGTGACATCGATCCAGATGTTCAGTTTGGATCAGGCTCAGATTTATGGAGCTACATCTGAGCCAGAAAGCTGTGAAAAAAAAACATTTAGTTTGAAACTGAAAGAAAAAGATTTAAAACTAAAATCAAATTTTGAAACAAAAAAAATGACTAAAAAATATTAAACTGAAAAAAGTTTTAAACGTTTCAACAAATGTTTATTATTGATATGTATTTTACTCCACAGCAGTGATGCAACTGAAGAAATAACTGAAAAGCGATTTTAATTTAAAACACAAATCCTGAAACTGAAAAGTATTTCTGAGCTTCTCTTAGTTTCAGATCTTGTTCGTTGTCTGTAGCTCCATTTGTCTCATGATTTAAACAAACAAACGATTTTGAAGCTTCTTGTAATTCCTGTTAATCATCTCATAACCCATGGAACCAGAGAAGCTTTTATTCTGAAAAGCCACCGTAAGCCGAGCCGACAGAAGACAAAAGAAGAAGAATAAAAAACCTGATAAGCGTCCTGGTTTCCAGAACCGCCCAGCGACGCCCTGGAGGCCGGCCCGGTTCCTCAGGCCCGGTTCCTCCGGCCCGGTTCCTCAGGCCCGGTTCCTCAGGCCCGGTTCCTCAGGCCCGGTTCTGGTTCCTCCAGCCCGGTTCTGGTTCCTCAGGCCCGGTTCTGGTTCCTCCGGCCCGGTTCTGGTTCCTCCGGCCTGCAGACTGAAACGTTCAGCGTTTCACTTTTAAGGACGTGAAGGAGAAGAACAAACAACGTTTATCTTCTCAAATGTTTTCTGGCATTGAAAGAAGTCAATTTTGTCTCAATGGCCTTTGACTAGGCCGCTGATAGAAGTTTGTCCAAATGTTTTATAGAATCTGTTCTATAGAGGCAAAAGTAGATTTTTAGTTTTTGCTTCAGGCTCTTTAATTCTTTTTGCATCGAGTCTCTCATGAAGGTCCGAGGGCCTCAAATGGCCCCCGAACCTCAGCTTGGACAACCCTGCTGCTTTCCTTCACAGCTCAGTCCGATCAAGCACAGGGCGACTGTGGGATCAGTAACTGAGGATCAGAACCAGAATCCTCCTGGTTCTGATCCACTTATCGTCCTGAGAGGTGAGTGGGTGGAGGTCAAAGGTGAGGCTGTGTGTGTCGACAGGCTGAGCTGCAGACTGTGGACTCTCTGTCAACACGGCTGGTCACTCATTAACGCAGCGGCGGCCGACTGGACCAGCGTCTCAGCCTCAGCGCCGCTTCTTCATATGTAAGTATAAAACCTGGTTCTGCCTCAGGAAGCAGCCACTTCCTGCTTCCTGCTTCCTGCTTCCTGTTTCCTGCTTCCTGCGTCTTGGCCTGAGGATGAGCTGATGGAGCTCAGGTTCTGTGGACGGACCGCAGGCCGAGTCGGTTCTGTCCAGAGACTCTGGGCCTCCAGGCGACACGGATCAACGTCTCAGTGAAGCTGCGAACGTTTCAGACCCAGAAGGATCGTCGCTCCGATCGTCTCACCTTCTGGTTGGTGTCTGCAGGTCTGATGGAGATCAGGACTCGCTCCGTGTTCGGCCTGCTGGTCTGCGCCGCTCTGTGGGCGGCTTCAGCCCTCAGCCTGTCAGGTGGGACGAGATGAGATCCTGTAGACAGCAGGAAAACATCCAGACGGGGAAACTATGAGAGGAAAAACTATGAGAGGAAAAACTATGAGAGGAAAAACCTCTGGAGGAAAAACCTCTGGAGGAAATCTCTTCCTCTGTGACCCGAACATCTTCATGTTTCTGATGAAAATGTTCAGGAAATAATTATTTTTATTATTATTTTTATTAGGGGCTGCACAGTGGCGCAGTGGGTAGCGCTGTTGCCTTGCAGCAAGAAGGTCCTGGGTTCGATTCCCGGCCCGGGGTCTTTCTGCACGGAGTTTGCATGTTCTCCCTGTGCATGCTGGGTTCTCTCCGGGTTCTCCTGCTTCCTCCCATAGTCCAAAAACATGACTGTCAGGTTAATTGGCCTTCCCAGATTCTCCCTAGGTGTGAGTGTGTGAGTGTGTGTGTCTGGTTGTTTGTCCTGTTTGTCTCTCTGTGTTGCCCGGCGACAGACTGGTGACCTGTCCAGTGACCCCGCCTCTCGCCCGGAACGCAGCTGGAGAGGAACCAGCAACTCCCGACCCCATTAGGGAGAAGGGTGACGGAAAATGGATGGATGGATGGATGATTTTTATTATTATTTTATTGTTTCTCAGGGAAATGATAAACATTTCTGAGCAGATTGGCCCGATGAATTGAATAGGTTCTGGTTCTGATCCGTTCAGAGACAGAACGAATCAGAACCTCTGCTGGTGGATATAAGATCCTAAAGTTTACAGACAAACTGCAAAATAAATGTCACAAGAGAAAACAAGTTGAGTATCATTTGATTTTAAAGCTTTTTCTGCTTTTTATTATTATATTGAAAAGAAAACAGTTATTTTATCTCAATATAATGTTTTTGTGTAATTTTTGTTCATCGGGACTTTTATTATTATTATTATCCATCCATCCATTTTCCGTTACCCTTCTCCCTAACGGGGTCGGGAGTTGCTGGTTCCTCTCCAGCTGCGTTCGGGCCGAGAGGCGGGGTCACCTGGACAGGTCGCCAGTCTGTCGCCGGGCAACACAGAGAGACAAACAGACAAACAACCACACCATACACACTACACACACACACACACACACACTCACCTAGGGAGAATTTGGGAAGCCCAATTAACCTGACAGTCATGTTTTTGGACTGTGAGGGAAGCCGGAGAACCCGGAGAGAACCCAGCATGCACAGGGAGAACATGCAAACTCCGTGCAGAAAGACTCGGGCCGGGAAATCGAACCCAGGACCTTCTTGCTGCAAGGCAACAGCGCTACCCACTGCGCCACTGTGCAGCCCTATTATTATTATGATTATTATTATTATTGTGTATCTGTGTGTGTGTGTGTGTGTGTATCTGTGTGTGTGTGTGTGTGTGTGTGTGTGTGTGTGTGTGTGTTTGTGTTCTGTGTGTGTGTGTGTGTGTGTGTGTGTGTGTGTCTGTGTGTGTTCTGTGTTGTGTGTGTGTGTGTGTGTGTGTGTGTGTGTGTGTCCAGTGTTCTCCGACCCGGACTCGGCCCACATGCTGCTCCGGTCCCGCCGGGCCAACAGCTTCCTGGAGGAGCTGAAGCCGCCGTCTCTGGAGCGCGAATGTGTGGAGGAGAAATGTGACTTTGAGGAGGCCAGAGAGATTTTCCAGACCCGGGAGGCGACAGTAAGTTATGAATGGATGAAAACTGGTTTCACTGGGAACATTATGGTTATCAAAACTTTAGATTCTCATCCTTCATCATTTCCACCCAGGAAACCAGAAGTTTCTGTCTGTGAAAGTCTTTAGTGTTGAGAAGCTTTTCTTCCTTCAGATCAAACGTTTCAGATTTATTGATCCTTAAGCTGCTTAAAATGAACAAATGAACCAAAAATAAGAACAAGAATCAAATATGAACTGATTCTTTCTGCACACATTTTAAATTCATGAAGGAGAATCATAAACACTTTAAAACGAGTTTTATTCTGATCTAAGCAGCAATAATTCACCTCCAGTTTCAGATCTTAACTCTGATGCGTTGCTGTTTTCTTGCAGCTGGATTTCTGGACCGTGTACACCGGTGAGTCATTCCACACCGACAGCATCCAGAAAAACATCCTGAAAGTGTTAGATATAACGTAAAAATCATCAACAGAATCCTGATGGAAAATGTTTGTAGAGTTTTGATTTTCTTTCATTTCTCAGAAAACTTCCAGCAGAAAAACCAGCAGCTCTGACCAACGACTGTTATTGTAGATGAATTATTGAAAAACAATAACTGACATAAACCTGTATGAAGCAGAAAACTTCTGCAGCGGCGGTTTCTACTGTCCGGTCTCTGACTGTCCGGTCCGGTCCGGTCTGTGTTTCAGATGGGAACCAGTGTGAGTCCCACAGTTGTGTCCATGGAGACTGCATGGATCAGTACCAGGACTACACGTGCCTCTGTTACCATGGATACGAGGGCAGATACTGCCAATACAGTGAGTCTGACCTTCAGGTCAGAAATATGGACCTGATCAGGGTCCAGGACACGAGGCTGGTACCAGTTTAGACCCGGTTCTAATGTGGACATGATCATCTATAACCATGTTATTACAAAAAGACAAATTAACCCAAAACCAAACATTTATTTACGATGCTTGACGTTGTTAAACTCCCAATAAAATCTGGACTCTGTCCAGATGTAACAGCCACAAACTGCTCTGTGGACAACGGCGACTGCGACCACGAATGCTCAGAGAGCGAAGACGGCGCGCGGCGGCGCTGCAGCTGCCTGAACGGATACAAGCTGGACGATGACTCCAGGAAATGCCGCCCGAAAAGTGAGAGATCAGCTGGCTGCGTCACGGAGGGAAAGGCTCTGATGACGCTTTAATGCAACACTTTACATTTCAAACTGATGTTTTCCATTTAAAAACGCTGCAATACCTGTTACCCACCAGTAGGTGGACAAACATCCTGAGCATGACTCAAGCTGTGCTAGGCTAAAAATGGATTTGACCTTTGACTTTAATGTTACAAATCTGACATCACAATGATGTCACACCCATGTTAACCTTGTTCCAGTTGCAAACTGGGAACCAGTGTGAAGGTAAACCGAACCACCAAGTGCAGATTACACGTTTACCTCTCCTCCCCCCTTTGATCTGAAAGGTCAAAAATATAATATTTTAGGTCCAGATTTTTGGTTCTGAAGTTCATTTTTACCAACTTAAAAATCATAAAATTCCAACTTTGAAGTAGAACACGAATGCAGCATTTTAACTGAATAAAGCCACAGAGACGAAGCATAAACTGGCCTGGATTCCTGCTAACATGCTAACATGCTAACTGGTCTCCCCTTGGTGCTGCAGGTGCCTCGTCTTGTGGCCAGATTCTGATCAGCAGGTCGGAGTACAGCGAGCCGGTGGACGGCCTGCTGCCCTGGACCATCGGAGGGGAGGTGGGCAAGAAGGGGGAGAGTCCCTGGCAGGTAACTGGGAACCAGTATGGTGTTCCACAGGGAAACACTCAGAGTTCAGCAGACACTTCACCTTTCACCAGAAAGGTTTTACTTCAGGTTCTTATCATTCTACCTCAAACATAAAACATGAAACCATCAGAATAATAACTCATTGTCAACCCTGGAGTGGAAAATCGGCTGTTTCTGGAGCCTCATATTTGGAAGGCCCAAACTTCCAGTAGACTGCAGGATCTGCTCTGCTGGCGATCTGCTCCAGGTCAACACAACATCATCGTCTGCAGAAGTGAGAGGAACCCAAACCTGCCCAAACTGACAGCTTTGACTTTCCAGCTGCGGCTGAGAACTTAGTTACTGGACAGATTCAAACCGTGTGGCTTTAAACCCACCGACCAACCGGCCGTCTGCAGGTCTGTGTTGGGTTTAAACCCACCGACCAACCGGGCCGTCTGCAGGTCTGTGTTGGGTTTAAACCCACCGACCAACCGGCCGTCTGCAGGTCTGTGTTGGGTTTGAGCAGTGAATCCCTTCTGGACACTGGAAAGGATTGCATGTCGGACATTGAAGTGAACCAAAAAGTCTCAATGGAGACATAATGTCTCAGGAATGTTTCACTGCAGGAAACATTCCTGAACCAAAACCGGTCCATTTTAAGGCTCAGTGGAGCAGATTCCTCCACTGATCCTCCACCCATCGTTAAAGACGATGATGAAGACGGAGCTGAAAGCGATGAAGAGTTCAAAATCCTTCTGACTGGCAAAACAAACGGAAAATGATTTCAAACAGGTAATGTTATGTATTTTTAGTCAGATGGAGTAAAGTTCATACTGCCAACACTGAGCTCTTACTGGGTTTGGTGTAACTTTGCTCAAAGCCAGTTACCAAGAAACAATCTTCAAATTAAAGTCAGATTTGGTTCAAGAACTAATGAAAGTAATGTGAGTTGCATGTTTCAGCAGTGTGTTAATATTCCATGTATTTTTGCCGTCCAGGTTCTGGTGCTGAATGCCAGAGGGAATTTTCACTGCGGAGGGGTTCTGATCGATCAGAACTGGGTCTTGACTGCTGCACACTGCCTGGAAGACAGCTTCAGGTTCAGCGTGCGGCTGGGTGAGCGCTGCGTCTGCAGACACAGATACAGAACCGATGAACCATCAAACTGAACATCAAACAAAGAGAAATGATGCTCAAGTATTTAATGTTTGATTCACAGAGCAGCAGGTTTCATATTTCATTTCATCCTTTCATCAACTTGACTTCAGTCATGTAGCAGAAAGTGAAAACGTTGAGCTGCTGCTTCTGCTGTCTTGGTATTGAAGATCTAGTTCTATAGATCTACAGAGAGAAAATGAAGGAGACATCAAGTGTTTGAAGTAATGATGTCATCAATGCTGTTAAACTGATCAGTGCATGAACACTGGGATCAGTGGTGAGGACTCAGTGTGTTCTGCTGAGTCATGACTGGGGATGACTCAGCACCCTGTGGTTTTATTGTTATTTTTCATATTTAAGTGACAATCTGGGCATTAAACTTGAATGATCTATGATCCAGAGTGATCAGATGAGGATGAAGAGAATAAAACAAGCACTAAGCAAAGACACAATGGCAAAGGTTTCACTTTCAGTTTCAAGCATCTGACATCCTGATGTGAGTAAAGCCTCAGTAAAGCATAGAGTGGCATTGAGTGATGTCATTACTGCATCACTGCTGCAGTATTTTAGCTGAAGTTGTGGCGGTTCTGTTCCAGGAGTGGATACATATAAATGTTTCCAACTTCTGCCTGATTTATCAGACAATAAATCTGATTCTCCAGGTTTAGATCTGCAGCTCGGCATTGTGGGAGAGTTGTTTTCCTGAGGCAGTTTCTCTTTCACAGGATGTAATAGTTTGACAGGAGTGTTAAAAATGTAACACCTCATCATGACCATGACCTTTTCACTCAGGTGACTACGAGCGAACGAGAAATGAAGGCACCGAGGCTTTGCTTAGAGTCGTAAAAACCTTCAAACATCCCAAGTACAACTCCAGGACGGTGGACAACGACATCGCCCTGATGCGTCTGCAGTCGCCCGCCCCATTCTCCAAGTACATCGTCCCCGCCTGCTTACCAGGCCGCGCCTTGGCCGAGAAGGTGCTCCACCTGAACGGCACCACCACCGTGGTGACAGGCTGGGGTAAAAACGACAGCGGGAAGCACAGCTCAGCGCTCAACGTCATCAAAGTCCCGCTGGTTAATCACAGCTTTTGCGTGCAGCAGATGTTTCCCCATGAAATCACCAACAACGTCCTCTGTGCCGGGATCCTGGGTCAGAAGATCGACGCCTGCGAGGGCGACAGCGGGGGGCCGATGGTCACTCGGTACCGGGACACCTGGTTCCTGGTGGGCCTGGTGTCGTGGGGCGAGCGCTGCGGCCTGGTGGACAAGCTGGGCATCTACACCAAGGTGTCCAACTACAACGAGTGGATTGCTCAAGTACAGGAGGAATGGAACCAAGGACATCATCCCCAGTAAAGCCAAGCAAGCCGCCTGCTCCGTCAAACCCTCAGGATCCACTCAGTGCATCAGCGCTGATGGGAAACGTTTTGTTAAATAAACCTGGTAACTCTAGAGAGTGTCTGTTTAATCACCACTGACCTTCGTACTTCAGGTCAATAACCAGACATGTTGAGGTTTCCTCAACCCGACTCTTCTGAAGCATCTGAATGTGTTTCAATCTCTTCATCTGCACCACATGCATGGAAAAACAAGCTGGTTTAATGCAGATTATTGAAACCGTGAGGCTCGTTGGCCGACAGGCTCGACTCTCAGACCCACTGAAGACGTTCAACGTCTCTCTGGGGAAAATAATTCAACTTTAAATGAACTGAATTAATAAACTGACAGCAGTTTATTCCCACGCTCTCCTGGGAGCCGTTTATCATTTTAGTGTGAAAACAAACATTAAATGTGATGATCATCATCAATAAACTGAAATGATTCCAGTGATCAGCTCACAGTGCAGAACTGTTTATTATATTTCCTCCAGTTCAAACTCAGTCAGGAGTTAAATTCACTTGAGGCATTTACTAAAATGTTCTAAGAACTGAAGCCAGTTTGATGATATGATGATCAATTCAATCTGAGTAAAGATGGACCTGAGATACAGAACATCACCGTCAGAAGCAACATCTAATATCACCAGAACATTTAAACAACTTCTGACAAGTTACAACAGTTACAACCTTAATATTTTAAAACCATGCAGTTCTGCTGACCTGAGTTTTTATTCATTTTATTAAAATACTGATGCTGACTCAGCAAAACATTTCTCTCTAAACGTTCCTCCAGTTGCCTGCTTTTAAATTTGTGCTTTTGATTAAATGTTTGAAAAACAGAAACAAGTTTCAGGTCAAATATTTGAACCAGTTCATGACGTCAGTTTCCACAAAAACACTTTTTTATTTAGACTTGAGAAAATTGATTTATTATTGATTTATTATTGCTTTATTATTGCTTTTCCCTTCATCTGATAAAACAAAATGTGTTATTTGAGGTAAATGGTTTTTAATTAAGAGCAGAAATAAATGAAGTTAGTCACTTAAATCTAACTTTCATTTCAATAATAAATTATTGAAATTATTTCACTCCAATAATTATGCTTTTTTATTAATAAGTAAATAAATAAAATTCTTGGCAGATTGTTTTACTTGTTTTTTCTGGGTTTATTTTTTAAATTTGCTACAAAAGAAAATCTAAAGCTGAAACACTGAATGTTATAATGTTCCCCACATATTTTACTTTATACAATTTAAACACTATTTATGTATTTCACTATTAACTATTAATGTTTCTACTTCCTTCACTCTCTCACCTCTAATCTCTCAGTTTTATATTGATGGTTGTTTGATTTCAGGGTTTTTCTCCTGTTTGCCTCAAACTACAATCGAAACTCTTTCAGTTTTCAGCATCTTCATCAGGACGCTCCTCTCCTCTTCCTCAGCTCCTCCTCGTATCGCTGCAGCTGAGACATGAAGCCGGGGTTCGGATCCACGACGTGCCGAGCCGTCTTCACCCTCTGGGAGGAAACAACAACAGTCAGAACCAGGTTCTGTCCGGCCGCCGGATCCGGTTCCACAGCCTGAAGGAGGAATCCTGCCCTCTGCTGTCGGTGCAGATAAATCACTGATCTGAAATAAACACCTTCAAACTGCAGGAGCAGGAAAATGTTTCACTGAAACCTTTTATTCAGTAAAACGTTGGTTGATTTTCTCCAACTAAAATTATTTTAGTTGGAGAAAAACAACTAAAACTGCACAGAAAAGAAGAAATATAACCAAAAAGAGTCAGAGAGGTTTCTGCTCCAATCAGGTCAATATGGACGTTCACAAATAAAATAAAATAAAATAAAATAAAATAAAATAAAATAAAATAAAATAAAATAAAATAAAATAAAACAGGAATAGAAACAGCCTCTCTTCTCCCAAAGAGGAGACATTCATCTTTACCAGCAGATATAAAGATTCACACTAAATTAAAATAAAAAATATATTAAAATATATTAAAAAAAAACCAAAATTTTAAATATTTATAAGATTTTATGCATGTTGGATTATTACAATAATAATTATATTGCAGAAGATTATGAACCCAGAAGCTGCAATATTTCATTTCTTGATCATGACATAATTTAAGTTATTCAGGTTTTTATTTTACTGTTTTATATTTTTTCTGATATCTTTGCATGATTGCATCACTTCAGTTATTCCTTCTTTATCAATGTAATTATTGATCAATCATTTTAACGCTCTTCCCCTTTAAATATTAAAAAGTGAAAATGACTGTTATTGTAACCAACTGGAGATCAGCAGATTATTAATATTCCTCCTTTGATCCTGATGGTTGAGTCGGATGAGCTTCTTCCATCACCCTAATCTTTAGCTCCCTTCAGAGATTCACGTTCAGAAACGCTGCAGGATATCAACATCAGAACGAAACAGAAATATCATTTCATGTGGATCATTTTGAGCCTCCATGATTTTCCTCTGACCTCAGTGACCTCTGAACTCAGTGACCTCAGACGTCAGCAGGAATTTATTCCGTCTGCCGGGTCCAAAGTCACCTTGGACATTGAAACCTTGGGTTCTGCTGAGCAGACGGATCCGCTCAGCGCCGGTTCTGTCTGATCCGGTTACAGATGCTGGTTCTGACCCAGAGTTACAAATATGAGCTCAGAGGGAATTTAATGTGTCTGTTAAACATAAAGAAGGTCAAAGGTCACTGTTGAACGTCAGCTTTGCTTCTGTTTGGACCAAACATCACATGGTTCGGTCCGGATCATTAGTTTGGGCCGAACCGGACCGGACCGGTTCTGCTGCTTCCCTGAGAAAATCTGACTGTATGCAGATGACGCTGTGATTTCTGTTGGCTCCGGTTCTTCTGGGCACCAGAACCGAGCTGGACATGAGTTCATTAGAAGCAACATTTCCTGTCAACACGTTTGACGTTATGATGGATGAGGAAGCGGATCACCTGTACGGCCTCCGCCAGCGTCAGCCTGCGGTGCTTCATCAGGTAGGCCATGCAGATGGCGGCCGAGCGGCTGCGCCCGTTCTTGCAGTAGACCACGCTGCGTCCGCCGCGGTCGGCCTCCTTCTGGATGGCGTCGGCGCAGCGGTCAAAGTGGCGGTACAGATCCTCGCCGGGGTCGTCGTAGACGGGGATCTGCATCCTGGTGACGCCGCTGCTGCTCGGGAACGGCTGCTGCTTGGACACGTTGATGCAGAGCGTCACCGCCTCCTGCTGGATGAGGTCGTCGCTGCAGGCTGAGCGGGCGTTGCTGATGAACAGAGCCTTGGTGACTTTACACAGCTGCAGCATCCTGGCTGACCCTGCTGGGCCTCCGTACTGAACCTCAGCGTTTACTGAAGCTTCCTGGTCAGAAGGAGAAGAATGAGAGAGTTTAACAAAACTAAATGACAAAGATTTTATCCAACATCTGCACTAAGATCTACTCTCAACTCCTCAGATTCCTGCTGATGGTGAAACGTTATTGAATAACAGAGAAAAGAGAGAAACAAATCGTTGGTTCTGTTCGTTCCGAATTTTCACTGAAATCTGATTTTTTTCTGTTCATGCTACCGATTCTAAGCGACTTGTGTGGGAACAGTTTCTGACCCCAAAGCAACGCGCAGAAGAAGAACAGGACATGACAGCAGTGCTCCAAAATGGCCGCCGGATTTCAACGTTTTTTTCAGATCACAAGCTGATAAAAACCAAACCCATCTGATCACAGCTGCAGCTTCACAGGCTTAGGATTAGGATTAGGATTAGGATTAGGATTAGGGTTAACCCTAACGCTAACCATTTCCATCCAGATTTACATCTGGCTTCTTCTGGTGCAGATTATGACGCATGTCTCACATTGATGATGTAATAGTCGGATAAAACGCGATACATCAGACTGCAGACATGATTTAGATCCTCATATCGAAGTGAAATGAATCTACATGATCAGCCATCAGGTCAGACTGATATGCAATAATCTGATTCCAGTCTCATTTACCTGCTGACTCAACGTAGCCGAGAGCTACTTGATAGCTCAGTTTGGCCAAAAACGCAAAGGTGTCGCCATCTGGTGGCAGAAAAAAGAAGCGACCAACAGATGCTGTTCGCTTCCTGAGGCTGGAGGGAAAAAACCTTCAGTTTCCAAGGATTCAATGCTGCTGATCAATGGATGTGAAACATATGAAAAACATATTAGTTATTTCAACTAATTAGCTTTAATAATAAACCAACAAACCAAACATCCAGTTTATTACAGCAGTGAAGTTTCTCCAGCCTGGAAATGTTTTATGTATTTCTCTCATTTTTCATTTTTGTCTGATATTAAATGTTTTTGCATTAAAATGAAATAATACATTTTCAATCTGAACACAGTGGATTATTACAGTGGATGAGTCTGTATCACTTTGGTATTATTCCACATTTATTTAAAAATAAAACACACACACACACACACACACACACACACACACACACACACACCGTCAGTCTGACCTGCAGCTGGATCCTCCTGAGTGAATCTGCGTTTCCTCAGAGGAACCTGTTCTCCGTCCGTTCCTGCAGACCGACCGATCCGCTGTGTTCAGGCCTCCTCATGACCCCCAACTGTTCTGATCAACAACACACACACACACACACACACACACACACACACACACACACACACTCCGCTGCTGCTGCTATATTTATGCTGCTGGCAGCTGCAGGGTCCTAATGCTGCTCAGATTAAAGCCTGGAAGGAATCAGAGCGTGTCTGTCTGTCTGTCTGTCAGCTGATATTTAGAATCATCATCATAAAAACCATTTTACTGAAGAATCATGTTTGGTTCTGTTTCAGCTCAAAGATCCACTCAGATCTTTTTTCAGCAGATTTTCTGTTTTATGGTTTGAAAATGTGACTCAGATTCAACCTGAGGGAGCAGCAGCACATGAGTCTGTTATTAAATCTTACATATTAAAATAAGAAACACGCATGAACCACTTTAATATTCCACATCTCACTGATGTATGTAAATATCATTTCTGTTCAGAACAGAAAAATTGACTGGAGGGAAATAAAAGCAAAGTGAGAAACTGAAATCTGTTTTTGAATGTTTAATGAACATCATTCAGGTTTCTCTGTTTTCTACAGATCTATTTCTCTCAGGCTTGTTACAGAAAAAGGAAAACAGGTTTTTAGTAAAACTGGAAGAATTTACAAAAAAAAAAGATTCTTTACTGTAAAGAACAAAATGACAGACATTTTTTTGTTGCTGCTCAACTTCAAAGCGATGCAGAGGTTGATGAGTTCAATGAGGTCGATGAGGTCAATGAGGTCAATGAGGTCAATGAGGTCTATGAGGTCTATGAGGACTATGAGGACTATGTCTGTGGCAGGAAGGATCTCCTGTAGCAGTCTGTTACAGTGAATCAGCAGAAGCCTCTGACTGAAGGCAGTGTTGTCGTTTAATGGCCTCCAGGTCGTCTGTGACGTTCTGCTCTTTAGATTCGACCTTCCAGACATGAAACCATCATTCATCTCAAACTCATCAGAACTAAAATGTTCTTCAGAACTTTCCCACATTCGGCCAGTAGAGGGAGCCGGTTCCCACCTGTCTGTGAGGCCTCAGTGTTCTGGTTCTGTTGCAGACTGCTGGAAGATCTCCAGTAGGACATGTTGTGAACTCACATAGCTTTGATTTACTTCATGTTTCCCAACGCCACCTGTTGTCCCTGCAGATGTTTCGGGACACTCGTCCCCTCTGTGTTGGACAGACACGTCGTCCTCACATGCAGGACTTCAGCCAGATGTGTAATTGTCGCCGGCGTGCGTTGTGGCGTGTTTTTTCAGCTTCGCAGCGTATTGAAACCTCTCCCCACACGAGCTACAGGAGTACGGCTTCTCTCCCGTGTGCGTCCTCATGTGGACGATCAGGCTGTTGCTCCGACTGAAACGTTTCCCACAGGTTTTGCAGCAGTGCTTCTTCTCGCCGGTGTGCGTCCTCACGTGAGCCTTCAGGTTTCCACTCTGGGTGAAGCTTTTCCCACAGGTCTGGCAGGAATACCTCCGGTCGCCCATGTGGATGGCGGTGTGCCACTTGAAGGCTGATGAGCTGGTGAATCTCTTCCCGCAGGTGTTGCACAGGTATGGCTTCTCCCCAGTGTGGGTTCTCGTGTGGACCAACATGCTGTAGCTGCCCCTGAAGCTTTTCCCACACGTGTCACAGGAGTACGGCCTCTCGCCTGTGTGCATCCTGACATGATGTCTCAGAGTGGACGCGGCTTTGAAAGATTTCCCGCATTCGTTGCAGACGTGCGGCTTCACTCCCGTGTGGCTCATGTGATGCATCTTCAGGTGATAGTTTTTCCTAAAGACTTTTCCACAGACGCCACATTTTAAGGCGGCGCGTCCTGCCTGAGAAACAGTCTGACTGCCTGAAACCGGATAAACGCCCTGGTTGATCTCACTGCCATCGACTTCAGGTCCTTCCTGATTCATCTGTTCTGTCTTTGTGGATCCTAGATCTACGGCCTTTCCTCCTTCCTGATGCAGACTCTGGAGACCATCAAAGGTTTCCTCTGCTACTCTGGGATCACCTTCCCCACACAGAAGCGCCACCAGAAACGTTTTGGACTCTTCCTCCGCCTCCAGCTGATCCGTCTGCAGACTGCTGCCGGGTTCCTCCTGCTCCTCTTTGATCTGTGGAGGTTTTGGCTCCTCCTGCGGGCGGCAGAGCAGCTGCTCGGCAGGAAGCTCCTCCTGTTGCAGATGAACGTGTTGCTGTGGAAGGTCTGACAGGGAAACGGTATAGATAAAGTTCAGGAAAACATCAACACAAACCTGTTTCATCACTCCCATTTTTATAAAAGCTGAATGCATTTGTGACAAACTTTTGGTAGAAAAGCAAACTACTGACCTCTGCTGGTTTAAACAAGCTTTAGCTTTACAGTGAATAAAAGTTGGAGCTTTAACCAAAACATTTAGTATGTTTAACTTTGAGATGCATAAAATAAAACATATGATCTTATGTTGACAGTTAAAGGAGCTCTCAGCAGATCCTTCCTCCCACACAACACTCCATAACTGCTTGTAGTTGCACATTTTTCTGTTTTTATGAAAATATACAGAGGCACATTTAAATGATCATAATCAGCTGTACATTACATTCATCTAATGCTGTCTTTTACCTGTACAGTATTATTTCTCTTATACTGAATATTTGTCCTGGCAGTAAAGTCTTTGATTCTTGGATTTCAAGACTTTTAAAATGTTATGTTTTCTCTCCCTGACCTTTCAGAGTAGATGGTTTCATTTTTACAATAGAAAATACAACAGGCCCATTGCAGGCATTTCATCTGCAGCCTGTTCAGTCTGAGGGTAAAGAAGCAGCTCATTGTCCCAGAATCACCTGACCAGGCAGCGTCCTGTGTGTGTGGCCCTTTAAATCTGTCACTCACCTCTTCTGATTAATGTCTGCAGCTGCTTTCACATTTAAACCTGGCTGGTTAAATTAACCAACCAGGATCGTCTGGGGGTCACATCCTGCATTTACTCGTATATAAACCTCCATACCTGTTGCTCGCTGCGGGGTTTGTGTTTCCCAGCTCGTCTCCATCATTCTGCGCTGGCGGTTCAGCTCCTCTTCATACTGAATGACGGTTTTCTCAAAAACTCCGAATATTTCCTCCGCAGCAGCAGCGAGCCGCTGCCTGATGAACTCTCTCACATTCAGCGCTGAACGCATTGTTGTTCCTGACCGGAGAAAACCAACAAACTACCCGCACAATGGAGCTACAGCTACAGCTACAGCTAGCCTCTCATTGTTTACTTCCGCCGGGAGGTCAGAGGATCCGCACCATCTCAGCGCCGGCGCACATGGTGGCGCACTGGCTGGGTGGAGTCTGTGTCGAAAGCTCTCTGCCTGCTTTTAAAAGCATCTGTGTCTTTCAAATTAAGACACAGATGTCCAAAGTGCGGCCTGGGGGCCATTTAGGCTCCTGGACTGATTTTTGTGCGAGAATCATAAATATGACCCTCTGCATCTGGTTAACGCAGAGGGAAACTTTATACCCATTTTATTCATCCACTAACATAGTTTACTTATTTATTATTACAGATATAAAATCTTGGAAAAAAGAAAATGGTGGATTTGCATTTTCTTTAGTTTCATCATAAACTGAATCGTGTCTATCCAGTGACCTTTACTCAAAAGCAGACTTGGTTGTTTTTAAATCATATTGCAATATTACTCTTTCATCTTAAACATATATAGAGAGTTCCATTAATTCTTTCTCACATGTTTGAGAAATCAAACTTGTTTTTATGCATTATCTCAATTCTAATGTTTGGGAAACTTTCCACTTTTAATGCATATCCAGGAGTCACAATAGAAACCAGCAAGTGGAGGCAAGATGGACACAATATAGCTTCAGTATAAAAGCTCTGACTTTTTCATTCCAAATCTCATTTTAATAAAAGAAAAAAATCTTAATTTCCATCCATTTTCCGTCACCCTTCTCCCTAACGGGGTCGGGAGTTGCTGGTTCCTCTCCAGCTGCGTTCCGGGCGAGAGGCGGGGTCACCTGGACAGGTCACCAGTCTGTCGCAGGGCAACACAGAGACAAACAGGACAAACAACCAGACACACACACTCACACCTAGGGAGAATTTGGGAAGGCCAATCAACCTGACAGTCATGTTTTTGGACTGTGGGAGGAAGCCGGAGAACCCGG
Source organism: Poeciliopsis turneri (assembly GCA_922788865.1). Classification (NCBI taxonomy): domain Eukaryota; kingdom Metazoa; phylum Chordata; class Actinopteri; order Cyprinodontiformes; family Poeciliidae; genus Poeciliopsis; species Poeciliopsis turneri. The sequence continues at coordinate 200,849 of CAKLNU010000890.1, read as the reverse complement.
AGAGAACCCAGCATGCACAGGGAGAACATGCAAACTCCGTGCAGAAAGACCCCGGGAATCGAACCCAGGACCTTCTTGCTGCAAGGCAACAGCGCTACCCACTGCGCCGCCCAATCTTAATTTCTTTTGTTCAAAATAAATTACAATTAGAAGGACAAATTTAGGGTTAAACTTTGCTCTTATTTCACTCATCCATTTTGGGAATTGAGTTGAATTCAAAGTCCAACTGAAAACAAACTGATGGCCACAATAACACAGTGAAAACTAAACGATTCAAGAATATTACGATATCATTACTATTCACTGACTGTCATGATTTTATTCTTGTACAATTTCAGCTTTATTTTTGTTAAATGACTTTATTCTCCATCTTATTGTTTCTTAGTTTGACTCCAACACTAAAAAACAGATTAGTGGGAATCTGATTTTGCGAAAATGAAACCTTCAGAAACAGAAAACCTGATGATTTGACCAGTTCAGGCTGAATCCTGTGGAGCTGATTAACAGACAACAGAGAGAAATGGCAGTAAAACACGAACAGTCGGCAGCAGGAACGTCACCAGAAGGACTCGGCTCACAAACACATGGAGGAAGTGATTTTATTGGTGGAGCTGAGAAGTTTTCATGCAAACAGCGACGTGGAAGCAGAGTGTCGTCAGCGTTTTATTAGCAACCAGACAGAAGATCCAAAAGAACCAACCCAAGGAGAAACGGAGCGGTTTCTGTACAGGTCCAAATATTCTATAATATGTACTATAATACAGCAGGAATACGGAGGAGCTGCGGGTCGGTGACAGCAGGAGGTTCTGATCCGAAGCGTCCTTCCTGCTCCGGGTTCAACAACTTCAAAGTGCAAAGTTTTACATTTCTTCACTTCAACCAGGAGCAGAAAACTGAGCTGAGAGGCAGAGAAACCAAACAGTTCAACAATAACACTTTAAAACTGATGATTTCTGAGTTTTAAAGAACAGAACCAGAACAAAACCAAAACAGAACCAGAGCAAAGCAGTTTCCTGTCAGCAGATGGAGAGAAACCTGATCACTGGCAGGTCTGTGAGTTTGTCCCTTTAAGAACTAACTCTAAACTCACAAACGTTTATCTTTAAAAGGCTAACTTTCATAGAGTCAAGTGATTGAGCTTTCATCAAATTAAATAAAAACAGGCGTCACAGGAGTCCAGCCACTGGCTGTCGTCACGGCAACAACCTCCTCATCACACAGCGTGAGCATCAGACTGCAGGAACTCAGTGTTACTGTGTGAGGAGTTCAAGAAAATAAGAAGTTTTATAGTTTATATTGCTATAAACTATATGAGCAATAAAACCAGAGTGAGAAAAGAGAGGAAACATAAAAACCAGAAAACTTCATGTTGATCGTTTCAAACTGCAGAAACAAAAGATTCAAACTGAACTCGAAGCTTTTCAGGAGTTTTGATGAGGAAAGTGAGGAAAGTCGTGTTGGAAACGTGTTTCCTGTAGGAACCTGGAGCCCAACCAGAACCTGAGCTGTGACATAATCCAGGAGTTCTTCCGGAACCGATCATTTGGACCTTTGGTGTTCTGGTTCTGGAGCAGTGTTCAGGTCCAGCCGGTGGAGCCGTCCTGAACACCGGAGCCAGGTTCTGGAGGGGAAACGTTTGTTCTGATCGGTTCCTGTTTGACGCTACAAAATCTCAAACATCAGAAAAACTAAAAAAGATGAAAATGTTTCCCGTAACCCAACAAAACTGCTGAGCTTCCCAATTTGTTTATTTAGTTTTGTAATTTGGTGAAATATTGGCAAACGACAGAAACACAAATGTAAGGAGCAACTTTAACCGGGTTTTTCTTTGGCTGCTGCTCAAGCAGAAGTTCAGGTGAACGTCGGTTGGATGGAGGGAACGTCTGCAGCTTTCAGAGCCCAAAACATTAAAAATCAGGTTTGACAAGAAGCTTCAAACTCAAAACAATTCAAAAAATAAAACAAGAAATGCACAAGAGAAATACATCACATCTTTTTAGGAAATTTGTTCTTTGAATCTCCAGACTTTTTTTTTTAATCTAAACTTGATTTATTTGACATGTTTACTTAAATATCTTCAAAAAAGAAGAATTGCACTGAGACTTTCTCTCCACCAGGGGGAGCCATTTCCCCTCTACCTTCACTGCTCATGTTTCCTTCAGGTTGTTTTTTCTGACTTCTGATTTTGGCAACAGGAGCTTCGGCTTCAAACTGCTGTTAAATCGTCTTCATGGAGACAAAAAGGTTAAAATTTGAGATGTTGAACTGCAGAAAAACAAACGCATTTATCTGTAAAAGTTGCTGCATAAACTGACCTCCAGGTCGCATCGTCAACCCGCTTCAGTCCGAATCCTCAAACTAAACTTCTCTAAAATGCCGATCAGAAAACGTTTCTCTCTTTGGCTTTTCACTGTTGGGACATTTTTACATTCAACAGATGAGTGACGAATTAAAGGAAACTGCTGAAAGCCTGTAGAAAGTCACAGGAAGTGGGAGGATGTTGAGGTCGATCTGAGTTTAGACCTGCATGGAGGTCATGATGCGGTCAGTGTGGATCAACACACCACTGAAAGCTCAACATGTGGAAACTACAGGTGGAAACTACAGGTGGGGTTCGGATGGGCAACGTTTCCCTGATCTGGACCGTTGACGTCTTAAAGGAGAGACGCATGAAGCTGATCTGTTTTAAAGAACTTCCCGGCTCAAAGCCGAATCTGTCGACCTACAATAAACGTTCCTCAGCTGACCTGGAAACGGCCTCTGATCAGAACTCTGCCAGCCAAATTTTACAAATATTTACTTCAAAATTGAGATCAAAACTCAACAGAGCAAACAAGAAAAAGAAGAAATGATCTGAAGAGTTTGACTTTGCGAGTTTCAGTGAGAAAAACCAGGAAGAGCGTCCCTAAAATTCATCCAGGAAACTCAGAGGTTCAGAATCCAATATGGCTTCCGTGCATAAAAAACTGCTGAAGATGTACGTAGAAACTATTATTATTATTAACACTTAATGTTTATGAAGCAAGTGGTTCACACTGCTGCACCTGTGAAACCAAACCTTTAGTGTTTAAACCCTCAGAACTGCATCACAGAACCAGACGCAGCCGGTTTCCAGCTGAGAACGGATTCCTGCATGAGAACTGAGAAAAGAACGAATCTGACATCTCAGCTGGAATAAACTCAATCAGGAGAAACTTTCAGTCAGTGATTTCCTTTAATTTGTCACTCGCCTGCGACTCTAACAGTCGGCAGAGACCTGAAGCTCACTTTGGGTGGAACCCTGTAAACCTCTGCAGGAGCTGCTTCCTGCCTGCAGGTGGCGCAGTTTGACGGCTACAGGAGTCCAGCATTCGTCAGACAGGCGGTGGGAGCAAAGCAGGTGTCGGTGATGAAGGCAGCAGAGTTGAACAATGGAAGCGATTATGCGGGGCGTCTCCTCTGTGGGCCAATTTTCACTTCCTGTACAGACAGGAAGTGTCCCGTTCTTTAATCTGACCGGGTTCTTCAGTGCAGGTTTAAAGCAGGAAGAATCGGCGTCTGCAGGAGGGATTCAGAAGGCTGGAGATACAATCCGGTCAGCTTCCAGGCAACTGGGAACACTGGGAGCCGTCGCTGGGGAAGAGTCATCAGCTGAGGGAAAGTTCTCCTGAAGGAGGAAATAAATCCGTTTGCTCTGGATTTACTTCCTGCCTGTGAGGTGAGACAGTTGGCGGAGTAAAGACACGGACAGTGGCGGAGTGACGACGCGCCGCAGACGGACCGTCTCCGTGTCTCAGCTCAGTGACGGTTGCCGCGGCAGCAGCAGGGCGGTCAGTTCGCTCCTCAGTCATGCAGTAAAGACGACGCGACGTAATGAAGACCTAAGCTTTGGGGTCCGGCCTGCGGCGCGGCAGCAGGCGGCGGTCAGGGGGCGGAGGCAGCGCGGCGGCGCCATCAGGAGTGGTCCATGGGTTCGCTGGCGTTGCCCTGCCCAGCATCCTGGCTCTCCATGTCCTCTGGCTCCTCCGGTTTTCCCCCCGGGGCGGCCGCGGCGCCGGGTTTAGTCCCAGCAGTTCGCTCCTGGCTGGCCCCGCCCACGGCGCCTGCAGCGCTCTGCTGCTCCTTCAGGTGGCGCTCCATGGAGGCCTGGATGGAGGACACCATCTCCTGCAGCTTGCGGCGCTGCTGCTCCATCAGACCCGGGTCGGGAGCGCGGCCGTCCCTGCTGGCCACGAAGCCCGGCGCCATGCGGACCAGCTCTCTGGTGGCGTCCTCGGGAATGTCCGACAGGTCCGGCGCCCCTCTGGACACGCTGGCGCTCAGGTCCACGCCGCTGCTGTGCTGGCGCGTGATTGGCCGGTGCTCTGGAGGGGAGGAGCCTCCGCCGCTCCCGAGGGAGTGACCTTTGCCCTGGAAGGCGGTGACGCTCTGCAGCTGCTCCTTCTTGCGGACGACGCCGCCGCTGCCCAGCCGCAGGACGCCGTGGGACGGGCTGCCCTCTCTGCTGCCCCTAGAGGCCGCCTCGGAGCGCAGCTGCAGCACCGCCTCCCTCACCAGCTCCTCCACATCCGGCCCGACCGGGAAGTGGCCCGCGGCGTCCACGCAGAGCTCCAGCCGCTCCTCCGCCGCGTTGTAGACGAAGGTTTTCCCCGTCAGATGAGGCAGCGTGCAATGCTTCCCGTCCATGAGGCCTGGAGACACACACACCCAGAACCGCTCAGAACCCAGAACCGCTCAGAACATCCAGAACCACTCAGAACATCCAGAACCGCTCAGACATCCAGAACCGCTCAGAACATCCAGAACCGCTCAGAACATCCAGAACCGCTCAAAACATCCAGAACCGCTCAAAACATCCAGAACCTCTCAGAACATCCAGACTTTAACTTATTTAACGAATCATGAATGTGACTCATCACTAAATTATAGATCTAGTTATCGATTCGTCATTAATCTGAATAGAGACTCAAAAAAGACCATTTGCTGAAAGAACAATACAGTCAGAGCAGAAATTAAACCAAAATTGCTATATATATATATATATATAAACATATATATATATAAATCACTGATGACATCATGTCCTTGTTCCACTAATATTCACTCTAATAACACAGATTAGTTCATCTAAACTCCATCTGCACAATGAAAGGATCATTTACAGCGACTCTAGTCAACTTCACAAAGACCTGATTATATTCACACATCAACATTAATAAACCTTATTCATTTTAACCTTAATAAAACCTTAAAATGAAGGTTTTGGGTTTTTAATTCTCCATTTTAAGGGTCTTGATTTTATCCTGGAAAACTGAAGATCACTACTTCTGATCGTTTCTTTGGTTTCTGTAAAGTTTGTCTCAGACTCTGATGTCTCTGGTTTCCCATGAACACAGCCGTCAGAGCGAACGAGACGATCTGATTGAAACGTCTTTAGTCTCAGGTTAAATTTATCTCTGAATCTGATTATTTTCAGCGCAGCATTTCTCCTCATCCCGGCTCTTTGTTGTGTAAATGTGGCGAAGCTTTGAAGCTTCACGCTGGAAATACTCTGGGTTTTAAACGTACTGTACTGAATGGAAAGATAATAAAAATAACACAGAAACTGTATCTTCCCATTAATACAGCTGCCAGCTTTCATTTAAACAATCGAGAGCCGTCCTGAGCTCAGGCTCATGGCTGCAGCCACAGAAAACAAACTCACCCATGTCTTTCTTGACGATGTTGTAGAAGACGCCGCCCTGCTGGAACAAGTGCGGCAGCTTCTTGGCGTACGACCAAACGTCCTCGCCTGGAAAAGAACAGTCAACAGGTCAAAGGCGCCCAGAAACACGCAGAGACCTTGAACACAACACGGGGTTCGAATAAGGCCGTAAATCAGGAGTTCTGAAGGCAGAAAAGGTCAGAGTTCATGGAAACTGCAGCAAAAAACTGGATTCACTGCATGGATCCCAGAATTCAAATGAAGCTAAACGCTTAAAATTGAATCAAATTAATAACTAAGTGCATCTTGTTTTTATCTAATTAAAGCAGCTTACAGTGCAGGACGGTTTAAAGCTGCTGCCTGGTTCACATCATCATCGGTTCTTTGTTGGATCAACATGACGACGTGTTTATGGGATGTTTCAGGTCCAAAAGCCTCAGACTCAAAAAAAATAAAAATCCCACGCTTCCGACCCCCCGATGACATCACAGAGGTTTATTCCCACAGCGGTGTACAACCCGCGGCGCCGGGCCACAAGCGGCTCGATGGTCCTTCCACAAAGACCGACTAAAAACAGAAAAGGAAGCAACTTACAGATGGAGGTTTTAGCAGGTTTTCACTTTATTTCATGGAATAACTGCAGAACGACACTGAAAGTACCAGGAATAATAATAATCTATTGGTCTTATTATCTAATTAGAATTTTTTTGAATAATTTCTGCAAATAACATTTTACAGAATAAATCTATCCTCGGCTCTCTGCAGGTGTTTTACGGTTTTTATTTCAAAGCTTCAACAAAAATGTGCTTTTCAAAGCAAAGTTTCAAATTAATTGCATAATAAACTAGAGAAATTAGTTTTTCTGAATAAAATCATTTATTCTATATATTTATCATCAGCTGGAAAATGGAGGAACTGAAACATGTTTTCAATGTTCAGCTTATAAAACTGTTTGTTGCTGATTATATTTAACTGAACGCTGCTGATCTTTATATTTCAGGACATGAGAATCAGTGAAATGATGTTTCTAATATTTCATTATGGATCTGCATCTTACTGACCGATTATCTGAACGTTTTAACCAATCAGAGGAGCAGGTCGACTTCCAGGACCTTTTTATCTCCTGACATGGATTTGAACTTCATCAGGATGATGTCAGAGGTCAAGCTAATAAAGTATTGAACATGTTTGCAGATCAGTTGTTCCGACAGTCGGCTGTCCGGCTGCAGCTCTGATGCTTCCTGTCCAGCAGCGTCAGGTCCAGTAGAGCACAGAGAAAAAAACCTTCCTGAAAATCAGCAGCAACGCTACATCATGTGCTGTGTTTATCTGGGAGCAGCGGTGACCTTTGACCCTTCTGGCAGGCGACACCGGGAGGGGACGAGATGCCAGAGTCAGCAGATTGACTGAACACACGTCAGTGAATGCAGAGTTTCTGGTAAAGTTCATTCAGCTGCAGCCTGCTGGAAGCCAACCAATCAGCAGCCAGCATCCGTCTGAGCTGCACGGCTCCACCAATCAGCAAAGCTCTCAGTTTCTCTCGAAATGAAAACAAAACTAAGAATAGTGCTGCTACTTTTCTTATTTATAAACATGACTGAACATTATAGACAAAACTGAGCTGAAGAGCCAGAATAGAAGACGACCGGGTTTTAACTAGGCCAGAGACTTTAACCTGTTAATTTAGTTTCATTTCAATGAATCTTTTTTTGACACACATTGACACATTTGTTACAGAAATACACAGTTGATCGTTTTTTTGTTTACATACAAAAGCTCTGAGCTGGACCGGCGCCGGCGTCTCACCCCGATTAAAATCTGTTAATATCTCTGTTGTTGAGCTCATGTCTATTTATTCAATAATTTAGCAGCAAAAAGTGTTTTGAATTTAAAATTTTGCTTATTTTGTCCTATAGTTTGATTAATTACTCGTTCCACCATTAGTTTTAACTAGATAGGATGTAAAAAGTCCTGACATAATAAATACCAATAAATTTGAAAATCCAGTTACTGTCCATTTGCATTATATAAATACTTTTTCATGTGTCTGCTAACCTAAAGCAACTCGTTACAAATGGGAATGTTTTCCAAGGTTAGCTTTTGTGATGGTGAAGTTATTATTGCCGAAACAGACATCAAGTTACCTAAAGGAGAAATAAGAAATAAAAACGTCTTGTTGTCACTTTTATCGTCGTCACAAAAGAACCAAAAGATTGTGATAAAACTTTACATCCAGCGCAAAACTAGAATCATCTGAAATACTCTGATCTTATTCTGGAGCGTGAGCTCTGCAGCCTGCTTCCAGGATGTGATGTCATAAAGGTTTGACCTGCGTGTCGCCATGTTCTTACCCATCAGGGTTGCTAGGAGACAGAGGGAGGACATCTCCAGGTCGATGCTGTCCTGGATCTCCCGGCTGCTCGTCCGGCCGCCCGCCACCGTGTCGTCGCTCTTCGCCGAGTGCAGGGCGGAGTGCGAGCTGGTCGCCCTGGTGATGGGGGCCCCAGGGCCCCTGTCCTCAGGGCCCTTCAGGATCTCCACCGTCACCCTGTCGCCGTGCTGCAGGGCCACCGGCTCGTTCTCCTCGCCGTCCCGCGGCGGCAGCAGCTCTTTGGGGGGGAAGCCGTAGCGGATGCACTGCTGCGGCGGCGGCACGTCGAACTGCTTGGCGATGCTCCGGCGCAGCTCTGCGAAGGTGGTGAGGGCCGGCAGGGTGAGCATGGCCTGCCGCCCGTCGCTGGTCGTCACCCGGATCTTCTTCTCCTTGTTGGAGGAGGAGGAGGGAGAGGAGGTCTTGGTGGGGGTGGCAGGAGCTGAGGAGGAGGACGTCTCCGGGGAGCCGCTGGGGGACGAGGTCCGGCCCTGACCTTTGGGGTCGTGCTTCAGCTTGTCGGAGCGTCTCTTCTGGGAGACGAAGGCCTGCTCGCTGATGCTCTGCTGGAGGCTGCGCTCCGCCCGGCTCATCGTCAGCTCCTCCTTGTGGAGCGTCTTGGCTTTCTGACCCGTCAGGATGATCTTGGTGGGCAGCTGGGGGTCCGGCGGCGGCACCTCCGTCCCGTCGCCGAGGCGATGGGCGTGGGCCCCGTCGATGGACACCGGGTTGTACTCGTCCGGGTTCTTCTTGGCCGTGTGGTGCAGGATGGTGTTCACCACCTTCTGCACCAGGATCTCGCTGCCAAACTCTCCAGGGAAGTGCTTGGTGACCAGCTTCATGGCCACGTCGTACACGTTGCTGTTCAGCGTCGGGTCCGTCTCGTACTGGAACCAGTACACGGTCTCCCGGACCACCCTGCCCCCCCACTCCAGGGTGATGGGGAAGGCTTCGGGCAGATTGTCGTACTCCTTCCCATCCCAGTAGTGCTTGAAGCCGCAGCCACACTTCCCCCCCTGGGACCGGCTGTTGGTTCTGTCCCCGTCCAGGTACACCACCGACCCATTCCCGCGGATGTGCCGCACCGACGTCCCGTGGCACCAGGTGCAGGTGTTCAGGGAGCTCAGTTTGTAGTCCGGGACCAGGAAGTCCCTGTGGGGGTCGTAGGAGCACACCACGTTGTTGAGGGGGAAGCTGTAGTTCTTGTCGGGCCGCAGCTGTCCGTGCGTGGACTTGGCCAGGTTGTAGAGCTTCCCGCCCGGTACCAGCCACTCGGACGGGATGTGTAACTCAGAGAGGGCGCCACAGATCAGGCAGCGGTGCAGACGGTTCTCCATCACAGACTTCTTGGCCGCCTCCGTCACCTCCTCCGGCTGGACGCCGATCACGCCGGTCCGCCGGTAGACGTACTGGTGAACGTCGGCCACCAGCGACGGGTGGATGCTGTGCTTCTCCATGAACACCTCCTCCATGGCGTTCACCAGTCGCATCAGGTATTTATCCTGCAGGCTGCGGTCACCTCCGATCACGCAGCTCCCGTCCGGCTCCAGCTTGATGTACTTCCTGATGAGCTCCTGCGGGACGCCCCAGGCCTTCGGCAGCAGGCGGGGCGGCAGCTTGGGGAGAACCGTGTTCTTGACGCCTACCAGGGGAACGTAGTGGTTCCTGCCGGAGCTGCTCCAGGCAATGCAGATGGGTTTGTTCGGCTTCCCGTCCTTCCCCTTGCACTGTTCCTCTGGCACAAGTCCGGGCAGGAAGGTGGCGGAGTAGTCGCCAGAGCTCCTCATCCCGCTCATGGAGTCCAGCAGGACGATGGGCCGGTGCAGGACGTTGGCCAGCCCAAATATGTGGATGTTACGCAGTCCCAATGGGACGCCTTCGGGGGGGATGAACAGGGGGTCGCATTCATTGATGATGTCCTCCCACTCTGCGGCGTCAATGAAGTCCTGGAACAGGTTCTTGTAGCAATCCAGGTTCTGCTTGAAGTTCTGCTTGAGGTTTTCTCTCAGTGCGTGCCAGAAGAGTTCCCTGCCCACTAGGGCTCTGGACACGGCGTGGACCAGGCAGTGTCCATCTCCGTCCACATGCACCGGGATGAGACACTCTCTGTTGCCGTTGGCCTTCTTGATCTCCTCCAGGGTGTCGTGGAGGTAGATCAGGCTCCCGGAGCGGTCTTTGCCGTAGCCCATGGTGGTGACATGGTCCGGCTCTATGAGGAAGGCACGGTCCCCCAGCAGGGAGCAGTCAAAGATCTCCCCCTGGTTCATGTCTTTCAGCAGTTTGGCTTTACCGGTCTGCTTGTCCATGCCGTAGCGCGTCAGCACCGGGGACAGCAGCTTGCAGTGGTAGTTGGACAGCCCCATCACCTTCACCAGCTCGGTCCCCTTCTTCGGGGCCCCGGTGACGCCGAGCAGGGCGTTTCTGAGCAGGTTGTGGAGCACCACGTCCGGGTCGGTGACCTCCTCCACGTTCAGCAGGCCGCTCTGCTCGTGCCGCTGGCCGCACTCCGTGCACTCGATGCTGATGGAGCCGTGAGCCGGGAAGAAGAGCCGCGCCTGGCATTTCGGGTCCGGGCAGGTACCGCACAGAATGCGCTTGTCTTTCTTCTTGGAGCTCTGCAGCAGCGACATTTTGGGAAAAAAGAGGTGAAAATGTCTCCAAGCTTCACAGAACCATGATAATGTCCCCGCAGAGAGGCTGTCAGGTCAGCTCTGACCGCGCTAACGTCTGTTTTCAACCAGAATAACACCAGAACAACACGGAAGCGGCTGGCTTTCTTTTAGCAACTGACCGTTGCTAAACGTCCCTACGTCACGACGCAGGGCCTCTGGGACTTGTAGTACGTGTGAATAATAATGAGTTCAAACCATTCATTTGCTCCAAAATACCTACATATATGTTTTATGATTAAAATTATTACACAAAATAATGAAACTGACTATTAATTTACATGAAATTACAATACATGTTAAAATGTTCATAAACTATATCTTTAACTTGACTACATTTCCCAGAATGCATAGCCGGATGTCGTCGTTTTGTTGTGTGAGGAAGTGAATTCAGGCAGAGTTCTCAGTTTATCAGCAACAACACGATTAATTAAAACATATTTTACTAATGCGACGTGTTTTCAGTATTTACAGAAGCTTTTAGATGCATTTTGGGGAATTGTTAAAAAGTTAATTTTGAAAACCAGAGATTCCTAATGATCCTAGTCGGTAGTCTGCTGAATTTCATTTAGAAATATGTGAATTTTAGTTTTTCCCTGATTATTCACTTTAGACCGGACAAAACATCAGAAAAAATATATGTTAATTTATTTTACTTATATATAAATAATTCGGCATGAACTGGATCCATAAAAATAAGGCTTATGTAGAGCAAATATTTTAAAAAGCCTATATGACAGAGGTTTTACTGAATGTTTTTGTAACATGTTGTTTTTGTAAAAGGTTGTAAGATTTATTAGATCTGTGAAGGCATTCCAGTGCAATTAAGCAGGCAGTTCAGTTAGGGGTAAAAGAAGAGGATAAAAACTGAAAACATTAAACTGTACAATACTGAGGGGTCTGGTAGGATTTAAGTGTCTAAAGTTCTCAGTAATCATCTGCTGGACATCAGAGAAATCAATAAAGTGCAAAGGAAACCAGATACCGCCTGCTGTCTCTGCTGCAATCCTGGAGGTGATTCAGCAAATATGGGAATATATTTGCAAATATGTGAATCTTCTGTCTGATCTGAAAGTAGTAAACTTAGTACAGTCATTAAGTTTTCCTATTCATTTTCAGAAAACATTAAATTTTCTTCTGTAATAATGGCAAGCATCAAATAGCTTCCATTCAACTAACATAAGTATCCATAAGTAGTTTTAGTTTTTGCTCCTTTGATCTGACCACCAGATGGCAGATTTACTCTGTGTACTAGTTGGACTGTAGTTTACAGCTCCAGAGGGTTTGTTTGTCTGTAATGTTCAAATCTGTCTTTCTTCTTTCTTTTTCCTTTTTCTTTTTTTGCAGTACTATTTTTATTCTGTGTATTCCAAAAAATATAAACTGAAACGACTTGAAAATTGTTCATATTTCCAGCATAAATAAAGTAACAAAATAAAGTCTAACTCTTGCATGAAATTCTCTGCTTCAAAGTATTCAACACCTAAATCACAACATAAACGTGTCGGCAGAAGAAAAAGCTTTTATTGTGGGAGATGCTTCAAAGTTTCAGGAGCAGAACAGAAACGGCTGCTTTGCTTTCAGGGTTGTGATGTTTCACATGTCGCCTCCTTGTTGCTGTTTCATGGCTTAATTAAAAGGATGAATAAAGCTATTAGATATGAGACGATGAATCTTAATGCAAACAAAAGGAGAAAGAAAATTGAGTTAAACTGACTGCTGCAGTTGACGGAAAGCGAAGCAGGAACACCTGCTGGTCTTTCATCATCCGTTTCTGTCCAGAGCAGGGGCTGATGGGAGCTTTGGTTCCTCTGCTAGAAACCACGTGGCCCTGGTCTGATCTCTCAGCTCGTCCTTGTTTGGCCTCAGCTGCATCAGAGCCACTTCTCCCCAGGTTCACCAGAGGAAACACCACTGCACACAATGCTTTTCCTCCCAGCTGCTGCTCTGTGCTGGCTGGGTTCAGGTGAGTGTTTCCAGCCAATCAGGAGCCAACAAAGCCCACCTGGAACAAACACTGTCACACTGACCTTCACCTGTCTGTCTGTCTGTCTGTGTCTCTACAGCGCTGGCTGCCATGGCAACACAGCTGGTTCAGGACCAGTTATCATTTGTAACTACAGCTGGAAGCACCGTCTCCTTAAAGTGCTCAGGAACAAACATGTGGGATAAAAATCAGGTCTACTGGTTCCAAGCCACAGACAGCGATCCGCTCAGAGGGATTCTACTCGTCCATCTTGGAGATGGAAAAGTTCAAAAAGTTAATGACCTTCTTAAATATACAGATCCTCATCGAAATGATTTCATAGCGACACCTGAACCAAACGGCCTTAATTTAGTGATCCAGAAAGCTGAAGCGGGTCATAGTGGCTCATATTACTGCGCCTGCTGGAGGCCCGGTTCCCACAGTGACAGACGATCCAGGCTGCCTGAACAAAAAGCTGCAGAAGAGTCACACAGGAAGAAAACCACAGCCTCACCTTCAACCGGTACACACCTGGAAAATTACGACCTCAGAAGATTTACAGGTTTTCTGGTTGATATTTTCAGATTATCAGACTGAATGGAAACATGAAATAAATCTCATCCTGTTCCCAGGTTTAGCTTAATGTGTTTTGAAGAACTCAGATGTTGGAGGATGATTCCTGGCTGCTGTTCTCACATCTGCAGCCGAAACATCCATTTTACTTCTTCATACTCTATATCATCAACATACACTTAATATTCATTTTGTGCAGTGTAAATATGGGCAGCTGTCAATCATAATTAGCTCACATTCAGGTCACATAATAAAAACATAAAGTTATAGAACACAGTAATTTATTAAACATTAAGTTATCAGATACATAAATATCTGATTATAAAAACACTGAGTTAAATAAATACACTATGCTAAGCTAATGTGTTAGCTTAGCAATAAGCATGTTGTCTACTATTCAGCATACTACTATACTTAGCCTATTAAATCACTATTGCTTTACTTTTAAGGAAAAGCCTCATTTCTAATGTTAATATTAATTAATATTCATGTCTTGTAAAAGTGACTGTTCTTCCACCTTCTCTCCCCAGTGGATGAAGTAAATGAAACTATAGCTGGTCAATATGGACTCCTACTTTTATTTTTTTACATTTTTTATCCACAAAGCCTTTATCTGACAGTGATCTGTCGGGAACGACGTGGAAGACACGTGGCAAAGGTCAACAGGTGGGACTCGAACGGCTGCATGGAGGACTGAGGTCTCCGTCCACAGGTCACTTTCCCACTTTCCTGAAACTGTTTCAGTGTTTCTGGACAAACCTGTCATGATGTCACTGATTGACGGCGACGCCGACAGAACGACGAGCTTTAAACCCGAACCACATGAAACGGCGTGACGCGTCCAGAGCAGGGGCTGATGGGAGCTTTGGTTCCTCTGCTAGAAACCACGTGGCCCTGGTCTGATCTCTCAGCTCGTCCTTGTTTGGCCTCAGCTGCATCAGAGCCACTTCTCCCCAGGTTCACCAGAGGAAACACCACTGCACACAATGCTTTTCCTCCCAGCTGCTGCTCTGTGCTGGCTGGGTTCAGGTGAGTGTTTCCAGCCAATCAGGAGCCAACAAAGCCCACCTGGAACAAACACTGTCACACTGACCTTCACCTGTCTGTCTGTCTGTCTGTCTGTGTCTCTACAGCGCTGGCTGCCATGGCAACACAGCTGCTTCAGGACCAGTTATCTCTTGTTACTAAAGCTGGTCCCACTGTCTCCGTCACTTTAAAGTGTTCAGGAACAAACGGCTGTGATAAAAAGCAGGTCTACTGGTACCAAACCACAGAGAGAAATCCGCTCAGAGTGATTCTTCGCATCGATCTGATCAACGGAGAAGTCTATAAACGATACAAACATCCTCAGAAAGATGATTTCACGGCTTCACGTGAAGGAAACGGCTGTATATTGATGATCAATGGAGTTAAAGAGGAACATAGTGGCTCATATTACTGCGTCTGCTGGAATCTGGTTCCCACAGTGAGAAACGATCCGACCTGCATGAACAAAAACCTGCAGACGTTACAGGAAGGAAACCACAGCCTCACCTTCCACCAGTAAATAACTGGCAAATTATGAGCTGGTTTCCAGCTGTGCAACTAGATCTATCACTCTAGATCTATAATTCTAATCTATAACTCTAGATCTATAAATTTAGATCTATAAATCTAGATTGTTCCTCTTTAGGTCCAAACATAACTTCAGTTTTGTTTCTGTTCAGCTGAAGAACAGAAACAAAACTGTTTCATTTCAAACCCATTTATCCGTTTTAACATCTGTTCAACGCTTGGATGGGTTCAAAGGTCACCAGGTGACATCATAATGTAGAGCGGTGTATCATCCGTGTTGTTACGGTAACTAATGTAATTTCTTGTTATGGCCTGAGCCAGTGAGAGAATAAAATGGTCCTAGGATTGAACCTTGATGAACTCCACATGTGACCTCTGACCTCTTCGATGAGAAGCTTCCCATTGATGAAGACAGTGGGAGATAGAAGGAGAGTTGATGGCGAATTGAAAAGGTTCAATCTTGAGGAAATGGATGATCTAACTTGGTGCGATGAGTTTCCACCAGGGGGGAATTACTGTGGTCTCTCTGCAGGGGGTTCTGGAGCGGATCCAGGGTCCAGTGTGACCTCGACAGAGTTCTGTGGAGGCAGATGGAAGAGGCTCGCTGTGGAGGGCGAACAGGTCAGTTCCTGTGAGGAGAAATCCGACTGTCAGCCGTGAAACCAGAACCTGTCAGCGATTCATCAGCAGAGGCGGAGAGGGACTCGGGCAGCCAGTGGGTAAAAATCCACATCGTCACGATGGGAAAAGCAGAAACTCGGGCCACACAGCGAGTAAAACACCTGAGAGAGGCAGCAGGAAAATATTACTAGACACAACGTCAGAACCAACTCAGTGCAGAACCAGAACCGTAAAACACTGGCAGCTCCTCCTCATGCACTCTGACATGATGAGGTGATTGGTCACAGGTGTGTTTCTGCGCAGGTGCAGGTGGGAAGGAAATCCCCACTGACAGCAAAAACCCCAGATCCCAATAATATTTGATTATAAAAGAACTGAGACCTTCCAACTACAGAAGGTGATGATTTCTAGTTTTAGTGTCACCAAAGTCCTGGACTTTGCAGTGATAAAGCGCACTGTAAAAATATCTGTAAAATTTAGGGTAAGAAATTGTAAAATTCCAACATTACAGACTGTAAAGCGTCATGGCTGGTTGAATAGATGGAAGCGGTCCTGTTGGTCACTGTGGACCAAAGATAGCTGCTAATGCTAATGCTACTTCTCTAAAAGAGTTAAATATTTCTGGACAAACCTGTCATGATGTCACTGATTGACGGCGACGCCGACAGAACGACGAGCTTTAAACCGAACCACATGAAACGGCGTGACGCGTCCAGAGCAGGGGCTGATGGGAGCTTTGGTTCCTCTGCTAGAAACCACGTGGCCCTGGTCTGATCTCTCAGCTCGTCCTTGTTTGGCCTCAGCTGCATCAGAGCCACTTCTCCCCAGGTTCACCAGAGGAAACACCACTGCACACAATGCTTTTCCTCCCAGCTGCTGCTCTGTGCTGGCTGGGTTCAGGTGAGTGTTTCCAGCCAATCAGGAGCCAACAAAGCCCACCTGGAACAAACACTGTCACACTGACCTTCACCTGTCTGTCTGTCTGTCTGTCTGTGTCTCTACAGCGCTGGCTGCCATGGCAACACAGCTGGTTCAGGAGGACCTGACTCTGACCAGGAGAGCCGGTGAAACCATCGCCATTGGTTGTTCTGGTTTTGAAATATGTGACTCAAATTTTATGTACTGGTACCAGAAGAAAACTGAAGCAGAAGGCCTTGTACCGATCCTTCGATTTTATCCAAATGGTGAAAAAAGCACTTCCACCTTTATTCATCCCCAAAAAGACTCGTTTTCAGTGATGAGGAAACACGGCGGCGCTGAGCTGGTGATCAGCGGCGCTGCAGCGGCGCATTCAGCCACTTATTACTGCGTCTGCTATAAAACCGGATCCCACAGCGCAGAATCAGGCCTGACAGCTGAACAAAAACCCTCTGAGCAGAACAGATGTTCAACTGAGGCAGAGAGGAAAGAAAACCAGCTCAGATGAAACTATTCACTCATCAGATCCAAATGTTACAGACTCTCACGGTTCCTCTGAGCTTCACAGATAAATATGATCTGTTTAATGTGTGAAAAATGGAAAACCAGTTTGACCAATTTCAGCAGCTCCAGTTAACATGATTAGTGATGGAAGCAGGCAGCAGAAATGTTCTCTGATCTTTTCATGCCTCCGATACCAGAGAGGATTAGAGAAACATTTACACACAAAGACGAGACCTGGAGCCACACACAGCAGGTACTTCAGGATGTTTCTGTGGTTTTCTGGCCAACCTGTGGATCAATGGAGAAAGAAGAAAAGGTCAAAGGTCAGGATGTTCCAGTGATGTAGTTGGCATATTAATACAGTAACCACCATTTTGTAGCCAGTGGGTATAAATATTTAATATAATCAGGGGTTGATTATTTGGCTCGTTTCATGATCAAAACACTAAAAAACTTTGCAATGGGACTGATCACAGAAACAATTCAACCTGTAAACAGATGTTTGCTGTTTGGTGTTGTGTTGCCAACCGTCTTGGTGCTTCAGGCGCCGGGAGATCAGAAAAGATGGAAGATGTGAAGAAGATTCATGGAGGAAGAGGATAAAGAAGTTCAGTTGCTGTGATGTGATGGACTGAATATTCAAGCTGCACAGTGGCGGCGTAGCGGTTAGCATCGCTGTCTCAGACCTAAAGGCTAACATTCTGAGAGACGTGGAAGACACATGGCAAAGGTCAACAGGTAGGACTCGAACGGCTGCATGGAGGACGGAGGTCTCCGTCCACAGGTCACTCGCTTCACCTGCGCCGTCACAGCGACCCACTTTCCTGAAACTGTTTCAGTGTTTCTGGACAAACCTGTCATGATGTCACTGATTGACGGCGACGCCGACAGAACGACGAGCTTTAAACCGAACCACATGAAACGGCGTGACGCGTCCAGAGCAGGGGCTGATGGGAGCTTTGGTTCCTCTGCTAGAAACCACGTGGCCCTGGTCTGATCTCTCAGCTCGTCCTTGTTTGGCCTCAGCTGCATCAGAGCCACTTCTCCCCAGGTTCACCAGAGGAAACACCACTGCACACAATGCTTTTCCTCCCAGCTGCTGCTCTGTGCTGGCTGGGTTCAGGTGAGTGTTTCCAGCCAATCAGGAGCCAACAAAGCCCACCTGGAACAAACACTGTCACACTGACCTTCACCTGTCTGTCTGTCTGTCTGTGTCTCTACAGCGCTGGCTGCCATGGCAACACAGCTGCTTCAGGACCAGTTATCTCTTGTTGCTAAAGAAGGTAGCCTCGTCTCTTTAACCTGTTCAGCCTCAAACGGCTGTGATAAAAAGCAGGTCTACTGGTACCAAACCACAGAGAGAAATCCGCTCAGAGTGATTCTACGCATCGATCTGACCACTGGATTTCCTCATGATCGGTACGGTCATCCTCAGAAAGATGATTTCACGGCTTTCAGTGTGGGAAACCTCTGTAGTCTGAAGATCAAAACGGTTAAAAAGGAACATAGTGGCTCATATTACTGCGTCTGCTGGAATCTGGTTCCCACAGTGAGAAACGATCCGACCTGCATGAACAAAAACCTGCAGACGTTACAGGAAGGAAACCACAGCCTCACCTTCCACCAGTACATACAGTCATAAACAACACGGAAAGCAATAATCCTTTAAAGGTAAACAATGAACTAATTATACAACAAAAAATATTTCTGCTCAAACAAAACAAGACATGAAATGTTGCCAAATGTTATTTATGTGATTGTTATGGATTTTATATCTTATGTTTTGTTCATCAGGAGTCAGACAGAAAGAAATTTGACTTCACATCATGAAACTGGCTCTGTGTCTTTAAGAAGCTCCATCAGCAGTACTTCTCCATGATGCCATTTACGACATTGCACTTTGTGTTAGACTCACCGCTGCTGCAGGTATTTGCTGCTGCCGCTAGTCTGATGGAGCTGACTGTAAGATGTAGTAGTTTGACAAATCAGTATCTTTGACCATTATGTATTGATGACCTGTTTATAAAACTTTGTGATGTTTTGCTCTGGAGGCCATGTTGGTTCTGGTGAATCACCTTCTGAAGCAAAACGTTAAATATTTACGGAACGTTTTCTAAAAGTCTCTAAGCTTAAAACATTTTTTCACATGAAGTGAAACAATCTGACTTTCTCATAAATATTAAGGAACTATTTACTTAAAACAAGTTCCTGTTTACTGCTGAAAAGCTACGTAAACGTCTCTGTTAGTTTGTCTCATTGCAAGTGTTTTAAAATATTTGCGATAGAAACTGGAAGAAAATCACTTGGTAGGATTTTGTGTTTTTGCAGTGAAGGAAGTTAAAACCAAACTGATGAGGATGCAAAACAAAAAAACTCATTTGGTCTGAAACCATCTGGGAACCAGTACCACGGGTCAAAGGGCAAAGAAACCACAACAATGTGGACAGAAAGAGAATCTAGAAATGATGGGAAAGTTTAACTTTACCTCTTAAACTTTGTTCTCTGAGCAGAAACGTTTCTGTCTGAAAAGCTTCATGTGCCAGAAAACTTTCTTACCTGTTTTACCTGAGAAGTTGAAGTTTGGAGAAAGTGGTCTTTGGCCACACCCAGCCCCCCAAACACGCAACCCTTAAAGAAACGGCTTCTTCCTGGTGCTGCAGGCTCTGAGGTTTTTGTATCAGAGGGTTTCGCTGTGGGAGGATCAGGAGGATCCAGTGAGTCCAACAGGTTCCTCATCTTTGGGACTGGAACAAAACTTTACGTAACAGGTAAGAAAAACCTTTCATTATTAATCTGCTGCTTATCTATTATCGCAGCTCCAAAACCTGATCCTCCTTCCTAAAGCAACAGAAACTTGGTGAAAAACAAAGTTTGATAAGTTTGTTATTTGCTGGTTTCTGTTCAGTCGCCTGTTTCCTGGAAAACACAGAAACCAGGAAACCTGAATTCTGAGAACGACGGAAAGTTTTTCTGCTCCGTTCTTCAGTTAACGAGAGTAAAAGAGTCGCGTTTAATCTGAATCATTAAGGTCTAATTTCAACATGTTTAAATTCATATTTCAGAGTCATGGCAGGAAATCTGAGGCGTTTCTGGGAAAAGAATCATAACTTCCTCTGATTGTCTGTTTTGCATTGGGGCCAAAAATGCAAAGTTGGAAGTTTGAATAAAATAAATAAAATTCTTTTATTATTATTATTATTATTATTTTCACCTGCACAGAAAAAACACAACATTTAATAAAACAAGCAAAATGTTGTGATTTCTGGATAAAGTGAATCTGTGGATGATGGTAGATTTAAAACATCATTTTGTTTTGATTGTTCATCTTATTCTGTATTTTTTGTTGTGTTGTTTGTGGTTTTTCAACAATAATAACATCCTGTGGATATTTTATTTTATGCTTTTAATTGTGTCAGTCGGTGAATCCTGATCCATTACATTTTCATTTTCTTAAAATGTGAATCTGCTTCAAACCAAATGAATTATTGTTTGATCGACATCCGACACAAATCATCCGCAGTCGGCCCCCGCACCGCGTGTTGGTCACCGCTGTCCGCACGCTGACAACAAGACCAAAGCATTTCATGAGATTCATAAATATGCATAATGTAAATATATCTGCAGTTTTACTTCTCTAAATATTTGTAAGAGAAACAAAGTTTTAAATTTGAAGTTAAAATTAAATTGAATAAAAGCAGAAAACCAGCAGCTGTTTTATGTCTGGATTCAATTTACTGCAGGGATTTTTTAAAGTGTAAAATTACAACTTTATTACTAAACATACAAACTTTATTCTTATAAAATATATAAAATATATCTGTAAATTTTGCATCAAATGTAAAACTGAAATTACATCTGACTTAAATTTGTTTTTTCCAAATATTTTTATATTTTATTCTTGTAAATTGAAATAAACTTTTAAAATCAATTTTAAGTTTCTATTATTTCCTTGCATAATAAAACAAAGTTCATATGTGGGAACTCATACAAACTTATTAAATTCATTTTTGTTCCTATTTATCTCAACACTTTATATTCCAATCAGATTTTTCAAGTTACAAATTAATCACATTTTATTATTAACTATCCGTGTTAGTAATATACAGACGGGTGTTTTTACGTCGTCGTTTTATCTTTATTTTCACTTAAATATTTAAACTAATATTTATGGACATTCTGAAATTAAAATTAACTTTAAAATACAACAAAATATAAAACAAACTATTGATTCAGAAATTCAAAACATACTTTTAAAAACTTGTAAAAACATTTATATTGATTTGAAATATGTTTATTATCATATTTTGTATCAATGTTGGAATATAGATATAAAAAATATTTCATTGATATTAATTATGATTCTTATTTTGTTTGTAGACGTTTTCTAGTTCTGGTTAAGAAAAAATTAATTTGTCACTTTAATGATAAATTATTTATTCTGCCATGAAGCAATAAGAGCTTTTATTATCACACTAATAATAATCATAACAGCAATAATAATAATTATTATTATTATTAGAATGCAAAGTATTAACGGAGGAAAATCTCATATTGTTGCTGTTGAATGTTATATGAAGCCTTTTTTACATAAATCTAAATTTTGAAGGATTTTAGTGACAGATAATTAACAGTCATGAGTTTTGCTTTATTGATCGGTTCTTTTGACCCGTTTGTGTTTTTATCATCTTATAAACTCTGGGCTGGAAAACAATTTAATTACTCTAAATTTATTTGAAATAATTTCTTGTTTTGTTAAATTTCTGCCTTTGTTATGATGATGAATTTTCATATTTTCTCTTTATTGAAATGATTTTTCTCCTGTGAACTTTCAGAGGAAAATAAGCAGGAGCCTGAGGTGAGTCTGTACTCCACGGGTGTGCAGCCGGACCGGAAGGATGTGCAGCCGGACCGGAAGGATCTGCAGCCGGACCGGAAGGATCTGCAGCCGGACCGGAAGGATCTGCAGCCGGACCGGAAGGAGCCGCTGCTATGCGTCGCTTCGCATGAAAGCAAAAAGATTTTTCCGCCTGTGATCCGGTTCACCTGGAAGAGGAGGAAGGAGGATGGGAAGGAGGAAGTTCTTCCTGCCTCAGAGCAGCTGGAGCTCAGCGAGGCGGGTCGGTTCTCCTCCATCAGGATGGTGGATCCGGATCCTCAGCACACCTTCCAGTACCACTGCTCCGTCCAACATGAAGGGGGCGCTATAGACTCTCCGTCAAAAACAGGTGAAGAGACTCAGAGATCCGGTTGGATTCAGCTGGACGTTTCTGACTGAAGTAAAAAATATCTGATGACTCTAGTAAGACTGAAAACAGCATTTGGTAAAAAAGTCCTGAGGAACCGATAATCAAACATCTAATATTTAAAAATGACATCATCAGATGGACCACAATATAACGTTAAGTGGATATTTTGGCATCTTAAGGATAAAAATGGCAATAATTCAAATAAGTAACAAGAAATAACAAAATCAGGCCAAATATTTTTTTCTAAATCAGTTTCCTCAAAAAAAAAAAAAAAATAATAATAATAATTCTTATGAAACTTTAATAAAAACTGCAGGTTTGTGTCTGAATGTTCATTTTTCATTCAGATGACAGAAACTCCAGAAATGTTATTGCAGCAAGAGAAAAAATACTTCATTAAATTACTCTAGTAGAATAATTTACTCTACTAGTAAATTAGTAGAGTAAATTACTCTACTAATTTACTAGTAAATTAGTAATTTTTCTCTACTAAATTTATCTACAAAAATGGAACTAGGTAAATATTACACAACAACCTTTTTTCCTCTTTTTTTTTTATTCCAGCTTTCAGTCGAACCTCTACACAAAACCAAAGTTCTTGGTTTTAATTGCTAGCAGGAGTTTTTGTTTAAGGATCTGTTTAGAAGAATATAGAGTAATTTATCTCAACTATTTATCTATTTACAGAGTAATTTATTCTACTAATTTACTCTAGTAAAAATACTTTTGAGTGAAGTAAAAAGTGAAGTAAAGTAAAAATACTGAAGTAAAAATACTTTTATTTATTTTTGCTTCAAATAGTTACTCAGGTAAATGTGACTGATATTCTGATATTCTGATATTCTGATATTTTGATGTTCTGATGTTCTGATATTCTGACGTTCTGATATTCTGATATTCTGATATTCTGATGTTCTGATGTTCTGATATTCTGACGTTCTGATGTTCTGATATTCTGAGTTCTGATGTTCTGATATTCTGACGTTCTGATGTTCTGATGTTCCTCTCAGTTCCCCGCCGCCCCGCCGATCCTCCTCGCCCGGCTGGTTCTCTGGTTTCCAACCAGCAGCTCGTCTTGCTCATCTATTCGCTGCTCGTCGCCAAGAGTCTGATCTACTTCTGCGGCGTCTCCCTGATCAGCGCCTGTGGAACCAGTAGAGCTGGATGATGGTTCCCAGTTTGTTCCAGACATGAATGTAAAACTTTCTGCTCAAACTGGATCATAAACGTGAAAACGCTTCTACATGCTGTAGTTCTATGTTGTTCATCCAACAACAGATAAAAACGTCATGAATCATTTCAGGAATGTAAAAATATTCTTTATGTTTTAAGGCTTTTTATTGAAATATTGCAAATTTCTGCTTTGTTTACATTTAATGTTTTTATTGCAAAGAATTTATTTTATTTTATTCTTTACCCAGTTTATGAATATTTTCTCTTTCTGCCAGCTGAACCTCTTTTAACTCAACCTTAATTAAATCAGAATATATTCTATCAGTTTGAATGTAAGGTGATTATCTGTAATCCATAAATTTGATGAGAACAGATGAAATTAATAAAGAAGTTGTTTCAACTCATTCTGCTTCATTTCACTGAGATTTTATTGACATTTATGATTGTTTTAGTTTAATATGAGAATATAATAATATTTATTAGTTTGGATATTGGGTTTTATCCAAACTAATAAATAACAACACAATATTATTAAATATAATCATGAAATGTTTTAACAATTACAGATAAACAAAACAGATGGATGTAAATTAGTGATGATGATGATAATAATAATAATAACAATACAGTCTGAATAAATACAATCATGTAGTTTATTGCTATAATTTAATAAGTTAATTTTATCATTCTCTATTTTAAATTAAAAACAATGAAATTTACTTTTGATCTAAATAATAAAACTGATTATTAATTAATGAGCAGCTGAAGATTCAAATCATCCTTTGATAAAGAAAATACATAAAAATGCTTTGAATTTGGAGAATTAAAGACCAATAAACAGAATAAACAGAATAAAAATGCAGATGTTTCCAGCTGAATCAGCCGAGCAGGAAGAGGTTTGACTGCAGTTTGGCCAGTTGGGTCAGATCAGCGATAATCAGCTGCAGCTGTGTGGGTTTGTGCTCTGCAGCCTCCACACCGTTAGCTGTGGTTCTCACCTTAATAACACAATGACAGTTACAAGAATCGGCTGAAACAATCGTTCAGGAAGCAGCTGTGATGTTCAGCTCAGAGCTGAACTCACAGCTCAGCAATCGGCTCCATCAGTGAAACCCGATCAGCCTGATCAATGGCTCTGATGCATTATAATAACTAGAACTACAGACTGAAACAGCTCAATCTAAACTCTGATCAGTTTTTCTGTGTTTCTGTTGATGCAGCAGGAAGATTTCAGCTCACAGGAACAAACAAAGCAGCAACAAAACCACCGAGACAGAAACTCAAACCACTGAGACAAACATTCATGTTGCTTCGTTCTGTTCAGAGTAACTTCCAGGCGGCCATGTTGGTTCTGGATCCGTTCTTGGCGTCTCCATCGCAGCTCATCTTCTAACTGGTTTGGTCTCTGAGGTCCAGCTCTGCACTGGTTTCCATCAGACTGATCACACAAACTGCTGGCAGCTTTACAGTGGAGTCCCTCAGGGCCGAGTCCTCGGTCCTGTTACCATGGCAACCCCCAGGCCTGGGCCTCATCAGAACCATCTCAGAACCCGGGTCAGACTGAGGTTCTGTTGGACCTGATTGTTGTTTAACACCTTAAACCATAAACCAGCTAAAAGCTCTCAGATGGAAACCTGATGGTTCTGATCCACTTCCACCAGAACGTTCTGGTTCTGGTTCTGGTTCTGGTTCTGGTTCTGCTGTTTGTGGCTGTGACAAATCTTCATAAAGTTTCATCTAAATTCTATTTTATGACATTATGTGACCTTTTGTATTTTAAAAACATTTTTAAGTATTTGAGGATAAAATACTTTAACTTTACATTTT
This sequence comes from Poeciliopsis turneri, assembly GCA_922788865.1. Classification (NCBI taxonomy): domain Eukaryota; kingdom Metazoa; phylum Chordata; class Actinopteri; order Cyprinodontiformes; family Poeciliidae; genus Poeciliopsis; species Poeciliopsis turneri. The sequence continues at coordinate 175,744 of CAKLNU010000890.1, read as the reverse complement.
TTGATGACGTCAGAGGATTTAAACGTCCATATTTCAGGCTGCATGGTGAACAGCGCCCTCTGCTGTCAGCATGATGGTGGTCATGTCCAGATGTGTTTGGTTCTGGTTCTGTTATACACGCAATCATTTTTATTTATTTATCTGAAAGTGGAAAATAAAGACTAATAGAAACAAAATAAAACATTTTCTATGATCTTCTGGTTTTCTGATGTTTAGTAAAATATTCTAGATCTAAATATTTCACATAGTGACATTTTGCTGCTGTGCCTAAGTGAACAAATGTTAAAGTCTCAGCAGTTCATCAAGTTGAGCTGAAGTTAAACTTTAAACTCTGAAGATGCTGTGGGGAGAGAAACTCCTGGGATTTGAACCAACAACCTTCTCAGGTTCACCAGGATTTCCTGAAAGGACCAGAAAATATATGAATAAAATAAAAATAAAAGCCTTTAACTGTCAGGGTGTGCCTAATAAAGTGGCCGGTGAGCAGCGGTGCTGATTGGTCCGTTTACCGCCCCCTGCTGGACCGGACCGGAACCAGACCAGAACTTTCTAAACGCATTAATAGATCAGATATTATTATTTCAAACAGTAAAAATATTTTCCTTCCTTCTACCCATCTGTGTTACACTATAATAATACCTGTGGAAACGTGAGTCGCTTTTAGTTCCACCTTTAATTCTCCCTGTTTATCTTTATTTATACTGAATGTTTCTATATTTACCTGATGGCTTTGAATATTTACTTCAGTTAAACATGATTTACTTTCATCTTTGAATATTTTCTCCACTGAATGTGAATCAGAAGCAGAACAACAGCGCCACCTTCAGGTGACATTCACCTGCAATAGAATAACCGAAATGATCTGGATATAAATAAAATATAAAACTACATTCATGTAATGAATATGTAATAATAATAATAATAATAATAATAACAATAATAATAATAACTGCTGTATGTCTGTTTCCATGACGTAAAGCTCTTAAAGCCACAGGCTGGTTAAATTCTCTAGATGTTTGTTGATTTGCAGCATTTCTGACAAAAGATCAAATTTTCTCACATCATTTATATTTAATAAAATCTGTTGCTTCAATAACACCATGATTAATTTAATTAATGTACTGAGAATTTAAGATTTTTGTGATGATAAATATTAATCTAAAATAATTTATTTCAGTTTGGGTTCAATAAAAACAGAATATCAACCAAATATCAAAGACAAACTGATGTTTTCTTGATGGAAATAAATATTTAATCTGAACAAATCATGAATTCTGATTAGATGGAGAATATTTCCTCTTGTTAAATCAATAAAAATATTGATTTAAATCTAAATCTGGAGACTCACTGACTTTGATATGATTTGTTAGAAAACCATCCATAACTCATGATCTATGATCTTTATTGGCCTTTCAGTCAGCGGAGCTGCATGATGAAAATCCAACATTTTGGATCCAGTTGATGTGAATCTTTCTGGTTTTGTTCTGATGTCTCCATTTCAGTCCATCCAGGTCCGTTGGTTCTGTTGTCTCCCTGCTGACTCAATCAGTTCCTCCATGAAGTTTGAGGATCCAAACTGAAATTTCATATTTTCTGTGAATTTGGAAAACATCACCAGCAGCTTCACCTTCATGCTGAACGTCTTGCTGATAATTCAGCTTTTAGAAGCTGCTTAACTTGAGCAGAACAGACTTGGCCTCATTAAGGCCTCATTGATTATGATTTCACTGATGGAGCCGATTGCTGAGCTGTGAGTTCAGCTCTGAGCTGAACATCACAGCTGCTTCCTGAACGATTGTTTCAGCCGATTCTTGTAACTGTCATTGTGTTATTAAGGTGAGAACCACAGCTAACGGTGTGGAGGCTGCAGAGCACAAACCCACACAGCTGCAGGAAACCAGTCTGATTGGCTGATTCAGCAGTTTGGTCGCTTCTAATAACCACTGAGAACAGATTCATATCTGCTGCTCGACAAACTCATCATCTGCTGCATCTCTGTGGTTTGGTTCTGCTTCCTGGAAACATTTTCATTGTTTTTATTGAAACCAGCATCAGAGCTCAGAGATTGGAAAGTGAATCATGTCAATCATGTTGAACATCATCATTGATTCCCACTGATCTGCTGCTGATGAATCAGTTCATGTCTCATGGAGCCTCATGGGGCCTCATGGGGCCTCATGGGGCCTCATGGGCCTCATGGGGCCTCATGGAGCCTCATGGGGCCTCATGGGGCCTCATGGGGCCTCATGGAGCCTCATGGAGCCTCATGGGGCCTCATGGGGCCTCATGGGGCCTCATGAAGCCTCATGGGGCCTCATGGGGCCTCATGGGGCCTCCTGTCATTCACTCTTCAATCCCGACTCATCAAACCTCTGGATGTTTGAGCAGCTGGAGCTTCACAGGAAACATTTAGTAGAAAATAGAAAACAGATTCAATGTTTCAGCATCAAAGGATTTATTCAAAGCAAAACCAAAATGCATAATTAATGAATTACTGCAGAAAAAACATTTGGACAAAATCAGTTTTTCAGTCTTTATAACACATTTTAAACAAACATGAATATAAATGAAGTGGCGCAGTGGGTAGCGCTGTTGCCTTGCAGCAAGAAGGTCCTGGGTTCGATTCCCGGCCCGGGGTCTTTCTGCACGGGGTTTGCATGTTCTCCCTGTGCATGCTGGGTTCTCTCTGGGTTCTCCGGCTTCTTCCCACAGTCCAAAAACATGACTGTCAGGTTGATTGGTCTTCCCAAATTCTCCCTAGGTGTGAGTGTGTGTATCTGGTTGTTTGTCCTGTTTGTCTCTGTGTTGCCCGGCGACAGACTGGCGACCTGTCCAGGTGACCCCGCCTCTCGCCCGGAACGCAGCTGGAGAGGAACCAGCAACTCCCGACCCCGTTAGGGAGAAGGGTGACGGAAAATGGATGGATGAATATAAATGTTTTCTCAGAGCGTTTTATTTCTTCATGATTCAGCTGCAGCATAAATGTTTATAATAGTAATAAAATTTTTTAAAAACTAAATTTTTTATAGAAGTTAAAGATGCTAAACCTGCTGGAGCTGATGCAGTTTCTGATCGTTCTGACGTCTGATTGGCTGAGAGTTTCTGACTTTATAGAAACAAAGAATCTGCAGAGCTGATTAAAATGAAGCTAAAGTTGAATAAATGATTTTCAGTGATTAATAATAAAATGCTGAGTTGGTGCAGCTGCAGCAGTTCATCTGGGGGCCGGGCCCTTGTTCCTGAGGGCCATCAGTCCACAGCAGTAAACCAGACTCTTCACTATCAGCACTGAGTAGAGCAGGCAGAGCAGCTTCACTCGGCACTGAGTCTGGAACGACACTGACAGACACACAGACATCATCAATCTGCTCCTGCTGAGCTGAAGCTCATCTGGATTATCAGCAGCTCATCTTACAGTTTTGTTGCTGCAGCTCTTCCTCATCTGGTGTCTGTAGAGGACAGGAAGCTGCTGCAGCTGGAAACTCTGCAGCAGAAAAGGAGGAAAACGTTTGGAGAGGATCAGAGAAATGTCCGTCCTCTGCAGAGGGAGACGATCACCGAGCAGCAGAGTTTAGATTTTATTCACTTTATTTATTATCTTTACTGTCCAGCTGTTGACCTTTTAGTTTAACAGGTTATATGATTATGGAGGTGAAATAATAAAGTGTTATGGTGCAGCTAAGTTTTAACAGTGATTATATTATCACCAGGCTCAGTAGCGCCCCCACCAGGCTGATGCTGATGGTTTCATCTGAAACACTGGCAGATTAAAGAGTCTCTGGTGAAACTGTTGGAAACTCAGCATGAACACAGACTGAGGTCAAAGGTCACCAGAACTCTGGAACCACTTCCTGTCTTTACCGGTTTCCACGGCAACGACTTGGAGAAATGATAAAAAACCTTTAGACGCTTTAGAGTAAAACAACTGAAGTTTCCATTTTTATAGTCTGTGTTTATGTATTAATATCTTATAATGAAATATTTTTATGGTGATAATTTGAAACTTCCTGCCAACTTGGAGGACGACTGGCGTTTATTAATAATGAAGTTATGACTTTATTAATACTGATCAGTGAAAACAGAGTCTATGGTTAAACTGTGGAGCTCTGGTGAGAATCAGCTGCTGTCTCTGAACATCGGTTCTGATGTTATGGATCAAATGTGCTTTAATGATGATAACATGTATGATTGTTATTAGTTATTGATTTGATTCTTCTTGTTTAATAAAGACTCGTTATTTTCTGGACGCCTCTTTTCTTTCAGATCCTGTGAGGAGAAATAACTTTGCAGCTTCATCACCTTGTGTTGTTGGGGCCTCCACTGGGCCGCCCTCATGCTGCACAGAGCAGCGGTACCTAGATGTGCTGAGCGGATCCACCTTTAAGATGGAGGCGGTGCGGGCGGTGTGGTCGGTGCCGTTGGTGCTGTCGGTGCCGTCCAGCGTTCTGAGCTCCAGCTGCTCCTCAGAGGTCAGATCCTTCTCTCCATCCAGTCTTTTCCAGGAGATCTGGACCTCAGGAGGAAACATTCCTGAGGCCAGACACAGCAGGAGGGCCCTGCCGCCCCGCTGGGCGCTGGATGCTGCTGGGTACACGCTCACCACGGGCTTCACTACCGGCTTATCTGAAGAGCAGCAGAAACAAGCAGACAGAAACATCCATCATGTCAGACAGAAACATCCATCATGTCAGACAGAAACATCCACCATGTCAGACAGAAACATCCACCATGTCAGACAGAAACATCCACCATGTCAGACAGAAACATCCACCATGTCAGACAGAAACATCCACCATGTCAGACAGAAACATCCACCATGTCAGACAGAAACATCCACCATGTCAGACAGAAACATCCACCATGTCAGACAGAAACATCCACCATGTCAGACAGAAACATCCACCATGTCAGACAGAAACATCCATCATGTCAGACAGAAACATCCATCATGTCAGACAGAAACATCCATCATGTCAGACAGAAACATCCATCATGTCAGACAGAAACATCCATCATGTCAGACAGAAACATCCACCATGTCAGACAGAAACATCCATCATGTCAGACAGAAACATCCATCATGTCAGACAGAAACATCCATCATGTCAGACAGAAACATCCATCATGTCAGACAGAAACATCCATCATGTCAGACAGAAACATCCATCATGTCAGACAGAAACATCCATCATGTCAGACAGAAACATCCATCATGTCAGACAGAAACATCCATCATGTCAGACAGAAACATCCACCATGTCAGACAGAAACATCCATCATGTCAGACAGAAACATCCATCATGTCAGACAGAAACATCCATCATGTCAGCAGCAGCTCTCATCACTTTAATCCACATGATTCAGACTCCAAATGTTTTAAATCAGATTTAAACTTTACACAGAAATGGATCTGCTGGTTTCAGAGATTTAACTATTTATTTGTAATAATTCAGTTTATTTACTGAATATGGCACCAATTCACAACAAATGAAGGTATTTTACAAAACTAATTTTAATTCAGTCATATATTCCATTGATCCTGGTTTTCAAACAGATCAAACGTTTCTATGGAAACCAGCAGACTGATTGTTTTATAGATTTATCTGCTCAGATGAAGTTTTTCAGTCAAACTGATTGTGTTTCCTGTCTTCACTGTGGGGCCCCTCAGGGCCCCGTGTCGGGCTCCTGCTTTGCTCTTTGGTTTATTTACAGAAACTTTGGTTTCCTTCCTCTGACAGGCTGTCGGCTCATCGACTCGTTTATTCATCTGACTGAAGATCTGGAGGCTTTAAACCTTTGAACCAGTTAAAAATAACATCCACAGTTTATCAGGCTGAACATCAAATATTATATAAACTATTTACATTATGATACATTTTATACATATTATTGGAACAAAGGTTTCTGTATCAAATACAAATTTATATTAAATTAGTTGATTTTCTTGCCACTCAGTAAAACATTTTCATCATGAAACTGTTTTTATATATTTGATCAAATTTAAACTTTTAATTTTTTAAAACTGTAAAAATGTTTTTGTTGAAAACTAAAATCATAGATTGATGCAACAATACGGCAAATTTTATATCCAGCTGTGATGTAATGTCATAAATATCTTCCACAATTTAACTATATTTACATTTGAGCTCGAAATTTTTCTAATAAACTTTTCAATATTTGAAAATTGAGATGAAAAAATAATAATGAAAAATTAAGTTTCTCATTTCTGAATAATTTATTTTGTATTCATAGAAAATATAAATGATGAGTGTTTGTCATATTTTAGTTGTTTTCCATATTTATAAATAATAGATTTAAACATTGATAACATAAAATGTTTCTTAAATATCTTTATTAAACTCGGAGGATTTTTAAGGAAAGTTTTTCTGAACTTTCCTGTGAATATTTGTAAGATTTTCAATTCTTTACCAAATTAACATTTTTATCGACTTCAGACTTTAAAATATTAAAGACGATAAACAGAAAATATCTGGAACATTTAAATGTTTTATAAAATAATAACTTTTCATTTTAATGTGAAGGAAACCAGAGAGTTTTTATCATAATTTTTCTCTCCTAATGATAGAATGATTAAACTGATTAAAACATTTTAACTTGTGGTTTAAAACAGCAGAAGGAAAATAAAAGTTCTTACCAATGACATAAAGTTTGGTTCCAGATCCAAAGATCCGTTCATAGCACATTGAGACAGACGGATACAAAAACCTGCCGCTGCATTTTGGTTTCATCATTTTACGTTTTTCTCTGCTTGCTTTAATGCAACTCTGAGTTTTAGTCCTAATTAAAATACTAAACTGAGTTTTTTCAGTGATTAGATTTAATAATAAATCTCAGCTTCAGAGAAACAAAAGATAAAAATCTCCAACAGCTGAAAAAACACATTTAGCTGTTTGTGAATTTTACATCTGATTTCATAAATATCCACATTTTATAAAACAAATCTCTACGAATGAAAACCAGTAAATGTTGATTCTTACCGACATACAGTTTGGTTCCAGAACCAAAGATCCATTCATCCCACAGTGAGACAGTCTGATACAAAAACCCTTCAGCTGTTTCTGGTTTTATTATCTCAGTTTTTCTCTGTCAGTTTCAAGTTTATAGTAAATCTATAAAGAATATTTTACAGTAATTAGACTTTTTCAGAATATATTGCAGTTACTGAGTTACAGAAACTATTATTGATTAAAATACTAAATTCATTTCATAAAGTTTCTTTGAACATGTTTCTCACACTGAGTTTTAGCACTTAGTTAATATATAAACAATATTTTATAGTAAAATAGACTTTTATTAACAATGTTAGCAAATATTACAGGATCACTGAGTTTCCAGATATTATTCTCCAATATTTAAGTTTCATCAACTGTTCATATTTCCTTGATTAATTTTCTATTAATGATAAAAACTAACATGTAAATCCTGAAGCATCAGAAAGACATAAAACACATTTTAACATTTTAACTCCAGTGAAACCAGTAAATGTTGATTCTTACCGACATACAGTTTGGTTCCAGAACCAAAGATCCATTCAACCCACAGTGAGACAGACGGATACAAAAACCTGACGCTGCGTTTTGTGTCTTAATGCATCAACATTTTCTCTACCAGCTTCATCTAAGTTTCAGTTTTTAGGATTAAAATGTTTTTCATAAATGAGTTTGTTTATAACATCACAGCTGCTCTGAAAGGAAACATCATCTGCAACAACAGCAACAGAAATGAGAACAAAGTTCAGCTGCTTCCTTAATCTCTGCTAATGAAACCCAGTAAGTGTTGGTTCTTACCGGTTCCATCCAGTCTGGCTCCAGAACCAAAGCGGTACCAGTATCCTCCACAGAAACCAGTCTGCTACTGAACGGGTCGGTTGAGGGGAACCGGTCCAGATGATGCAGCAGAATCAGGTTTCAGCTCCATCATGAGTTTCAACACAGCTGCTGAAGTTCTGGTGGATCAGAACCATCAGAAATGTGCTGTGAAGGTCCAAAGTGGTTCTGAAGGAAGTTCTGCAGACATCCTGTCTGAAAGCTCCGTCTCTCCCAGCGGGTCTCCTGGTTCTGCAGTCTGAGCTGCAACTGCTGAGGTTTCCTGAGTCATGAATGCAGCATGGAGGTCTGTGGTTTCCTGAGATCATGAATGCAGCATGGAGGTCTGTGGTTTCCTGAGATCATGAATGCAGCATGGAGGTCTGTGGTTTCCTGAGGTCATGAATGCAGCATGGAGGTCTGTAGTTTCCTGGAGGCTGATGGAGTCATGAGGTTCACACTGATCAGGTGGGATGGGAACAGCAGAGGTCATGACCTTTGACCTGCTGTCAGTCTGACTCTCTGAATGCTGAGTCTGAACAGCAGAGCCGGCCCAATGCAGAAGCAAACTCAGCAGCTGCTTGGGGCCCCAAACCTTCAGGGCCCCATCAATACATTTAATCACTGATCAATTTGGTTATTGAGATTAAAAATGCTGTAAAAACTTAAATGTTGGATCTAAAGGAGAGTTTACTTTATAAAAGTGGAAAGAATAATTTCATAGACAGTCCAGGGCCAAACCAGGGGCAGAGGCCCCTCTGGGCCCCGTTAGAGCCGCCCCTGTTGGTCCAGCACTGATCCGTCTGGTGGCTCAGCTGGTCCAATCAGAACCTGCAGCTTAACCAGATCAACAGTCTGACCTTCCCTCCATCCAGATGGTACAGGTCAAAGGTCAGGAAAACGGCAGCTACCTTCTCTGCAGATCCCACACATTCTGGACACAAACTGATTGGACTTTTAGCTTCAGGACTCGGTACCGATCCAAACTCCCAAACCTACCAAAAACTGGTGTTCTTTATTAGCCAGCAAACCGGCCTGACCTTTAACCCCTGAGAGAACCTGTGGAGTGAAAAGGAAAATGAGAAACATCAGAACCAACAGAGCAACACGAAGGCTTCCAGAACCTCAGCAGAACCTCAGCAGAACCTCAGCAGAACCTCAGCAGAACCTCAGGCTGGTCTCTTCCACGCTGCATCACATTCATGCAGGAATTCATGCAAAAGGAGCCCAGACCAGAACTGATTATTGATGTTCTGTAACAGTTTATTACTGATCAATTTGACCTGATGTTGGTTCAATAATTTAACTCACCAGAACATCTGGTTCCTCTGAGAAGCAGAAACTTCCAGAAGAAAAAATGGACCCAAACCTATTTGACTTTTATAGTGAAATAAACTAAAATGATCTGCTGAAAATGTTTTTCTCAAGAATATATTAATGTCAAACCCATCAGTGATGAAGAGGATGATGATATCATTATTGATCCTGTATCTGAAACGATAGGAATGAAAACTATTGATTATTGAATAAATCCATCAAATTGATAAAACCTTGAGAGCTCAGAGAGTCTCTGTGTGAGATGGAGGTGAAATCAGTGAACCTGGGCTGTGGTTTACTGCTCTCTATGTCACAAACTGACATCTGATCATCTGGAGGTTTTTGTTCAGGCTGAACGAATCATTTCTCACTGTGGGAACCAGACTTATCACAGCCGCAGTAATAGGAGGCTGAATGATCCAGTTTAACTTTGTTGATCTTCAGTTTACAGCTGTTCTGATTTATCTCAGCTGAGAAATCATCTTGCTGAGGATGATTGAAAGGTTTATCTGTGCTACCACCAGTGGTAGATATAGAGAATAGCTTTGAATGTTTCTGTTTCTTTCTTCTGGTACCAGGCTACATCATAACCACTAGCACACGGTCCAGTCTCACAGCTGAAGGAGACGCTCTGCCCGGCTCTCCTGGTCAGAGTCAGCTCCTGAACCAGCTGTGTTGCCATGGCAGCCAGCGCTGTAGAGACACAGACAGACAGACAGACAGACAGGTGAAGGTCAGTGTGACAGTGTTTGTTCCAGGTGGGCTTTGTTGGCTCCTGATTGGCTGGAAACACTCACCTGAACCCAGCCAGCACAGAGCAGCAGCTGGGAGGAAAAGCATTGTGTGCAGTGGTGTTTCCTCTGGTGAACCTGGGGAGAAGTGGCTCTGATGCAGCTGAGGCCAAACAAGGACGAGCTGAGAGATCAGACCAGGGCCACGTGGTTTCTAGCAGAGGAACCAAAGCTCCCATCAGCCCCCTGCTTGGACCATCAGAGGAAGCAGGAAGATGCTGATTGGACCATCAGAGGAAGCTGCTGATTGGACAATCAGAGGAAGATGCTGATTGGACCATCAGAGGAAGATGCTGATTGGACCATCAGAGGAAGCTGCTGATTGGACGCTCCATGTATGTGGTTATTGTTTCTGGTCGTAATAATTTGCTCCTCTACTGAAATGAATCTTCATCTCAGGTCTGAGGAAACATGGCGGGAAACTTGACTAGTTTCTTTTGAAACCTCCAAAGAGACACGATGAAGGAAACGTCTCACTCTGAAGCATCTTCCTTCTGACATCATGGAGAGAAACAGACGATTCTCAGCTCCACATTATGACGTCATCAGCTGAATCTGAACCACTGAAGCATCGAATGCTCAGAAAATAATCAGTTCATGGATGGAAAATGTTCTAAAGCTGGATAGAAACCAAACTAAAGTTATTATATTCAGACATAAAGATCAAAGGATTCTGGCCTTTTGTCTTTCATGTTCAATGTTTGTCTGAATGTTTGTTAAATGTCTAAATGTTCATCCTACATTTGATTCTGTTCACTGAAGAATTGATTCCTGATTAGGAAGCATTGATCATTTATTGTGTTTCACAATAAAAGCCTAAATGTCCCAGAGGTTGAATATCAACATCAGTCCTGAAATGATCATCAGGTTAACTGATGACAGACTGACGTGTTTCTGGAGCTTTAGAGGATTTTCTGACTCAGGAGGATTTAAAATCTGCAGTCAGTCTGGACTGAGGCTCCATGTCTGCAGCTGGTGGGTCTTTGTCCTCCCCCTGACTCTGTTACCCCAAAACAGGAAGAAACAGGAAGTTTAATGAGCTGCAAACGTTTTCAAAGAAGTTAATTCATGAAATGTTTCCTGGAACATGAATTATAATATATCTTATAGAGAAAAAACCATCTGATCCCTGATCTATAAACAGAGCAGCTGCTGCATGAGGATATTCTGCATCTGTTAGTATTTTTTATCAGCCCTTTAATTATCCTGCATGGCTGCAATAAAAGTCATCAATTCTGTTCATCTCTGAGTCCAGAGGGAATAAAATCTCAATCTGTTTTCAATGAGTCCAGATTAATGAGATCTGCCTGACGACTGTCTGCTGGATGAATCTGGTTTTGCTTAAAATAAGTTATTTATGATTCAGGGAGAATCGTCAACTAAACTTTAACTTTAAATGACAGAAACATAAATAAACTCATAATGTCTGAAAATAATAATGAAAGCAGAAACCTTGAGAGCTCAGAGAGTCTCTGTGTGAGATGGAGGTGAAATCAGTGAACCTGGGCTGTGGTTTACTGCTCTCTATGTCACAAACTGACATCTGATCATCTGGAGGTTTTTGTTCAGGCTGAACGAATCATTTCTCACTGTGGGAACCAGACTTATAACAGCCGCAGTAATAGGAGGCTGAATGATCCAGTTTAACTTTGTTGATCTTCAGTTTACAGCTGTTCTGATTTCTCTCTGCTGAGAAATCATCTTGCTGAGGATGATTGAAAGGTTTACTGTGCTACCACCACTGGTGATATAGAGAATAGCTTTGAATGTTTCTGTATCTTTCTTCTGGTACCAGGTTACAACATTCCCACCACACTGATCAGTTCGTCCACAGCTGAAGGAGACGCTCTGCCCGGCTCTCCTGGTCAGAGTCAGGTCCTCCTGAACCAGCTGTGTTGCCATGGCAGCCAGCGCTGTAGAGACACAGACAGACAGACAGACAGGTGAAGGTCAGTGTGACAGTGTTTGTTCCAGGTGGGCTTTGTTGGCTCCTGATTGGCTGGAAACACTCACCTGAACCCAGCCAGCACAGAGCAGCAGCTGGGAGGAAAAGCATTGTGTGCAGTGGTGTTTCCTCTGGTGAACCTGGGGAGAAGTGGCTCTGATGCAGCTGAGGCCAAACAAGGACGAGCTGAGAGATCAGACCAGGGCCACGTGGTTTCTAGCAGAGGAACCAAAGCTCCCATCAGCCCCTGCTGCCCAGAGAACAGGAAGCTGCTGATTGGACCATCAGAGGAAGCTGCTGATTGGACCATCAGAGGAAGCTGCTGATTGGACCATCAGAGGAAGATGCTGATTGGACCATCAGAGGAAGCTGCTGATTGGACCATCAGAGGAAGCTGCTGATTGGACCATCAGAGGAAGCTGCTGATTGGACCATCAGAGGAAGCTGCTGATTGGACCATCAGAGGAAGCTGCTGATTGGACCATCAGAGGAAGCTGCTGATTGGACCATCAGAGGAAGCTGCTGATTGGACCAATCAGAGGAAGCTGCTGATTGGATGATCAATCAGAGGAAGATGCTGCTGCTTTCATCTAGAATGGAATCTGGGGGAAATAAATCAACAGCAGGTGGCGCTGTTGGGTTAGATTACACATTAACGACACTGAAATGTTTCTGATTCAGATTTTTATTGAGTTTCCAGTCTGACCATCACAGCCTCACCATCAAACATACTGGGAACAACCTGCAGGTGGCGCTGCTGCTTTACTTCTTCAGCGATCAGAGTGAAATATTCAGGTTGTTAATATTACATCTGTGGTTCAGTCAAAGTTTCATTGATGCTGCTTCCTGATTCTTACCTCAGGCTGAAATTATGGGATGCCTGAAGGAAAAGACATGAATTATTTTTTAACTGTTCTCACTGATGTCTGATCTGTTTCCTGTTTTGTGATTTTCGGCTCTTTAAGATCTTAAAGTTCGATCATGGCTGATGAAACCGTGATAAACAGACTTTACTGTCTCACTGGACTAAACGGTTCATCAGGTTCTGATCTTGATCCAATTTAAACCAAACATCAACATGAGGATTAAAGGCAGTTTGTTTGATTTTTTATGTTTCTGTTGGTAAAAGTTCAGCTTGTCTGAGTGAAACTGTTCATCTACTGGGATCCAAACTGAGAATGTTCTGTCAGGTTTACCAACATGTTCTGAAAATGTCCAGTTCTGTTGTAGTAATGTGTGCCTATTAAAGTGGCCAGTTAGCAGTGTTTCACTGTGAACCAGGATTTAGTGGCTGTTGGTCTCCATGGCGCCAAACTGCCATTTTGACTGTTATTAATAATCGAGCAACCAACTAAAACTGAGCTTAAACATCGTTATATATTTTATCATTATTTCATCGCTCTTTGATAAACTGTCAGATAAACTGGAGACATTGTTGCTCAAATATTCAGCTGAGAAACAAAAACTCAAACTGCTGCTGGAGGTCAAACTGATCAAACCAAAGATTTGTCAGTTTACCGATTCAAAGATCAATGACTGGTTATCCTGAGGCCTCAAGGCGACACCTGCTGAAATTCATTTTTAATCTCATAGAAAATAAAAACTCACAAAAAAACTCAACACAAAGGTACAAATTTATTTTCAGCACATCATTTACAGAAAGCAGATTATGACCCAGAACCGAGCGGTGAGACGGAACCAGAACCGCTGCAGGTTTTACTGAACTCATCCTGCTGGTAGAACCTGAGGAAACGGAGGCAGAACAGCTCCAAGTATAAAAAACTGTTACAGTTTTTATTTACAGACAGGAGGATTACAATGGTCTAGTCAAAGTAAAGACTCTTTCATTCAAAAAGTTCTAGTTATAGAGGAGGAAGGATACAAATAAACACATTTTCATGAGAACATCTTAATTATTCCTTAATTGAAATTCTTCATCTTTTAATAGTCAGTGAGTAAAATATTTAACAGTTTAATGGAAAATGAACCCAAATGTTTTGGGTATTATTATATTTCATATTAAATAAAAACCTGTGAGTTTCATATCTTTAATCTGGGCTTCATTGAAACGGCTCGGTGTCGATATCAATACATGATGGATGTTCGTTTGGTGACTGAACATCTTGACCTGAGAGTCTGGTTAGCATGAAGACAAAACTAGCATTTCAGTTTATTAGTTCCATAGTCACCATTTATGATGTAAAAATTCAGTTTAGTGTAACAAGTAATTTATTTAAGCTTCCTTTGATGAACCAAACAGCTTGGAGTCACAAAGATGAAACTACGTTTGGCTAAAAAAGGTCTAGAAACAGAAAAGCATTCAGAGAAACATTAAAGTTCAATGAAGGAGTCAGAAAACGTGACGCTGCAGATGTTTCCTCCGCTGGTTCGTTTGAATTAAACTTGTTTATCTTCCTGTCATGTTTTACTCTTTGTTCTTATGTTTGTACATTATATTAATGTAACTGAAAGCAGAAATAAAAATATCTCCGACTAAAACCAAACTTTAAACTGTGTCTCACATAACCTGTAATTTAACCAGGTGGAAAGAAGTTTAAGGAAATGACCTGATGAAAGCCACGTTTTCCCTCCAGATCTATGTTAACTGAACGTCTTTAACCTGTAGATCTACGTTTTGAAGGCTCAGAGAGGAGGCCCTCTACTCTGGGTGTGAACCTGCATGTGTGAGGTCAGACCGCTGCTCTGACTGAATCTTTTTTCACACACTGAACAGGAAAAGGGTTTTTCCCCGGTGTGTGTTCTGATATGGATCTGCAGAATCCCATGCTGGGTGAAGCTTTTCCCACAGGTCCTGCACTGGTAGGGTTTCTCCCCGGTGTGAATCCTCATGTGAACCACCAGGCTGTTGTTCCTGGAGAAACGCTGACCGCAGTCGTCGCAGGAAAACGGTTTCTCTCCTGTGTGAATCTCCTGTGTGCATCCTGATGTGGACGTTCAAACTGCTCAGCTGGGTGAAGCTCTTCCCACACGTGGAGCAGAAGTACTTCTCCCCTGTGTGGGTTCTCTTGTGAACGTTTAAATACGAAGGATCACGGAAACTTTTCCCACAGGTTTCACACTTGTAGGGCCTCTCGGCTGTGTGCGTCTGCCTGTGGACCTTCAGAGTGGAGAGCCTGCAGAATCCTTTCCCACAGGTCTCACAGAAGAAGGGCCACTCGCCGGCGTGCGTCCTCCTGTGGACGTCCAGCTGGAAGCTGTTACTGAAGCCCCGCCCACATGTGTCACAGGAAAACGGCCAGTCGCCCGTGTGAAACCTCATGTGAACTTTCAGGCTGCAGATCCGAGTGAAGACCTTCCCGCAGGTGGTGCAGGTGACGGAGTTTTCCCCTCGCCCGTGTGAAACCTCATGTGAACTTTCAGGCTGCAGATCCGAGTGAAGACCTTCCCGCAGGTGGTGCAGATGAGGGTTTTCCCCGGTGTGGATCCTCGTGTGGACCTTCAGCCCGCTGGGCTCCGTGACCTCTTCCCACACGTCTCGCAGGCGTACGGCTTTACGCCCGAGTGGATGACCTGGTGTTCCACCAGGCTGTGCTTGTACCTGAATACTTTCCCACAGACGTCACATTTCACCGGTGGTTCCGGGTCGGAGTGGACCCGGCTGTCAAACACAGGACCGCTGCTTCCTGCCTCACTCCAGCCCTGAGCTTCAGAACCGGGTTGACTGTATAGCTGATCCACTCCTGGTTCTGGTTCCCTAGAGCTGCTCCTCTGATCCGACCAGGAGTCCAATAACCCATCAGCCGAGTGGGCCACCAGCAGCTGCTGGATCTGCTGACTGCTGTGGATCAGGAAGGACAGCAGAGGAGGCTCCTCATGGTCCACTGCAAACGGGGACGGTTCTGAATGTGCTGCTGGTTCTGCTGCAGGTTCTGCTGCAGGTTCTGCTGCTGGTTCTGGATCCTCCTCCTTCTTGTTACATGAGAGCTCTACTTCACTCTGTTCCTCCTCAATATCTGAAGGTTCTGGTTGTCCCGTTTCCTCTTTAATCATTAAATGTTCCGGTTCCCCTCGATCTGATCCGAATCCTGCAGGTTCTGGTTCCTCCTTAATGTGTGAAAGTTGCAGTTCCTCTTGTTCCTCTTTGATCAGTAAATGTTCTGGTTCCCTCTGATCTGCCAGTTCTTGTCCATCTTGTTCCTCTGCAGCATCAGGAAGTTCTGGTTCCACTGGTTCCTCTTTAAAAGCTGTAGGTTCTGGTTCCATTGGTTCCTCTTTAAAAGTTGTAGGTTCTGGTTCCATTGGTTCTTTAACAGCTGGAGGTTCTGATTCCACCAGTTCCTCTTGAATACTTGGACATCTGACTTCCTCCTGGTCCAGAACAAAGTAGTTCTGTTGGATCCAAACAAGCTGGTTCAGAAACTCTGAAGGAAAAAGGAAAACATGAGACGTTAACTTGTTTAATGACGGATCGGATTTCAAACCATCTAAAACCCGGATCTGCTGGTCCAGTTCTGGATCTGGACTGTCTGGGTCTAACAGGTCAGAACCGACGAGTTCTGTTGGAAAAAGTCAAATGATTAAAATAAAACGTAAATAAAGAACTCAGCCCCCAAATTACTGTCTACACTGAAGGAGTTCACTGGTTCCACTGGTTTTACTGGTTTCACTGCTGACATTAGAACTGGCAATGAATCCATGTTGAGCATCTTGTGAACTTTTACAGAGAATGAAATATTTCATGTTTTAACATATCAGCATGAAATTATCATCAGCAGAACTTTGTAACTATTGAGCCAAACTGAGACGAGACGTTTGTTCTGTTCGTCTTTACTATGGCTATTCTCTTTATTAAGTATTTAAACAACTCAATCTAAGATTATTGAGCTATCAGGAAATTAAAAACAATGTTTAGACAAATTGTCTCTTGTTGCTAAATCAACTTGATGAAATTAAATTTCTGAGTTTTAATCAAAACAATTTTCTAACTTTTCAGTTCAAACTGCTTAGTGACGAATCACAGAGTCAAATTTATTCTAAATGACTCAAACTGATGTGAATTAGTTTAAATCATGAGTTCTTCTCTCTTTCCTCTGATGCTGCAGCAGCCAGGAGGAACCAAAACAGAACCAGAGGAACGAAGATCCAGAATCCACCAGAACCTCCAGGCTCAGCTCCATCGCCTCATTCTGAACTGTAAATTATTAAGGTTTCTGTTTCATCATGACGGCATTATTGCTATATTCTGAGTGAACCTCTTTAGGACCCGGTTCTCCAGAATGATCAGTTCTCAGGTAAGTGAAGCTGCAGACTGCCGGTCAGGAGCAAAATGTTCTGGAGAATCTGAACACATTGCTGTGAACATACACACAGAAATGTTTTATTCAGAGTATTACAGTGACATCTGCTCAAAATTAAATTATATCATAATTATCTGTTATTCTATAAAGAGAAGGAAATAAAAGTTAATCAAAAACGAAGTTTTTTCAATAATCAGTTACTGTTTCACATCACAATAAACATTTAATATCATACAGGATGAGGGAGAAATGAATAATAATGAAGTCAGTTATTGTTCTTAAAGCTTTTATTTTATTTAATTGGCTCCTAAACATTTCGGATCTATTCTGGTCAAATTCAGATCCATTTTGATCTTTAACTGATGAAACATCACAAAATCCACAGACTGTGTTGTTGATTTGCAGATGTTATTTAATCAGTTGCTAATTTTAGTTCTTAAATCTTGATGAATGTGTTCATTTCCGTGTTTGCAGTTCTTTGTTTTTTGGCGGTTCGGTGAAATGGGTCCTGAAAAGCCACGCCCACAGAAAAACCTCAAATTAAACTGGACACCAGATGATCTGTAACACCCCCAGTAAATCCACGTCACGGGGGAACCTGAGCTCTAAGGTCCGTTTATACAGCAGCGAACACACACATCTCCCTTCATAAGCAGAGGAAACGACGCTTTCTATGTAGTTTATCTCTACATTCCCAGCTCTAACGGGCCCGTCTGGTTCTATACGTACCGACTCTCAGCGGGTTAGTTTCGGGTTTCCAGCGGAAATCCTCCATCTTTTCCTCCAACTGGAAGCTTTTCTTTAAACCCCTGAACTCTCCCAGCTGAGCAAATTAAAACATTATTACTGGAATATCCAGGAAAGGGAAGAAACAGAACCGTCCTGCGGCCGCTGCTCTGTTTGTTTTACTTCCGCTGGGTGACGCTGAAAGCAGCTGATTGGTCCGTTTACCGCCGCCTGCAGGACTGGAGGAGAACAGCAGAATGAAATGAAAACAAAAGACACTGCGAATGTTTTTAAAAATATGCATTATAACAAGTGCAGGGTTCAAGAGTTTCACATTTTTTCATGGAATAACTGAACTGAATTAATAAGACAGAATGATACTAAAACTAGCAGCAATATTTTCTTGTCATTAGATTGAAAAATGTACTTTAAGATGATTTTCCAGAAATATAATAAACATCCCATAAAATAAAATGCTAAAGTTTAATATTTTCTCTTTGCCCTAAAAAACAGAAATAAAACTTTGTCCCTTGGCAGATAATTTGTAAGTTGTTTTTCCAAAGATGGTGCAATGTTTGTTGTTTCAAATTAGTTTATTTGGCTGGAATGAGCAAAAATGGCTCTTTGCACTGTAAAAGTACCAGATCCCTGATTTAAACTATTGTAAATATTTTCAAATGTTTTAGTACTTAGAATTCCTCTTTATATCCAAGTATAACCAATTTTAATAAAAATCTCTATAAGAACAAAGAACCTTTCAGTACCAGATTGTAAATGAAAATAAAGACAAAAGAAGATCTGGTGAAAATCCCAACAGCCTCAATGTCTCAATACAAATATAAACAGTTTGTTTCCAACATTCAGCAGATTTGAATCAGCCAATCAGACTGGTTTCCTGCAGCTGTGTGGGTTTGTGCCCTGCAGCCTCCACACTGTTAGTTGTGGTTCTCACTTAATAACACAATGACAGTTAAAAGCATCGATTGAAACAATCATTCAGGAAGCAGCTCCACAGACAACAACACAGAAACAACAGAGACACCAGAACCAGTTTATCATAGCAGAATGAAATGATTACACAATATGCTGCACTAGTCAGGCACTAAACCATTAATATAACACTTAACTGAAATATTATTTGATTTGTCTGTTGACTGGGATAAAAACAGCTAACGGCGTGTTAGCATCCAGATCAATGGTTCAATCTGAAAGTAAACCGATCAGATTGGTTTAGTTTCTATGGACCTGATGGTCTGAAGCGTCTGAAACTGTTTTAACTGTTTAATTTACAAATGACGTCCAGTTCATGAACTCAGGAACATTTCTGCTGATCAGGCAGAATATATTTAAATCCTCTGGACGTTTTGAACCACAGAGCAAAAAATTTCATTTTTAAGTTTGTTTTCCTGAATTATCTTTGCTGAATTTAAAGAATTTACAAATTATGCATAAAAATATTTATTCTCACAAAAATCTAAATCAGCATTTTCCGATATACTTTGACATGAAACAAGTTCATTGTTCAGTAAAATCTCACAGAATTGGAGACAAGATGATATTTCATGTTTTAAACATCAGCCTCATCAAATGATCCAGGAGTTATTATGGGATGTTCTTCTGCTCCCAGTTATTCCAGTTTCTCCCACTAACACTTCAGTTTCCAAACAGACATGTTGGGTTTTCATGCCCAGCAGCCCTCAGGTATAAAAACCATGACAAACATTTCAGATCTTTAATATTACGTTTAATGTGACAGATATATATTTTATTTAATACAAATGAGAAACATGCAAATCAGGTAGAATACAAACAAAAATGAAAAAGTGCAACAGCTGTTGGTAAAATGTTCTCACTTAAAGCATCTTCAGGTCAGAAAAGAGCCGTCAGTCTTTGGTTGATCAGCGTCTCCACGTGCAGCAGCTTTAACAACCAAACATCAGTTATTTACAGACCAGAACACAAACATAATGCAACATGAAACAACAATTCAGTCTCCATGGCAACGTATGGGAGGAGATCTGTGGACACTTCATGATTGGATCACAACTCAGAAAGTCACAATGGGATTATAAAAAAATACCTTAACAACAACAACAACCTCACTGATTCTCCCAGCCAAAACCTGGAGTTTAACAAAAAACAGATTCAATACAGATGAATGAGCTTTGATGCATTTCTGAATGCAGAGCGTTAAATGCAGAAGAAAAGTCTCTGCAGCTCTGCATGTTTCCAGCTAACAGGTTTTTCCACAAACGTCCAGGATTTGATCTGGAACTGAAACTGATTTCAGGTCATTGATGAAGAACCGACAGTTAAAGCTCGATCTGATCCGGCCAAGATCAGAAATATTTCTTCAATAAAAGCAAACAGATTCATTGTCAGTAACATCATTAAATCCAAGCAATAAAACTATAAACCGAAGCTAAAAATCCATCAGTTTAAAGTCGCCTTTGAACAAACCGGCACATCAAATCATTGACATTAATTTACCACTGCAATATGGTTTCCTGATCATTTTCCTTCTATTTATGCAATTTAAATATCAATAAGTATTTTGTTCCATATAACACAGTCAGAGTGAAACCAGTAGAACCTACACTGGACGAAATGCCTTGCAGCTGAAATGTGCTATACAAATACAATCTGATTGATTGATTGATTGATTGATTGATTGATTGATTGATTGATTGATTGATTGATTGATTGATTGATTGATTGATTGATTGATTGATGTTGCTGGAAAATGTCCTCCAGTTCAGTTTATCATTGCACTGGGTGAATGTATGATGATGTCATAAATGAATCCGTCCTGCTGCTGCTGAACATGCAGCGACGCTGGAGGAGCTAATGAAGCTAATTTATACTCAGACCTTTAGCTTAGAGCTGAAAACATCGTATCCATGGCAACAGCTCTTAATGCGTCGCATGTTGAGCTTATTGCAGCGAGCTTTCAGTAACTGTCAGCTGGTTTTGGGATCTTAGTCTCACGTTGGGATGGTACATCCAAAGGCCGCTCCACTGGGGTAAAAGTTCAAATTAGCTTCACTTCTCTTTCCTCTGATGCTTCACTGAATGAAGAACAAACATGTTTCAACCCAAAAGGCAACAGACAGTTTGTCATGTGAGACCTCTGGTTTCTTACTCTAACGTCGCGCACGCGAGTCGCTTTGGGGCCGGAAACCGTTCACACCAAATATGACTGCATTGAATTTAAATTAGCAGCATGAGCAACCGCACAGAAAGTGGAATTAAAAATGGAGCTGAGCATTAAGACCAGCTGTCAGAACTCTTTATATCTCCACCAGAACCGGGCCGGGTTCCTCACATCAAACCAAATCAACATTCAGATCACTGAGTTATAAAAATCCTTCAGCTCTTGAACGGTCCACTGAACTCTCCTCAGCTCCACTTGGTCCAGCTGTTTGAAACATGTGGACCTGTGAAGAGAACAGAGTGAAAATGAGCGTCTGTTCAGTCAGCTGTTTGTTCCTGCAGAGTGGCTCTTCATGTGGACGTTCAGAGTTCCTCTCTGGATGAAACTTTTCCCGCAGGTGCTGCAGGTGAACGGTCTCTCGCCGGTGTGTGTTCTAACATGAGCTTTCAGGTCCCCCTTACTGATGAAACACTTCCCACAGCGTTCACACAGGTATGGCCTCTCGCCGGTGTGCGTCCTCATGTGGACCTTCAGCGCTGCGTTTTTGGTGAAGCTTTTCCCGCAGGTTTCGCAGAAATGCAGCCGGCCCTGCGTGTGGATCCTGCGGTGGGCTTTGAGCGACGTGTAGTTCCCGAAGCCCTTCCCACACGTCTCGCAGGGGAACGGCCTCTCGTCCGCGTGGGTTCCCCTGTGGAAGTTCAGGTTGGTCACCACCGTAAAACTTTTGCCGCAGATTTCGCAGGCGTACGGCCTCTCGCCGGTGTGGATCCGCATGTGGACGTTCAGGCTGACCACCTGAGAGAAACTTTTCCCGCAGGTGTCGCAGGAGAAGGGTCGCTCGCCGGTGTGGGTCCTGATGTGGTTCTTCAGGTGGCCGCTCTGCGTGAAGCCTTTCCCGCAGATCGTACAGGCGTACGGCCGCACGCCTGAGTGGATCCTCTGATGGCGGTTAAAGTGATGCTTCTTCTTAAAGACTTTCCCACAAACGTCGCATTTGACCGATTTATCGGCGGCGGACACCGTCGTGTTGGGGAAGCTGCGTTCTTCGTGGCTCTGGTTCCCAGCTGAAGGGAAGCTGACGGCGTACAGACGCTGGATGTTGGGTTCTCCCTCGCTGACGTCGGCTTCCTGACTCAGAGGCTCGGTGAAGTCAAAGTGCTCCTGCTTCAGGATGAACTGCTCCACCTGCTGGCTGCCGCACGCCTCCTCTTCCTCTTCCTCCTCTTTAATCTGCAGCAGCTCGGCTTTTTCCTCTTTAAGCTCCTCCCGGTTGGGTTCAAGTCGGAGGTTCTGGTTCGTCTGGCTCCTCTTTAACCTCTGCACATCGCGGCTCCTCCTGTGGAGGTTCTGCTTCCTGCTGGTTCTGATTCAACCAGGAATATTCTGGTTCTGGTTCCCCCGGGTCTTCACCGGCACTCTGGTCAGTTTGAAGCCCATCCTCCCCATGGAAACGATGATTTGGACGCTCTGCAGGGGAAAGGAATGATGGAGTGAAGTGAAAACCATCATGGAGCTGCAGGTTCATCAGGAAACAGCAGAACTTTATCACTGTGTTTTCATTTCTCTATATGTTGGTTTCTGAGAACCTTTAGCCTACTTCATGTTGTGAGATGGGTTCTATTCAGACGGGTTCTATTCAGAGATTTCATCACTCTGTCAGTCAGCAGAGATCAGCTCTGGTTTTAGGAAGGAAAATAGAATCAAAACTCTTCAGTTCAGGATGTAACATGAGTGAAATTTATTTTACATCATTAAAAAAACAGTTTAATCGATTTATCTATGATATCAAAGTTATTTAAGTAAAAATAAAGGAAACCTGGACGTTGCTGAATACGTTTCCCTGATATCTACTTCAGTGGTTCTTCTTAGCAGAAACTGTCTGAACCAATCAGCCTGCAGCTTTAGTCCTGGTTGGATCTGATCTTAATCAGCAGGTTTAGGACTGAAACTTTTTATTCTTCCATGTTTAATAAAAGCTCCAAAAACTAAAAACTCACCACAGCAAATCAACCAAAGACTGTTTGCAGTTTCTATGACATCATGAATTATGCATCAATAGGGATGATTCATTTCTTCATGGTTTATGTCCTGAATCAGTCAGAGAGAAAAAGTTCAGATAAATTTTCCTCAGTCTGTAAATAAAGCAAATCAGATCCAAAGCAGAGATGTAGTGAAAGTTAATGGCTTTATTTTTCTGACTAGTTATTTATAACTTGTTGCTGCGTGTTGGGTTTCGGCTGGTTGCCATGGTGACTCGGTAACCCGCCCAGTTAAAGCCCGTGAGCTTCATCCTCAGTCCTGTTTGTTCTACCGGATCAGAAACAAAGTCCTGAATGTTCTGCAAAATGGCTTCAGTTCACATTTTCACCACGCGGATTCATTCAGAGTTTTGTGTTTTTGTGATTTCTTACCGGTTCCGCTTGTTTTTATCTGCGGTTTATTCCTGCAGGTTTCCAGCAGTTTAATCTCCTCCTCGTAGCTGATGATGGTTTTTTCTACCTGAGTGAAGATTTCCTCCGCAGCAGCAGTTAGTCTCTCTCTGATAAAATCCCTCAGCTGCTGAACTGAACTCATTGTTACTGAAATATCAGCTCAAACACGAAGCAACCAGCAGGAAGGAGCTGCTCTGTTTTCCTTCCGCTCGGGTCAAACTGAGCCGCAGCAGCTGGTTGGTCCGTTTCCGCCCCCTGCTGGACTGCAGGGGAACAGCAGCGCAGAAACAACCAATGTTTCTAAATGTTTCTACATTTACCTGATCAATTTGGAGATATATCACGACAATTAATGAAATAGAAAAAAAAGTATCGAAAACTTTCTGAATAAGGCATTTAAAATCACTTTTATCCAAGTGAGAAGTTTGTTCCTGATTAAAAATAAGATGCATCTTTTAAAACTTTTAAAAGAATCAATTTTAATAATTAATTCTAATTTATATTTCATTTCATTTGAAAACTTGCAGAGGTTGCTTCTACATGCTGAGTCTCAAAAGTAAATGAAAAATGATTTAACATCACAGTGACATGAACAACAACTGAGCTTTGACTGGTGCAAAGTTCAAATCAAATGAATCAGTGGCAACTTTATTTACACACAACAGTTCTTACACAGGCTGATACAAAATCTTCTTCATGAGATAAAAGGAGATTAAAATAAAATACAAAACTGACAACTTTGCTTAGCATCAAGCTCAGGATGTCAAACATTTTGCAGTCAAATATTAAAGTTGAAACATTCAGTCTGAAACTTCCATCAGTGTTCAGGAAAAGGTTCATTCATCAGAGTCTCTGCTGAAAACACAAATGTTTTCATCCTCCATGCAGTTTCATCAGAACATCAACCACAGGGAACACGGCCATTTTGGTCCAGTTAAAGTCTGCTCTCATCCAATCACCTGGATTCTCCTTCAGCTTTTCCCAGGTGTTGCTCATTCACTGCAGATCCCTCAGAGCTCTGTGGACTCTCCGGTGACAGTTCAGTTCACTCACACTGCTGAAGCTTTCGTCACATGTCAGACATGAATATGGCCGCTCACATGTGTGGCTCTGCATGTGGAACCGGATGAAGCATCTTTCCCGAAAGCTTCTTCCTTTTTTTGAACCTTCAAATTAAAACGTCTGGGGAAACATTTCCCACAGGTTTCACAGGAAAAGGGTTTGACCCCTGTGTGCCTTTTCATGTGCTCTTTCAAGTGAGAGTTTTGTGTGAAAACTTTTCCACATGTTTTACAGGAAAATGGCTTCTCGCCTGAGTGGACTCTGAGATGTCGCAACGTGTTATACTTAGACTGAAAGACTTTCCCACAGACATGACATGTAAAGGATTCATTTGGAGCCATCCTGGACTGACACCCTGACACAGGGCTGTAGCTTCCTGCTGCTTCCTGGTTCTCCAGAGCAGAAACATTGTTAGAGTGGAGATGCTCAATGTTTGCTTCTTCTTCACTGAATTCAGTTTGTTGCAGAGTCATAGTCTGAGTGAAATGAAGACTCTGTCCCTCCTGACTGCAGCAGACTTCCTGCCGTTCCTCTTTAACACCAGGAGCTTCTGGTTCCTCCTTCAGCAGCTGATGTCCCAGCTCCGCGTTGCTGTCGCCATCTTGTGGAGGCTCAGATTGCTGCTGGTTCTCATTTAGACTCATCATCTGACTGCAGAGCTGGCTGTCAGTGAGAACCTGCTCTTCCTCATCTTCCTCATCTTCCTGTTGCTTTGGGACGACTAGAGAAACACAAAACATACCAGATCAAATATTTAATAACTGAGTTATTCATCAGTTGTTTCCTGAGAGAAAAGAGAAAACAATCTGAATAACCTGCGTTGTTAAAGCACAACGAAGCAGAAACTCCCTTCATTTGATACTCAGTACAATAAACCTCGGCCCAGTGATCAAACTTATCTGTTTTATTGGTTACTGTAGTTAAAAACGACTTTAGGAAGTAAAAAATCCAGCTGATACGTCTGAGCCTCCTACTGGTCATTACTGCAGATCTGCTCATCTTTCTGCTCTACAACATATTTATCCCCATCAGATGTTTCTCATTGTGTTGAAAGACATCTTGTGATCATGAAGAAAACAACGTCACAGTCCGAAAGGAAAAGCAGAAACTTCTATAAAAGCTGGAAAGAAAATGGAGAACCATCAACTTTGAGGAAGAAATGTGGCTGGAAAAAACTCACGAATGTGAAAACAACCTGCAGAATGGATAGTAGAGAAAGTAAATTTATTTATACAGCACATTTTCAGTACAAAGTGCTACAAAATTCTGCAAAGTAAAAAGCATTTCTAACTGCATGTTTTTAGGGGCAATAATTTGCTCCTTTTCTGGACAGTAATATGTTAAATTGCTGAACATATTAACACCAGAGTCTCCATGACAACCTGGTCAATAACCAGCAGCTTTCAGAGCCAAGATGATAAACAGCAACTTTAAAATGAACTTTATCACATTTTAATCTGTTTTTAGTATTTAGTAAATACAGTCATTGTTAAGTCACCTCTAAAAATCAATTCAGTCATTTTTGACTGAATTGATTTGTTCCTAGTCCTCATTCAGGAGGAAATTAATTGCTCCTGAGAGACCAATTAATGAGCAATTAATGAACAATTAATGAGCAATCAATTAATAAATTAATGATGAATTAATGAGCAATTAATTAATAATTAATTAATAATTAATGATCAATTAATGAACAATTAATGATGAATTAATGATGAATTAATGATGAATTAATTAGGAATGTCCATCGAGCTTTGGCTGCAACACTTTTGGAAAACGAGCCTTTATCACCTCATAGTTTCAATGGTTAATAAATATCTGTGTCTCATCTGACCCACCGGTTCCGCTTGTTTTTATCTGCGGTTTATTCCTGCAGGTTTCCAGCAGTTTAATCTCTTCCTCGTAGCTGATGATGGTTTTTTCTACCTGAGTGAAGATTTCCTCCGCAGCAGCAGTTAGTCTCTCTCTGATAAAATCCCTCAGCTGCTGAACTGAACTCATTGTTACTGAAATATCAGCTCAAACCAGAAAACGCAACACAACCCGCAGCTGGAGCCGCTTTGTTTTCCTTCCGCTCGGGTCAAACTGAGCCGCAGCAGCTGGTTGGTCCATTTCCGCCCCCTGCTGGGCTGCAGGGGAACCGCAGATTGCAGCCAAACGGATCAGAACCAGAGCAGAACTTCTCTAAACTGCTAATAACTAGAAATGAATCAAGGATACAAGCAGAAGTTATTTATTTCCTTCAGTGCAGTGAGTCCAATAATACTTTCAGGTTTAGACCTTTCCTGTATTCACAGGTTGTAATGTGTCACTGACCATCAGGAGCGTCCAGGCATCCAGTGGTCAGGTCCACTCAGGGCTGCAGAGGGTCACAACTAACACTGGCTTCACGTTAATCTAAATAAAAACCAACTGTGCTGCTCTGGAATCCGTCTTGTTAAAATTCCTGCAGGTAAAAGAAAGATCTTTATTTTGTGGGTCACAGCTTGAGCTCAGGTATCATGTCAAAGTACCTGTGGATATTTCTGAGCTCTGAACATCAGTCAAAACACACCAAACTGTGACTGACCAGGCAGATGATCAGCATCTGCTGATCGATCAAATCAACACAATGACGTCAGTTTAACCACAGAATTATGCAACAAGCACTGAAATGCTGGAAGCTCTGAATTATTGTTGATAATTTGACTCCAGAACCTGATTGGTGCTGATTTAGGACAAACTGGTTTCTCTGCATCAGGACTCAACATGTGGAGCTGCAGCTGAACTCTGACTGACATCATGTTAGAATAAACTGAAGCGGTAAGAATCGACCCCAAGCAAAGGCAACTTTATTCACTCATAACATCCAGAGCAACGCAAGGTCTCACAGAACATTTAACTAAATCAGAACTTTACAACTTTGCTTAACAATCAAACATTTAGCAATTAAACAGAAATAAATGTTCAAACGTCCATCAGTGTTCAGGAGAAACGCTTCATTCATCAGAGTCTTTGAAAGCTGAAGAAAACAAATGTTTTCAAGTTTTTTATCAGAACATCAACCACAGGAAACACAGACTTTAACTGGACCATTATGGCCCAGTTAAAGTCTGCTCTCGTCCAACCTCCTCTACGTATGAGATCAGTCACCATGGCAACAGCCTTTCCTTTTCACGACTCCTGATTCACATACATTTCTTAACATATTGAGATTGAACTGCATGGACCTTTTGGTTGTGTTGATGGAAGAATTATGTTCAAAAAGTTAAAAATTAACTGCAGCAGCTTTAAAACCTGCTTTTTTCATGGGTGTGAAAGCAAACGCCTGGATGACGGAAACATCTGGAGCAGAACAGGGAAACGATTCCCCAGAAACCTTCACACCTCACCAGAAATCCCTCAGTGATTTGTGGACTTTCTGGTGACAAACCAGTTCATTCATACTATTAAAGCTTTCATCGCATGTTTGGCATGAATATGGCTGCTCCCCTGTGTGGGTCTTGATGGTGGAATTTCAAATACCATTTTTCACGGAAGCTTTTCCCACAGATTTCACATGAAAAAGGCTCCTGTGTGAGTTTTCCTGTGAACTTTCAGGCTAGATTTCCTGGTGAAACATTTCCCACAGGTTTCACAGGAAAAGGGCTTGGCACCTGTGTGCATTTGTATGTGCTCTTTCAAATGACATGTCTGCACAAACACTTTTCCACATATGTTACAGCACAATGGCTTCTCCCCTGAGTGGTCTCTGAGATGTCGCAACATGTTATACTGAGATTTGAAGACTCTCCCAGAGACACGACACTCACAGGATTCATCTGGGACCGTTTCAGCCCAACGCGCTGACACAGGGCTGTAGCTTCCTGCTGCTTCCTGGTTCTCCAGAGCAGAAACATTGTTAGAGTGGAGATGCTCAATGTTTGCTTCTTCTTCACTGAATTCAGTTTGTTGCAGAGTCATAGTCTGAGTGAAATGAAGACTCTGTCCCTCCTGACTGCAGCAGACTTCCTGCCGTTCCTCTTTAACACCAGGAGCTTCTGGTTCCTCCTTCAGCAGCTGATGTCCCAGCTCCGCGTTGCTGTCGCCATCTTGTGGAGGCTCAGATTGCTGCTGGTTCTCATTTAGACTCATCATCTGACTGCAGAGCTGGCTGTCAGTGAGAACCTGCTCTTCCTCATCTTCCTCATCTTCCTGTTGCTTTGGGACGACTAGAGAAACACAAAACACACAACATCAAATATTTGGTTTCAGTATGACCATTTTTAAACTCCCATAAATTATCTGCCTCAAAGATTTACTAAATCAATACTCTCATTTAGCTGTTGATGAAAGCTAATTGTTATTTATTGTTATTAGCAGCTATGGAGGAAGAAACGGCAAGGAAAAAGTCACTCTGTGTTCTGCAAAACAGAACTGGCGACTTAAAATGTCTGCTTGAAAACCCAACGGAGCAAAAACACAGGATGAACAAAAACAGTTCATCCAGATCCACTGATCACATCATCTGTGTTCATAATCACTGAATAAACCACAGAACAAAACAGAAACAACTGGATCAAAGATCCGAACCTGATCATCTCTCATCTGGAGGATAACTTCAAAATAAACATGATTACTTTATAATTACTAATTACAAACTTCAGCCATTTATTTGGTCTGAAAATTAATTCAGTTTAATGTTCATCGGTTTTTCGAGTCCTGACTTCGACCAGCAGGTGTCGCCATGGAGCTCTGATTGCAAAACTTTTCGATAAACGAACATTTATCTCCAAACAAGGAAGTTTCTCTGATTAACGGATTCATCTGTTCATTTGTAACGTACCGGTTCCGCTTGTCTTTATCTGCGGTTTATTCCTGCAGGTTTCCAGCAGTTTAATCTCCTCCTCGTAGCTGATGATGGTTTTTTCTACCTGAGTGAAGATTTCCTCCGCAGCAGCAGTTAGTCTCTCTCTGATAAAATCCCTCAGCTGCTGAACTGAACTCATTGTTACTGAAATATCAGCTCAAACCAGAAAACCACACAAAGCCGCCGCTGCTGCTGCTGCTGCTGGAGCCGTTTTGTTTTACTTCCGCTGGGATCACACCGGAACAAAGCAGCTGATTGGTGCGTTTCCGCCCCCTGCTGGACTGGAGGGGAGCAGATATTAACTGACAATAAAAGTAAATATTGTCATTATGTGTCTCAGGGCTTCCTTATCTGTGTTATATTCTAATAATCCCTGTGGAGACGTGAGCCAGATAAAATTTTATTTACATGTTGTAACGTTATAAACGTTTTAAAATAAAAACAACCAAAGGTCAATTTTCTCCTACTGTATCTGTGTCACTCTTTTACAATTAGTGTCCCTGCCAGGGGTTTGGTGTTCTGATTGGTGTTCCTCTACAGTGTGTTTACTTTCTGGTACCAGAGGAAAAATACAAAACAATCTATTTGTATCCATTTTGTTTTTCAGGGAGTACAGGTTTGATTTTAGAAAAGTCAGTCATTCTCAGAAAGGTGATTTCTCATCTCAGAAAAATCTGAATGGCTTCTCATTGGAGATAAAAAAAGTTAAACTACTAGTCTGGGTCCAGGTCAAAGGTCACTGCTGGTAGAAATGGTTTACATGATGATAGAAAGCATTTTGAGTCGTGTTGGACAGAAATGCATCCCAGCCTGATGTGTCAAAGGTCATGACCTCTGCTGTTCCCATCCCACCTGATCAGTGTGAACTTCATGACTCCATCAGCCTCCAGGAAACCACAGACCTCCATGCTGCATTCATGATCTCAGGAAACCACAGACCTCCATGCTGCATTCATGACCTCAGGAAACTACAGACCTCCATGCTGCATTCATGACCTCAGGAAACTACAGACCTCCATGCTGCATTCATGACCTCAGGAAACCACAGACCTCCATGCTGCATTCATGACCTCAGGAAACTACAGACCTCCATGCTGCATTCCATGACCTCCAGGAAACCACAGACCTCCATGCTGCATTCATGACCTCAGGAAACCACAGACCTCCATGCTGCATTCATGATCTCAGGAAACCACAGACCTCCATGCTGCATTCATGACCTCAGGAAACCACAGACCTCCATGCTGCATTCATGACCTCAGGAAACCACACACCTCCATGCTGCGTTCATGACCTCAGGAAACCACAGACCTCCATGCTGCATTCATGACCTCAGGAAACCACAGACCTCCATGCTGCATTCATGACCTCAGGAAACCACAGACCTCCATGCTGCATTCATGACCTCAGGAAACCACAGACCTCCATGCTGCATTCATGACCTCAGGAAACTACAGACCTCCATGCTGCATTCATGACCTCAGGAAACTACAGACCTCCATGCTGCATTCATGACCTCAGGAAACTACAGACCTCCATGCTGCATTCATGACCTCAGGAAACTACAGACCTCCATGCTGCATTCATGACCTCAGGAAACCCAGCCTGCGCTCAGACTGCAGAACCAGGAGACCCGCTGGGAGAGACGGAGCTTTCAGACAGGATGTCTGCAGAACTTCCTTCAGAACCACTTTGGACCTTCACAGCACATTTCTGATGGTTCTGATCCACCAGAACTTCAGCAGGTTGGTTCTGATCTGCTGAAATTATGACTGTCTCCTTCTCATTCAGACACTTTTTAAATCATCAGTTGATTCTGAGGAATCAACCGGTCCAGATCTCAGAATCTGGACCGGTTCTGCTCAGCTGACCCGATCAGCAGCAGACAGGATTCTGCAGTTTGTGTGTCGGAGCGACGGCTCATTCTACACTCACCTGATGTTTGGTTCTGGATCCAAACTGATGAAACTGGTAAGAATCAGAACCTGTTTAAATCACTTTCTGCTGCTTCTGATCGTTAGCAGATATTTCATCATGTAAACGTTACAGAGATCAATAGAAACATTTTTCATCTTCACTGAAAAAGAAAAACAGTTTTCTTTCATTTTTATCATTTATTTTGCTTTCTTATCATTATATTCACTGTAAAATATTTTCTTTTTCAACTGCAACCAAAATAAATTCAGACAAATTCATTCAAATCTATCAGAAAATTATTTTTCTTTATTTTATAAACTCTGTAAACGTGTAAAGTCTGTATGAAATGTTTTTGATTTAAAAGATAAAAAGTGTCTAAAAATGTTTCTATATTTACAAAGATTTAAAAACAGTTAATTAGAAAAATGATAATGGAGATTAATTTGGATTTTATTTGCACGTGTAAAAAGTTGTTAGTTTGGGAAATAAAAAGAGAGAAACACGATTTTTCACTGACAGGCTAATTAATATAACATAATACAGTGAAATATAATTAATATACTTAATATAATATCTAATTCTCTCCAACTGCAGTTAAAAATATGTAAACATGACTCATAAGTTGAGACATTTTCATTTTAATTAGAACAAAAATATTTTCCAATTTATTAGAAACTTGTTAAATGTTTTTTAGAACATTTGAGTTTTTTTCAGTTTCATTTCAAAGTATAAAAAATCACATCAATCTGGTGATTTTTATTAGAAACTTAACTTCCAACATCCAGGTTGGATTTTCATTAGTTTTTAAAACTTGACAGGATAATTGTTTTAAATTAAGAGACATAAATCTGGTTCCTGTTACTGAGAATTAATGTTTTACTTTTTTATTATTATTTTAATTAAAACCAAAACCAGTTTGATGTCTGGATGCATTTTCTTTAATTAAGCAAATGTGTAAATAATTTACAATAATTTACACTCAACATAACATTACATAAATTAGATTTTATTATTACTTTAGTTTATTGTTAAAAACCATTAAAGTTTTTTCTCTAATTGTAGTTTTTATGTCTCCAATGCGGCGCTTTGATCTGATAAGTCGATCGATCGCAGATCAATCAGATCAATCAGAAAATTAAATACAACTTCAGATGACATGTGGATTCATAATCCAGATTACTAGTAAATGTTGGAATTATTAAATATTTTATATATTTTATATATTAATTAGAGAAATTAAAACATTAAAGACAAAATCTTAAGATTAAAAATGATGGTTAACATTTAATGTTTGTAAACAGTGAATAATAATAATAATAATAATAATAATAATAATAATAATATACTTCTGTCAATATAATAGCAAAGAAATTACAGCAAAAATAACATGTTTAAAAAGTTTTTGGTGTTCAAAGGAAATATATTAATTTGTGTTCAATTATTTTAAACTTGGATTATTTATTATCTAAATACCTCAAAGCAAAAATTACTTACCAGGAATAAAATAATGTATACAAAATCATAATTAACCAGAATAATAACAGAAGTCAGTTTTAGAGCTTCGTTTCGTCGCTGATTGTTTTAAAGCTTCTTTACATTTCAGTCAAACATTAAGAGAATCTTTTTATTCCATCTCGTCAGATTTACGTTAATAATTTCCATCCAGATGATGATTCGTTCCTGTCAGTCTGCTGTTATAATTTTATAGATTTATTAAGATCTTTGATTATTGTTTTTCTGATGCTTTAATGGTTTTTTATTTCATTGTATTTCGACTTTGTGTAAAATCCCTGATGTTTTTATTAAACGCTGTTTGACTAAATGACTTGATTCATGTTTTCTCTTAAATTCTCCATCAAACCAGGAGTTTTTGTCCCAACATGTTTCATCTCATGAGCAACAAGCTGAGAACCATCAGCTTTACTTTAACTGGACCGTCGGAATCAAAGACTTTGATCAAAAACATTTTATTCTGCTCAGTTTGAGAGTTTAAATTCAATTTACTGAGACACAACTTCAGACCCAGTCCAGTTCTTTTCCATAACTTTGGACCATCATGTTGAATAAAAACACATGAACAAAAAAACCAGTTATGAGTTTTATAAACATGAAGCTTTAAACTCTTTCATGCAGTTTGATCTCTGATGAAGTTTGTTCCACTTTCTTGTAAAAACAGGATTATCTTGGCTCTCAGTCTGAACTGTGGATCTTTAGCCAACCTAAGAGAATCGAGACCGGATCAGAACCAACATGGCCGCCTGGTTCTGCTGCTGCTTCACAGGAACCAAACAACATGAAAGTTTGTCTCAGTGGTTTCAGTTCAGCTGCTTTGATTCTTTTTTATATAGTTAATCATTTTAATCAAATGCAGCAAAAACATTTCATACAAAAATAATATCCTTCATGATTCTCTTCAGTTTTGTGTTGTTCTGATGCTGAAGCCGTTATTATCATCCATTTATGGATAATAATGTTCAGCTCTGAGCTGAACATCACAGCTGCTTCCTGAACGATTGTTTCAGCCGATTCTTGTAACTGTCATTGTGTTATTAAGGTGAGAACCACAGCTAACGGTGTGGAGGCTGCAGAGCACAAACCCACACAGCTGCAGGAAACCAGTCTGATTGGCTGATTCAGCAGTTTGGTCGCTTCTAATAACCACTGAGAACAGATTCATATCTGCTGCTCTGACCACAACCTGTTGTATTTACAGACGAGGCCTCCATTATTCATAATTAACATATCTTAGAACAGAAAGTTTAACATTTACATTAAAACGAGTCTGGATGTTGACATGCAGAATAATTAGATTCCAGTTTAAAGTAAAAACAAGCTTTGCAACATTTGCTGCTGAATTATCTGCTGTAAATACTGAGAACCTGAAGCTGCTGCTGTTTTCACTGTTTCTTCTCCGTTTAGACAAAAATAATTCAGCAGAAATGATGTTGCTTTGTGAAACAGCGGGATGATGCAGCCGGCTGAAATATTAACAATGAAGCAAATTAATCAATACATCAGTGTTACAGTAACACTGAGCCCAATGTTAAACTGAACCTGGTCAAACAAACTGAACTCAGATCCCATCAGATTCATTCTGAGACTCCTTTCATGTTTTCTCATCTCTTTTCATTAAACACTTAAAACTCACTTTAAAATGTGATACCAGTAAATATTTTGTTTCTCCAAACATCATCTTTGTTGCACATGTTTCTGAAGCAGGTCAGTTTTAGTGACTCAAGCGAATCCCAAACATGTTTTTAATGCAGCTTCGGCCAAAGAAACTTATCAAAACATTTCATTTTCCAGAATCACAGAAACTATCAGGACTCAGTCAGTCGATGTCTGCAACATCTTTTAGATTTTTCTTTATGCTTTATATTTATTATTCAGGCCAGTACAGCTTAACTCAACAGCAGAGACAATCATTTTAATCTAACCTGCATCTATAACATATGATCCATTTTAAAAGTAACTTCTTGTCTTGTTGCTGCTAAACTGGACTCTTCAGCATGGCAGTGATGATGACCTCTGGTTACTCTGACAACAGCCTCCATGTCACCAGGCATCACAATTAGAAACGATCCTGTTTTAGCCAGACTCAGTCCTGGAGGATCACGCCGCACCAACAGGAAGCACAAGCACAGCATCCGTATTTTCAAAATAATTGACAGACTGTCTGCCTGAAACACGAGCCACATCACTGACCTGTGTGGGTTCTCCTGTGAACATTTAAATTTGAACTCTGTCTGAAACCTTTCCCACATGTGTCACAAGAAAAAGGCCTTTCATTTGTATTCATTTTGTTGTAAAGACAGAAATCTTCTCCATGTGTTTGAAAAGGCCATTTACCAGAATGAATTTTCTTATGGTTGTTTAAATTATCAATACGAGAGAAAGATTTGCTACATAAGTCACAAGAAAAAGGCCTTTCACCTGAATGAATTTCAATTCTTAAGAAACGTCTCCCACATGTTTCACAACTGAACGGTTTCTCACCGCTGTGGATTTTCTTGTGAACTTTTAAATTACTAAATTGAGAGAAACTTTTCCCACATATTTCACAACAAAAAGGCTTCTCACCAGTATGGATTCTGTAATGTTGTTTCAAGTTAAACTTCTTCTTGAACGATTTCCCACAAATATCACATCTATCAGTAAAGCACTGAGTCTCTGACATGGTGGAAATACTTCCTGCCTGATTGTTTCTCTCAACTACAGGAGAAATATGAACAGGAAGCTGCTCCGGTTTTGGCTCTTCTTCACAGCTGGATGCAGGAGAATCTGTTTCCTCCTTCACTCCCTCCATCAACGATTCCTCTTCCTCTTTAATCCATGTAGTTTCTGCTTCCTGCCATTCTTTGAACACTGAGGGTTTAGGTTTTGCTACTTCCACTTTCATCCAGTCAGTTTCTGATTCATCCCGTTCTTCAAGCAGTGGAGGCTCTGATTTTTTCTGCGCTTTATCCCATGAAGACTCTGCTTCACGTCTTTCTCCTGCCATCAGTGCATGTTCAGCAGGTCCAGGAGGTTCTGGCTCCATCTGAGGTTCTGCTTCCTCCTCCTCATGGCTGGACTTCCTCCCCTGGGTGCAGACAAGTTGGATGGAAGAAACTTCCTGCTCAATGAAGACATTTAGCTTTCGAAGGTCTGTGGGAACAAAGGAAGAGATCATTGATGTAAATTAATTGATGACTGTCTGATAATTACTAAGAAATGGGCTGG
Source organism: Poeciliopsis turneri (assembly GCA_922788865.1). Taxonomy (NCBI): domain Eukaryota; kingdom Metazoa; phylum Chordata; class Actinopteri; order Cyprinodontiformes; family Poeciliidae; genus Poeciliopsis; species Poeciliopsis turneri. Next base: position 139,766 of record CAKLNU010000890.1, on the reverse strand, counting down.
TGTCACATGACTGTTAGTGGAAATCAGTGAGGAGGGCCACACGTCTCCATGGGAACAGCTGGGCACCATCTTGTTTTATTACTTGATGTTTGGTAGGAATGTCAGTCACATTATGTATTTAACTGGGACCATCAACACATCTGCAGTGACCCCCATATTTCATCATCACATTTCAGAAACAGAAATCTGCAGAAAACCATTGATCAGTTTCTCCACAGTTTGCAAACATTTACTGAGATATGATTTATGTTTGCATATCTGCTGTGGCTGCAGTAAATCTAGACTCAATGAGAATCTTTCTACATGACGACCAGTCAGCCTGACGCTTCTCACATTTCACTTGGTCATAAAGTTCTGAAATTCATAAATTCATGTGAGCCGTTTAATCTTCTCAAACATTTTCCGCTGCTGCGTCTCTGGTGCTTCATGTGACAGACTGACCAGATCTGGACTCAGTCATCACTTCTTGCCTGCTATCGCTGATGGAAGCAGGAAAAGCAGGAGATGCTTTAAAGGTTTCGTTGAACTAAAGTCCAACTGAAAACAAATCAACTCTCTTCAGATCAGACACACATTACTGGTTTAGATTTCACTCCAAGTCTTTAAATTACACCTCAGTTTTACCATCTGCCTCTAACAATGTAGATAAAAATCACCCAAATAAAGACATTTATCTCCCTCTTTAGTTCAGAAACCATTTGGTTCTAACAGATCATTTTAGATGAGTTTCTACTTCAGTTTATTTTTAAGTTTTTAAGTTTGGTAGTTTATCCACCATTTCCTTTTTCCAATGTTGTCATAGAAACAGCTGCTTCTCCTCTTGTTTCAGATCCTTGGAAAGTATCAGGGAACAACAGGATGTAAGGAGTTTCAGGAACCAGAGCAGCTAACAGAAACCATCTTCTGCTGAGTAAAGGATCTGCTTCTCCATAAACACCTGGATCCAAAGTGCATAATCAGTTCAAGCATCACAAACTGTGACTGTGTTCCAGTTATTAATGAACAGTCCTGACAGAAGAGACAACCCTCCTGTCCCAGTGTTTGTTTCTTACACTGAGATGCATCAATCAGTGCATCATTACTGTTGACCTGATTTACAGTCAACAGACAAGAAAGATGGAAATAAACTAATTTACACAGAGATGTAAATTCAGAGGCGCTGAACCACCAGGTTCAGTTTTATTTATTTATTATGTGCTTATTGTTAGCATGAATACTTTTAGTCAGTCGGATTAAATGAGCCTCAAACATCTGCTGTTTTGTTATGTAGCATCAGAGCTAGCAGCTAAAACACCAGCAGGTTTTAGCTGCTAGCTAAAAAACTAGCAGCTGCCGGATCTCTGTCTGCATTTAACACATCAGCATCTTCATCCGGACCCACCAGAACTTTGTCTCTGCAGCTCCGAACCGACTCTGTGCAGCTTAATGTCTGGTTTCCAGCTGATCCCCATCATCCTGCGCTGAGCATCGAGCTCTTCCTCGTAGCTAATGATGGTTTTTTCAACCTGAGTGAAGATTTCCTCCGCAGCAGCAGTTAGTCTCTCTCTGATAAACTCTCTGAGATGCTGAACTGAACACATGGTGCTGAAATATATAAAACAACAGTTTTCTAGATGAATCCACACAACCTGATACTAAATCCTTATGTTTTCTTTTTCCTGGATGTCACCACGAATCAGCTGGTCAATTTGCGCCCCCTGCAGGACTGGAGCGGAACAGCATAAGGTCACCTGAAACAGACCTGAACTTTTTCATTCTTTACATTTTTTGTGCACCAAATAATTATTTGTATGGTTTTTGTAGACAAAAACACAACAAACTAACACTCAGAATATGGCTCTCAAGCGGTAGCTGTATTTTTGTGAAACCCTTACTAAACATTTCAGTTCTTCTGTGAATAGGATTAAATGTCCTAAAGGCTTAAACCATTGTGTAAAACCTAATGAAAAACAATGTCTTGTAAAACCCAAAAATGAAGAAAAGGTTCAGTTCTGATTCAGAGAACAGTCATTTTCTGCAGTTCCAGTCCAGTCCAGCAGGGGGCGGAAATGATCCAGTGAAAACCTCTCTGTCAGTGTGACCCCAGCGGAAGTAAAACTAAAGGCTCCAGTATCAGGTTGTGTGGATTCATCTAGAAAACTGTTGTTTTATATATTTCAGCACCATGTGTTCAGTTCAGCATCTCAGAGAGTTTATCAGAGAGAGACTAACTGCTGCTGCGGAGGAAATCTTCACTCAGGTTGAAAAAACCATCATTAGCTACGAGGAAGAGCTCGATGCTCAGCGCAGGATGATGGGGATCAGCTGGAAACCAGACATTAAGCTACACAGAGTCGGTTCGGAGCTGCAGAGACAAAGTTCTGGTAGGTCTGGATGAAGATGCTGATGTGTTAAATGCAGATAATTAATCTGAAACAGAGGGTGAAAGATGGAGGTAAAAGAAGATTAATGATGCAAAGAGTTTAGCTCATATCTGATGCCAGATCAGAAAAGACACAGATCATTTGCGCAGTTTCACTTCTTAATATTGTTTCTAAGTGAGATGCAGTTCAGGAGGATTTTGTGGTTTTGATGTTTCTGCTACTTGATCCTCCTTTTGCTTGATTTTCCATTTTTCCACAGAACTGCTAAGCTGCCACTGAAATCCCCTCAGAGTTCTGTTAAAGTAACTGAACACTAACTGTTCTAATCTCTGTGACAGCAGAACCAACCTGCAGATGAAGCTGCTGAGATGCACTGACAGCCGTACCAGGGGTCCGAACCAGGGCTCAGTCCTGGGAACAGGAACTGTCTGAGTTTGAAATGAGCCTAAAGTGACTTTAGACTCAGCCAAGAAATGTGACCTGATGGAGAGAAACAAAACATAGTTTCTGTTTGATTCAAAGAACTTCATGAATAGGATCTGCAGTCTGAAGCAGACGTTTCACTGCAGTCTGAAGCAGACGTTTCACTGCAGACTGAAGCAGACGTTTCACTGCAGACTGAAGCGGGCGTTTCACTGCAGTCTGAAGCAGGCGTTTCACTGCAGTCTGAAGCAGACGTTTCACTGCAGTCTGAAGCAGACGTTTCACTGCGGACTGAAGCAGACGTTTCACTGCAGTCTGAAGCAGGCGTTTCACTGCGGACTGAAGCAGACGTTTCACTGCAGTCTGAAGCAGACGTTTCACTGCAGTTGGACGGTTCAGCGACGCTGTTACTGATTATTGATTATTGTTTGGCCCAACAGAATGAAGTTGCTGATGTGGAATAAATCAAGTATTTATTCCACTATTCCCAGATCCTGAATCTGTCAGGATCTGACAGATTCCAATGATGACAACTAATATTCTTACTTCTGTGTGTTAATAAAACATAATGTGTTCTTTAATGGCTCAGGAGGTCAGAGTTCATCCTGCAACTGGTAGTTTACTGGTTTAAACTGGTTTCACTCCACTGCAGAGCCGTCTGCACCAGATACAGTCCATTCATCATTCATTACAGTAACAGTGTGTTAATATTATATCACCAGATGTCAGTGACATAACATATTGCATTTTATTTACACACTTTTTTGCCAGAGCTCCAAATCTGTTGATCTGTTGGTCACTTATTGATCTGATAGATGAGACAGTAATCAATCAATCTATGTATATTGATGATCCGTTCCTTTGACCCACAGGCCTCCAGGATCCACATGTGTCGGTTAAGGAGGAAGCTGCTGCCGTCCAGCAGGAGCAGAGGTCGCGTCATGCAGCTGGATCTCAGTGGACTGATGTAATGGATCAGTTTTTAATGTTCCTCTCATCCTCTGGTGCTTTAGATCAGCGTTTCCCACCCTGGTCCTCCAGGCTCGCTGCCCTGCATGGTTTAGGTTTTTCCATCTGATTTCAGTTGATGACTGATGAACAGGCGTTTGTTGAACTGCAGTCAGTTGAATCAGGGACATTGAAGCAGGGAAACGTCTGAAACATGGAGGACAGAGAGCCTTGAGGACCAGGGTTGGGAAATATTGCTCTAGATTGTGTCTGCAGGATTTTATCATGAAATAGTTCGAGCTGCTCTCCCTTTGCTTAACAATAGACAAATAGCAGGACCATCAGTTTGGGCTCCACTGAATCCTTGGTGCATAACAACCAATGATTCAGACCTATAATCCAATCAAGTCTCTTCTCTCTGTTGGGAAACACCCAGAGAACCAGAGGCGCCGCCTGCTGACCAGAGCAGACTGGACTGTATTTCTGTTCTCATCCTGCAAGGTTTTAATAAATTCCTTATTTCTTCTCATCCAGACTCTTGTTAAAGTCATTTGTTCTGAAGAGGAACAGATGGAACCAGAACCTCCACTGACTGAAGAGCATTGGGAACCAGGATCTCTATGGATTAAAGAGGAAGAGGAGGAGACACAGTCTGCAGTGTTTAGTTTTGAAGAGCAGGAACCAGAACCTTTACCGACCAGGCAGAACCAGAAGCTCGTCTGCAGCAGTCAGGAGGGAGAGCAGCTTGACCAGAAGCAGTTTGCTGCTTTGATGGACACTTTCACACTCCAGAGTCGGGATCTGAGTGAAGGAGAACCGAGAAGTGAGCGTCCTTCCTTCCCCGTCTCTGCTGAAGCCGAGAGCAGAGAGCAGGAAGGAAGCAGCTCCACGCTGTCAGAGACTCAGGCCCACAGTGACGGTAGGAAAGGGCCTGTCAGCTGTGGCATGTGTGGGAGATTACTGAAGAATAAATATGACTTAAAACAGCATTTCATGACCCACACTGGAGAAAAGCCTTTTACTTGTGAAACTTGCAGTAAAAGTTTTGCTAGACGTTCTCAGTTAAATGTTCACTATAGAACACACACCGGTGAAAGGCCTTTTACTTGTCCGATATGCAAGAAAAGTTTCTTTCAAATTGGTCATCTAAATGTCCACAAGAACATTCATACAGGTGTGAGGCCGTTTTCTTGTGAAATCTGTGGGAAAAGTTTTACTAGACGTTATTTATTAAATATCCACCGGAGAAGCCACACAGGTGAGAGGCCTTTCTCATGGGACAGCTTTGTGAAGAGCTTCTAGAATGAAACATGTTCTGACTCGATCCAAATATCTCCAGCAAATCATTTTCAGATCACTCTACATTAAATGTGCACCAGAAACCCAGAGGTGGAAGAAGCTTATTTGATGCTTTTAGACTGAATTTCCACATGAAACTAAATCAGCAGTGACTCAGACTGATTCACTGTTAGGAATACTGAAACTTTTCTTGGTAGTTTTCTGTTTTTACAGCGTATTATAAAATAAAGTTATTGATTTAGAAATGAAGGTGAGATGTTCTTTAGAACCACATGACGCCTCTGAACACCAGCAGCTCTGAATGAACAAACATTTTCCTGCCGTCAGATGGGACCAGAAATCTCTGCACATGCTTCATAGATGCAGTCCAGCATGGTGGTGGAGGGCTGGTGATGTGGGCTCCTTTCACTCTTCAGAGCACCAAAGGCTTCTAGCAGGTCCATCTGTTTAGTCCAAATACTGTCATCAACATAAGCGCAATGGATGTTTGGAAACTTAAATTATCTCCACAGAGAAAACCTGGAAAAGTTTCTCCACACCAACGATGATAAACTGAACTTTCAGTTCATAACTTTAAAACTTTATTTTAAAGTTCATAAACTGATGATGGTTGTTGTTGACAACATTGTTCATTTGATTTTTCAATGTTTTTCTTAAGAATGTTTGAGTTTTTCCACATTTAATAAATTAATTTCATGCTTTTACTGTGAAAACCAAAATGTCTGAATAGTTTATTAGTTTTTCACTTTTTTTTTTAATAAGATGCACATTTGGTTTTATAATGTTGAATTTAAACACAGGAATCAAATTAAATTTGGTTGTAATTGTTGCTGCTGTGGTTTTTACAGGACAGTAGATTGTGAAGGATATGATGAAGTATAAATATCTGTAGATGTTCTGTCTGGATTTACACATCAAGTTGTAATAGTTCTATGATTTGGATAAGATTCTGTGCTGCGATATGGTTTTAAATAAAGCCTCTGCTGGTCACCTGAAACCGTCTGCAGATTATTTTTCACTTCAGTTTGAAACCAAACGACTTCATCAAGCATCAAAATTCAGATTCAACAGCTACAGATGGAATGAAAGGAGAAAAAACCTCCTGTGCTCATCGGGATGCTCACTGAGGTTCATCAAATATTTCATTACAAAATGATATTAGAAATTTTAAATAAGCTTTTTACAGTGAAATTCTTCCAGCAACCAAACAATAGAAATGAAAGCTTTGGATCAATGAGCCTCTGAAATGCAAACCTGAGTAAAACTTTAGTTAATACAAAATAATTCCAAGTATTAAGGATCAGAATGGTTTTGCAAAAGCTAGACATGATTTTCATAATGTTAGACTTCTGAATATTAAATGAGAAACTTGATCTGTTACTGTCACTAAATGCTGAACAAGCGTTTGGTAATATTGACTTATTTGACCTTCCTAACATGTTACTGACATACAGGAGAACCATAAACTGTTATTTATGGTTTTATTGATATGTTTAGTGTGAGAATAAACAAATAAACAGCTTTTTTCACTGCACTGGTTTTCAGAACAGAGACGAATCTTTAACATTGAATGACAGAAGCATTTAGTTTCCTGCATTCTGTCCATCTGTCCGGTCAGCAGCCTGTGAATCCAACTGACCAGGACTGAGAAAGCAGTCAAACCCAGACTGCTTCCTCAGTCTGGGTCAGACTGCTTTCTCAGTCTGGGTCAGACTGCTTTCTCAGTCTGGGCAGACTGCTTCTCAGTACCCAGACTGCTTTCTCAGTCATGATGACATTATTCACCGTTTTCTGATTTTTTTGAGACAGAATTTTGAGTTTTTATGATCTGAAAAACATAAACATCAAAATGACAGGAAACAAAGTCTTGGAATACGTCACTCTATGGATGATGATTTCTGCAATGTTTCCCTTTCTGAGATGACTGGCAAGAAATAATAATTCATTTTCACACAATATTCTAATTCTTTAATACATTCTGACATATCTTGCTTTGCCCGATTCATCGTCCACATTGATGTTACTAACGACAAATGTGAACGTTAGACCACATTTGGTCTGACGTTGCTTCTCAACATTTTTGTTATTATGGAAAAGTTGCTCAGTTTTGCACTTTTAGCTGCAAATGTTTCCATTTTCCTCTGCAGCTCTTTGCTTTTTCTACTTTCCATCTTTGAAACACCAGTGATGGAAACCATGAAGCGTCAGGGTTCGTCTCTGAAAAACAAAGAAACCAAAAGCTGTTGGTCCAGTAGAGACGTTTGCAGCTCAGGGACAACCTGTAACCGTCAGTATCAGTCACATGATGGCATTTATTCAACATAAACCTAAACCTGTAGTAATGGAGACACTGCTGTCTGTGTTCATACCTCTGATCTGTAAACTGTCTGAAAATAAACTGGACCAAAAACTTTCCATCAATCTGGAGAATCTATAGTTTGTCACTGCAGTTTATCATTTTAAACTGAGAAAACCTCAAACAGCTTTTCCTCACAAACAGACGGGAAAATCATATTCTTCTCATCTCTATTGCACTAAAACTAAGAAGTTACTTTCAAATCTAATGCAAGCAAAAATGTTTAAATAAAAACAAATTGTCTTCAAGTGTTTAAATTCAACATTTATTATAAATTCCAACTTGAAGCTTTCAAAAAACAAAAAACCTTCTGATTGCAAAACTACTATACAGAATGAGCCAGTCACCCACTTTCACTCCCACTCATGTTTAAGCTTAATTAGTATTTCACTTTTCTAATATACAACTAAAAAAGAAACTAAGAAAATTCTAAATATTTATTGTTAACCAGTGAGAGTCAAATGACTATTTCTTACTTCTGTGCTTCCTTTTCATGTGATAATTCAGTTTCCTCTTTTCAATAAAACTTTTGCCACATATTTGACATGAAAAAGGTTTCTCACCTGTGTGGGTTCTCTGATGTACATTTAAGTGATTGCGGATGAAATAAGCTTTCCCACAAACTTCACATGAGTAAGGTCTTTCACCCGTGTGAGTTCTCCTGTGTTTAAAACCTTTCCCACACGTCTCACAAGAGAAAGGCCTCTCACCTGTATGGATTTTCTTATGAATACTTAAATTGCCAATATGAGAAAAACTTTTCCCACAAGTGTCACAAGAAAAAGGTCTCTCACCTGTGTGAATGTTCTTGTGAGCTTTCAAATGATCAATTCGAGAGAAACTTTTGTCACATGTTTCACAGGAGAAAGGCCTCTCACTTGCATGATTTTTTAAAGGTTTTAGATTTAAATTATCAATACGAGAGAAAGATTTTCCACACATGTCACAGGAAAAAGGCTTCTCACCGCTGTGAACTTTCTTGTGAAGATTCAAGTTATAAATTCGCAAGAATTTTCCCATGTTTCCAAGAAAAAGGTCTCTCACCTGTGAGTTTCTTGTGAATTTCAAAATACCAAATCGAGAAAAACGTTTCCCACATGTTTCACAACAAAAAGGTCTCTCCCCAGTGTGGGTTTTGTAATGCTCTTTCAAGTTAAACCTCTTCTTAAACGCTCTCTCACAAACATCACATTTTAAAGACATGTTCTTTGTGTCAGACTGACTCTCTAACACTGTGGAGCTGCTTCCTTCCTGATGTTTACTGTCTGCAGGAGAAATATGAAACAGACTTTGTTCGGTTCTTGGTTCTCCAGAACCTTTTCTGGAGATTTCCTGAAGAGACGTGTCCATCACAGCAATAGATTGCTCCGGGACAAGCTTCTGTCCCTCCTCACTGCTGCAGAGGCCCTTCTGGTCCTGCCCTGCTGGAAAATGTTCCAGTTCCTGCTGTTCATGTTTCATCCACGAAGAATCTGTTTCTTCCTTTACTTCAACAATCAATATTGAATCTGGTTCTTCTTTTTCTTTAGTCCATTTAGATTCTAGATCCTCCTGTTCTTCAATAAGTGCAGGTTCTGGTTTCTTCTGTCCCTCTTCAGCCCATAAAGATGTTAGTTCCTCATCTTCCTCCTCCAAACTTGGGTGTTTTGTGTCCTGGTCTTCCTCTTTAATCCACTGTAATTCTTGTTTCTCCTCTTCTTCTTTAATCCTGTGACTGTCTGGGTTCTCTTGTCTTTCGATGAGTGAAGGTGTTGGTTTTGTCTGTTTCTCTTTCGACCATGAAGACTTTATTTCCTTGTTTTCTTCTTCTATCACTGGATCTCCTGTGTCCTCCTCCTCTTTAATCCATTGTATTGGATCCGGTTCCATCTGATCGTCTTCAGTGCATTGAGGTTCTTCTTCCCTCTGGTTGTGGTTCGGCCTCCTGCCTGCGCTGCAGAGATGTTGGATGGAGGAATCTTCCTTCCGAATGGAGACATGCGACTTTTGAAGGTCTGGATGGAAAAAGGAGGACATTGTTAAATTGATGACCATCTCATTCTTCAGGAAGTCCAGTAATATGACAGAAACTCTCTATGCAGCACTGACAGTTTGGGTGGTGGTCCTGGTGGAGAGGAAACTAAATAAAATATAGTTATTTATTTCATATCAGATTTTGTATTCCAAGTTAACACTAATAAAACCATATAAAAAGTCAAAGACAGAATGCATAAAAAGAGAAGGGTTTGAACCGGCACCGTCCTTTGAATAAAGAAACACTACATTTTTTACACTGCCTACCTTATAGCCAGTAGTAGTAAGTTAATCTGGTGTTTAAGTTCAAACCTGAACAGGTTGACAAGAAGTGACGTCAGATTGCAAGGCGCAATGGGAAAACACCGTTTGTTTAATCAAAGCTGCATCTTCCTTTGGTTTCATGTTTTCTATTTTTATCTGGGGTTTATTTCCCTTTAATATTCATGTTAACTGAAAATACATAAACTGACAAATGATAAATGAGCATTTAAAGCAGCTGCTGATGTTTCAAAAACGAATATAACTAATTAAATCCTGGAAGAAACGATTTTAACCCCTAGAGACCGACAGCAGTTTAGAGACCGGCTCTGACCAGGGCAGCTAAGCGGGGTCCTTCGGCCATGTAGCAACAACGCTACGGAAGTTAGTCACCAGTTAACATGAAACCTATTGAACCGTAACACCGACCTGAAAACACTGAAGTGTGTGAGTAAAGCTGATTTCCATCACATTGTTTTCCTCGCAGTGAACGACGTTGTGTTTCAACAGCGGTAGCAGCTAGCAGTTAGCTAGCAGTTAGCAGCTAGCAGCTAACTGCTAGCTGCTAACTGCTAGCTGATGCCGAACTGAAGATGAAGACATGGTCACGAAATATTCAGCTGCTCCTGTTGTCTTGTTTTCCTTCGTCACGCTGAGACCAAGCAGCTGGTTGGTCCATTTCCGCCCCCTGCTGGACTGGAGCAGCAGCAGCCTTCCAATCAATCAATGGTTTTTATCATTTTTAATTGATGATTATGGCCAAACACCAAATAACTGCGAACATTTTGATTATCCTGGAACAGCTGAACTGAACTTCTGGTTAATGTGACGCCAATAAAGAGACATTGGAGACATTGAATTCAATAAGAACAGAAGAATATTGAAAAAAAGCTGCTTCAAGTGGAGCATTGGTATTGATGCAGGATTGTATTAGGGTGCACTTAATTATGACGTCAGGTGATCCAACAAGACAACAGCTTTGTTTTTAGTTAAACAGCAGAGCATATAACTCACTAACATTACTGATAAAAAAAAACTGGCCAACTTTTTAAATATCACATTAACATGAATATTTAAATCATCTCACAGTTTGAGTTTTTATCCAGCTAAACTACTAGTGAATGGTTTCCTGCTTCAGTTTACATGAACTCACCGAACCGGCTCAAAGTTAAGATATTCATCTGAAATCATATCATTGAAATATTCCTGCTTCATATTTCAGGTTTCAGGACTAAAAATGGTCTAAAATGGTCCAGTTTAGTCATGCTGGGCTGTAAATAAACCAATCAGCTGCTGTTTTCTCTCAGTGTGACTCCAGTAAAACAAAAGGCTCCAGCATCAGGTTGTGTGGATTCATATAGAAAACTGTTGTCTTATATATTTCAGTAACAATCTTCAGCTCAACATCTGAGGGATTTAATCAGATAGAAACTAACCGCTGAAGAGGAGGAGGAGGAGGAGGAGGAGGAGGAGGAGGAGGAGGAAGAGGAGGAAGAGGAGGAGGAGGAAGAGGAGGAAATCTCCATTCAGGTAGAAAAAACCATCATTAGCTACGAGGAGCTCGATGCTCCACCATGCTGAGCCGCCTGCTTGTTGTTGAGCGTCAGGTTTATGAAAAGACATGTTATTGTTGTGGACTGAGGGTTAAGCTTGGGGTTTTCTGAGGTTTCCAGTAGATGGTTTTTTTTCCTACCTGTCTGAGGATTTTCTTCAGCAGCAGCAGTTAAACTCTCAGATGTTGAACTGAAGACATTATTACTGAAACACGGCAAAACTCAATAAACCTCTGGGAGAAAATGTCTCCATCGTGGAGCAGATTCCTTCATCTGCTGAGTTCATCGGCAGCAGAACCTGCTGTCACAGCACAAGTCACAGCACAAGTTCCTAAAGATGAACAGGAAGGTGAAGATCTGCTGGCCTGAACCAACAGACAGTAAAAGGCAGAATAGCAACGTCCAACAGAACCGGATCAGAACCTTCCATTACAGTTTGATTTACACACAGACAGCTGGTCTTTTATCTAGTTTATTTTAAACTGAGTAACAGATTCATGTTAACATCTAAATATCAGATTATAAACTCCAAACCTGTGAGGATTGGCTGATGATTTGAATGTTGTTAAACATGCAACTTTTTATTGTTAAGAAATTCAGATTAGAACCAGCCTCCAATCCAGAAATGGACGTTCCAACCGGCAACATGAGGTCAGAGCATCAACGACCCAATCAGACGCCTAAATACGGCTCAACACCATCAAAGCCAATCAGCAGGTAAATCAGTGAAAAAAAACATCCAACATTTTGTTTGCACTGAAAACGAGACAAAAATCAAACAACAACCTTCCAAATAGTTTACAGAAAGATATTTATCGTCTTTGCAACATCACTAGTACAGAAGAAAAGAAACTAGTTCACAGACTGAACTTTTCCCCTACAACGTCCAGCTTTCTGGTGGCATCTCACTCCCCTCCAGGAGGAAAACCTATTTCCACATTTCTCACATCCGTAGAGCTTCCCACAGCTTCTCATGTGGGCACCTACTTCAGCTTTAGTTTGAAAACTTTTCCCACATTTGCTACAAATAACGGCTGGTTTCTTCTTGTGGGACTTCCTGTGGGCTGCCAGCCTCTGTTTACTTTGAAAACTTTTCCCACATTTGCGACAACTGTTTTGTTGCTTTTGTGGGACTTCATGTGGGCAATATAAGAAGTCCTAAAAAGAAAAAGTCTTTTGCATATTCTACAAAACAAGGTCTCAGCAGCTGAGGGAGTTTTTCGGTGGTGGACTACTGGCTTTGTGGTGTTGGACATTTCCTGCCATGTTTTAAACGGTGAGGCTTCCTGTTCTTTGTGCCTCTTCATGTGGGATTTCTTGGTTGAATGACAAGCAAACCTTTTCTTGCATAACCCACAGTAAAATGGCTTTGCACGTTTCCTCTGGTGTATTTTCAGGTGAGACTTGAGTGAATGTTCAGAAGTGAAATGTTTCCCACAGCTTTCACAAAATGGCTGCTCCCACTTGTGAGCTTTGTAGTGATTTTTTAGAAAAGCAAGTTCAGCAAAGCCTCGTTTGCATATTTCACAGAAGAAGTTCTTCTGTCTGTTTTTGACTCCGGCGAGCTGCCGAGCTCTCAGGTCGTCCACCAGGTGGGTCACACTGTGGTCCCTGAGGCGAGCATGTTGGGCGAAGCGTTCTCCACAGCGCTTGCAAACATACGGTTTCACACCTGGATGCGTCTTTAGATGCTGATTCAAACTGTGAGATTTCACTACGGCACTGCACACGTAGCATTTACTGAACTTCACAGTGTAGGTGTGAGAACGACGCTCTGACCCAGCAGAGCTGGTTCCTTGTTGGTTCTGGTCGTCAGCCGCAGGTCGGGTCGGAGCGACCAGCTGCCAGCCTGGGTTCTTTTGCTGCTGCTGGACGGGTTCTGATCCATAGTGTTCCTGACCTGGTATCACACCAGAGTAGAAACCGTAAAGCTCCATGAACCTGTGGTGATCTTCTGATGAGTTCTGATAGTGAAGCGGACCAGCGCCTGGTTCTGGTTGAAAGCAGCCATGTTGTTGACAAGTTGAGGCCGTTAGAAGTTTCTCCTCCCAACTCCTGACTGGTTCCTGCTGCTGGAAATGTGGAGGTTCTGGTTCCTCTTGCATCTGATCAGAATCGCCTGAATAAAATGTTTTAAGCTCAATAAAACTTTGCTGCTCCTCTGCAGGGTTCTGACACCGAAACTGTTCTGGTTCTGGTCCAATCCAGCCGTGTTCCTGAGACCCAGTTACCATAAACTGTTCTGCCTCCTGGCACCTCCAAAGCTTCCTCCTCTCCTGCTGGACAGGTGGCGGTTCTGATCCATTACATTCCTCTGAAATCTGCTCAGCATCCAGCGTTGCACCCGAGCAGAAATGGTGTTGAAGTTCTGGACGGTTCTGATGGTGAATCTGATCCTTTTCTGGTTCTGGTTGATGAGAAGGCAGCGGGTCCATAAAGACGTTGGTTCCACACGTCAATAACAGCTGCTGGATCTGCTGGCTGCTCTGGATCAGGAAGGTGAGACACTCTGGTTCCTCCTGTTCACTGTGAGACGATAGAGGTTCTGGTTCTGGTTCTGGTTCCTCCTGTTCGACTTTAATCTGTGGTGGTTCTGGATCTGGATCTCTCTCGTCCACTTTAATCTCTAGTTTCTCTTTAAACTCTGGAGGTTCAAGTTTCTCTTGGGCTTTGATCTTCATAGGTTCCATAAACTCTGAATTTATTTCTCCTCAAAAATTCCTCTTCTTAATACGAAGTTTTTGTACTTGACTCCGGGTTCTTCTGGTCCTCTTCACACTGCAGATGATCTGAATCTGACGATCCATCTTCTGGTTCTTCTGCAAACTGTGGAGGTTCTGGTTCTGGTTCCTCCTGTTCGACTTTAATCTGTGGAGGTTCTGGTTCCCTCTGGTCATGGAGAACTTCCTCTTCCTTCCAGACATGTTGCTTTGGGACGTCTGCAGGAACAGAAAGGAACAATTTCCCAGAATGAAACTGATGCTGTGATTCAGAGCTGCTCTGGTACCATCAGTCTATATTAAGTCCACTTCGACCCAAATGTATTTCATTTATTTTTAGAAGAAGCAAAACAACTGAGATTTAAGATCTTTCCTAGAATCTGCTCTGATCCCTAATGAATAATACAATAATAGTAATAATAATAAAACATTAATCAACAATTTGATGTCTAATTATGACACTTGACAAAATGTAATGTTTCAGTTGTTGGCTGTGTGTCCTGGTTTTGTGTTTTTATGATGTAAAGCACCTTCATAACTAAAATGTTCCACACAGATAAACTGGAACTTTGCCTTTTTATCTAGAAACAGGATGATCCTCAGTTATTATCCATCCAAACTATTTATTGGTCCTGAAAAAAGGCCTAAAACTTAAAACTCCTGCTGCAGAAGATGAACAGAAAACTGCTCAGCATCTACATTCTGCTAATTTCAGCAGTTCTGCACTGCAAAAACACAAAATCTTAACAAGTAATTTTGGTCTAATTTGTAGTGAAAATATCTTAGTAAACATGAAACACTTTTTCATCAATACTAAGAAATTATTGAGTCTAAACAATTTGGAAAATATTGCTGAAAAATTACATGTAAGTTAGTTTGGTTTTATTTTAAGTGTACTAAGATATCTACACTAGAAACTAAACCAAGAATACTTGGTAAATGTTGTGTTTTTGCAGTGTGGTGAGCTCTGTACCGGTTCTGGTGAGTTTCATACAGGTTCTGGTGGGTTTCATACCGGTTCTGGTGGGTTTCATACCGGTTCTGGTGAGCTGATTCCAGCAGACATCCATTTTTCTGATCTCCTCTTGGTACTGGATCATTGTTTTTCCAAACTCTGGTTCCTTCTGGTCTTCTTTAATCTGAATATGATCATGTTTCCCTCCAATACAATGAGGTTCTGGTTCCTGCTGGTTCTGTGTAATTTCTTGAGGTTCTGGTTCCTCTGGTACCTTCTCTTTCTTATTGCTGACATGCCGCTTTGGCTCATCTGTAGGAACAAGGAGACACAAGAGCTCATTAACATGAGGACCGTCTCCAGAACCGGTGTTGGTTCTGATCCAGACATCCTGGTTTGTTCCTCTCAAGAACCGAATAGTGAAGTATGTTTAGGTTCTGTAAAATTCAGCAATATCCACTTATTGTGGCAACACCTCTCAAAGTTAATGTCACCATTTAAAAGATGGCTGATGTGTCATTAATCTCAGATTTGAGGCTGATATTAATTTGGAGTTCAGGTGTTGAACCGTTAAAAACCTGAGTAAAAAGTCAATTTTATGAGTTATTGCAAATAGAATGAATATTTAGTTCTTGTCAAATGATCCAATGAGTTTAACTGTAAGATCATTTCTGTTTTATTAAAAACTTAACAAATAAATTCAATAAGTAACAATTGAGATTTATTTACAAAAATAACAAACTAAACACTGATTTCTCTTTGGAGTTGAAGAACTTTATGAATTAATAATGACGCTTCCTCAGTCAGCGACATAATCATGTACAAATTCAATTTACATTAAGAGATCAAATATATTTAAGAGCCAGAAAATAAATCAAGTTCATGACCGTAAATGTGTGAATAATGGCGCACTCGCATCCTGCAAGTGGGTCCCATGTATTGTCTCGTATTTAATTTTTTAAAGCTTAATTTTATTACTATTGTTAGCGTTTTCTTTCTCCTCAAAAATAATTTAAATGGTTTTATTTTCCAGTTCAAGTCTACTGTCGTTAAATGAAGCAGATTATCCCGGTAACACGGACGAACCGAATACAAAGTTAGCTACATGGTTAGCTGCTAAAGCTAGCAACTGGACGGACGGTAACAGTTGTCATGGTAACAGGAAGAAAAATCCCGACCAAACGACAAAATGTTCATGTATTTATTCTATATTTTATTTTCTGGGTCTGAACTAGCTGGCCCCTGTTGCTTCTTACCGATTCTAGTGAGTTTTATTTGAGGTTTCCAGCATTTTTCCAGCAGCATAATGTCCTGCTCATGGCGGACGATGGTTTTTTCTACCTGAATGAATATTTCTTCAGCAGCAGCAGTTAGTCGCTCTCTGATAAAATCTCTCAGCTGCTGAACTGAAGACATTGTTACGGAATATTTAGCTGAAACGCAACACCAGCTGCTGCAGGAGCCGTTTGGTTTTACTTCCGCTGAGAGTCACACTGAACACGTAGACGCCTGCGCTGCGTCACAGCGTCCGCCATATTGAATCTGCCAGTTAGCTAATCCAAGTAAATGGACCAAACTTTAATACCTGTCATTGACACACTCTCTCACACATGAAATAACCCAAACACCGCCGAACTGTTCTGATCGTACAGATCTTTCATTATTTTATTAATTTGATCGATACTGAAGCCCAGTAAACAGTAAAACAGTGAACGATACATTACAGCCTCAAACCTGACAATGAATAAGTCTTTTTATATCTGACAGGAATGTTGAGTCATAAACTCTTTTTTGAGAAAGTACATAATATTACAATAACATAATTATACAGCGTTTGTTTTTTATTATTATTATTTTATAGTCACACTTTCTTTCCAAGAAAAAAATAAAAACATAAGTAAAACAAACAGGAACCTGCATGGAGGGTTAGACGTGGTACAATCCAGTCATTGACATCACATTTCAATCTGTATGACAACATGGCTTACAAAAAGTTAAACATAACAGGCTCAACATAACCTGTACACTCTGACCATGTCTTGTAGGAAGTGACCACATGCACAGAAAAGACAGTTTCAGCATGTTATGCACAACTGTATAACCATGAGACCAGCATTATCTTCCGACACAATTCTAAAAATCAGCCTCAGTTCTCTTTGCAATGGAAGCGGAGAGTGACGATGGTTCTGCTCCATGTTAATATGAGATTTAAAAAATTCTGTTAGCTTGAATATTTTCTTCATCACCTTCAGACCCAGAAAATAAAAGAACTGTCACGTTCTTTTTTTTTTTGTTTTTTTGTTCCAGTTGTCTGCTGTTATACTTTCTGTTGTCCTCCATAGTGAGAAATGACTCCCTGAAGCTCGTTCCACAGCTACAGACACCAAACTTGGACCAATAATAATCAAGAATTGATGATGGACGTTTGTCAAAACAAAGCAGACAATTTTTCAACAACAAAATCCTCTGAGCCAGTGATAAAACTAAGGCTTTCTGACATTATTCATTCACAAAAACACAAAGCATCATTCGGGGCCCCCAAAGCTCCGGGGCCCCCAAAGCTCCGGGGCCCCCAAAGCTCCGGGGCCCCCAAAGCTCCGGGGCCCCCAAAGCTCCGGGGCCCCCAAAGCTCCGGGGCCCTGGGCTGCAGCCTTTATAAGCCCAGGCTAAAACCGGGCTGTTCCCTTCCAGCCCAGCAGGCGGCGGAAGTGGCCCTCAGGTGACCCTCAGCGGAAGTAGAAGAAAAAAGGCTGAAGCAGCAGCTGGAGTCAGAGGATCCGCCATTACAGGAAAGTTAGTAAACGGTTGTTTTATTATTTCTCAGCTAATATTTCAGCACCATGTGTTCAGTTCAGCATCTCAGAGAGTTTATCAGAGAGAGACTAACTGCTGCTGCGGAGGAAATCTTCACAGAGGTTGAAAAAACCATCATTAGCTACGAGGAAGAGCTCGATGCTCAGCGCAGGATGATGGGGATCAGCTGGAAACCAGACATTAAGCTACACAGAGTCGGTTCGGAGCTGCAGAGACAAAGTTCTGGTAGGTCTGGATAAAAGCGGGGATGTTTTCACTGCAGACAGAGATTAGTTGCTGCTAAACTGGGCTGAACTGAAGATTATTTTACAAACTATATTAACAATGGAAAGAGAAAATTGATTCACATTACAAGATTCATTATTCAGTTCAGTTTATTTACAACAAATTACATTACAGAGCAAATATATCAGCTCATTATTGAGAGAAATGATTTGAATTTAAATTTATTTCACAGAACGAAACTTCCACCATCTGGTTCTGGTTCTGGTTTACTCTGTAATCCCAGAACCAAACATGAAGCTTTCAGTCCTAATGCTCTTCTAATCTGGATCAAACTGGAAATCTGCTAAGATCCTTTAAACTTAGGATGGTTCCAACATGTTTACAATAATGAGACAGTTTATACTAACAAACATTAAAACAACTTTTTAAATATCCCAGATTATCCACAAGGACTGATTGTCATCTATAATCTGCTGGTCAATGGTAAAAAAAAGAAAAAACAATTGACACAAACAAACACATAACTGACAGCAAATTACAATAAATTAATGCTAATGATACAAATGAGTTATTATAAAAAGCAGGTTTCAGCTACAACCTTTGCTTTCAGATGAAGTAACGGAAACGGTATGAAAATGTTAGATATTCTGTTGGTTTCTATTTTTTATTATTGGTTTTATTTGTCTGAGAAATAAATCAGAAAATTCAGGAAATAAAGGAAACAATCGACTCTTACTATTTCTGACTTCTTAAAGAGACAGAGGCCAGTTCAGGGCATCAGATACGGCTGTGATGCAAAGGAAATTTTATTTAAAGTTTTTTTTTGTCTGCAGTATTTTCATAACAGCTGAAAGCCTTTTGTTCATCCTGATGTGTTTTAATTATTGAAAACATGGATTTTACTTTGTGCATCCCTCGTTATTTTTAGAAATATGTTTTCAGGTTATTTCCCTAAACATAATATTAACTGATAGTGTTTTTATTCTTTTGCAGACGTGCTACAGCAACATGTCTGGAGGGGTGAGAAAGATCCGATGCAGAAGGTCCAAATCGGTTTTGAGGGAACCTCCAGTCTGGACCAGGAGGAACCAGAAGCTTCACAGATTAAAAACGAACCGGAGGCTGCAGAGCAGCTGGAGCCGCTTAACCGTCTGGACAAACCCAGGCGACAGGAAAGGGATTTCCATGAAGCAAAACGAAACACTACAGAACTCTGTCATAACTACTCATCCTTAACATGTGATGTTTGTGGAAAAACCTTTAAATCAAAGTATAATTCTCAGGTGCATCACAGAATGCATTTAGGCTTACAGCCATTTGTTTGTACAATATGTGGAAAAGGTTTCTCTCAAAAAACTCATTTAAAGGGCCACATAAGCATCCACACAGGTGAGTGGCCTTTTTATTGTAAAATATGTGGCAGAGGTTGTGTTGACCTTCGGCGTCTGAATAATCACATGAGCACCCACTCAAGAGAGAAATCATTTACTTGTGAAATATGTGGGATAAGTTTCACCCTGCTGAGCTCATTGAACTCCCACCTGAGGAAACACAACAGAGAGAAACTGTTCTCCTGTCCAACATGTGGTAAAACATTCACCTGCAAAATTTCCCTCAAAGCTCACATGTGGGTTCACACAGGTGAGAAACCTTTCTCCTGTACAGTATGTGGAATTAAGTTCAGCACAGCCAATGGAATGTACAGCCATAAAAAATCATAAAGACGAGGAGGCTGAAGATGACTGATTGTTTTAAAATGGGGTTTTGTAGGCAGCTGTAATCCACACTAATGGATTCAATAACATCTGATAATTTAGTCATTTTCACCATCGTGAACATTTTCTTGTTCACCATTGAAATTGTAGTGGATGATTCCTGAACGATGAATAGTATTTGGACAATCAGCGTTCTCATTTACGACATTTAAACAGAATTAAAAATGAGATGGAATTTAAAAACGTTACGATGTGAAACAGAAAAATACTTTAAAACAGAGATGATGGCAATAATTGATCAGTCAACATAATTGTCATCAGGAGATAAGTGTAGTTCAGACACAGCAGGTTCTGGAGGACCCAGGCTGGATGGAGGGAACAGCAGGTTTGATGTTTGGACTTTGTTAAGCAGTGGATTCTGAAGTGGGTCCTGGACGGCCGGCATCCTGCAGGTTCAGTTCTCTTCCTGGTTTAACACGCCTGGATCAAATGATGGATCTTCAGAAGAACATTGACCTGCTGACCAGGTTTTATTCTGTTCCAGCAGGGAGAGTGAAGCATGCAGGACGTCGGCCCTGCAGGGGCCACATTGGACTCTAAAGTCATTTACTCTCTTATGTTTATTGTATAAACGCTTGTGTTGTTTTCTGTAAAGCTATTTAGCACTGATGGCTAACATCTGATTAAAGCTTATTATCCTTTGTGTTTAATCCTGTTATTCATGGTTTTTGTTCAATAAACCAGAATCTTACTGTACTTGATATATTCTACCTGTGGATGATTTTCATATGATGTTTCCATTCTTAGCTAAAGGTCTCAGTAATGAGAAGCCAGAGTTTAATCTCAGCCTCTTCATGTTGCTGGTTAAACATCTTTCCAAGAACATTAAAAACTCAACTAAAGATCATTTTGACTCATCCAGAGAAACATTACTGAACCTTTAGGAAACTGGAAATGTACTTTGTTTTGATGAAACCAACTTTGGGTCAACTGGTCAAAGAGAACAGAACCATCTCTGGATAGAACCAAACAGAACCTGGCAGGTGCTGCGTGGCCCGATGTAACAAACCCGCCACCTCTGGTTCTGATGTATTTAAACTGACATGAAAATGGATTAATGTTCCCTTTAACCTTTGTGCACCAGAGCAAAACCGAGTCTTGATCTGTTCAAGCTTTTCTGACTGAAGTTCAACTGCAAAATGTTTGAAACACTTGAGTCATTTTTATTTGATGGGAATTGGTTGTAATGTTCAAACCAATTGCAGTGTTGATTTTCAAACATATTTTCTGGAATTGTAATTATTTATTTATTACAGGGATAACAATATTTTCCATTTCTCAACATAACAGTCCAGAAACCGTTCTGAGGATTCAGTGGGACATTTATGAGATTATTAAAGAAAATGTCAAGTAAAAAACAGCAATTAATGTCAAAACAAATCAATGTTGATGCAACAATTATTGGATACAAAAACATCAGATCTCCAAACCAAGAGGCTGGAAGCCACCAACATAAACACCTGAGCATTTAGAAAAATACGTTTTAATTTATTCAAGTAGGAAAGAAATTAAATATAAATCTATCAGTCATTCATAGCATCCAGAAGCAGTTTTCAGATCAGTGCACTGGGCACCAGATCTGTATTAAAATGGTCCTTATACTGCAGAGATCACAATAAGTGCAGAGGATCAGGCCCACAGTACTACAGAACCTCCACCAAACAGAGGGCTATTTGTTACAGATCAGATCCACCTGCTGAGTGGAAGGAGATCATTTCACCCTTTCATTCCTTTTATTATATTATGTATCTGCCAGCAGGAGGTCACTGAGCCATATTTGATCAAAGGTCATAATCTGTTTTATCTGAGCCAAACTAAAGGAGTTTTCTGATTATAACAGATTATTATTCATCCTCAGAATTCATGATTGAACTGCAGAAACTAAAGGCTGTTTACAAATGTTCTGGATATGAACCATAAGGAGGGAGGAACCAGTGATGAGGAACATTCTGCTCTGTATTTCTATTCTAATCATTATTTGAAACAAGCAGCAGTTTTGTGTTTCCAATCATCTGATTTCTCATCAGGACCAACAGCTGGAGAACAGAAGTTCAGAACCGAGTCAGAAATAATATTTCAGTGTTCAGGGGAGCATTAATCCACCTAACCTCTGACCTCTGACAGAGATTTAAAAACAAACTGCAGGAAGATCAGAGGTCAGTCCTTCTGAATGTGATCCAACAGCTTCCTTGTTTTAAACTCCAGAGTTTAATGTAAGGCTCTGCCAGCTGTTTGTCTGTCAGCTGTTTGTCTGCCAGCTGTTTGTCTGCCAGCTGTTTGTCTGCCAGCTGTTTGTCTGCCAGCTGTTTCCCAACATCCCACCTCCAGTTCCTGATGACAGCAGTTCTGACCTCTGACCAGCAGGGATCTGCTGCTGGGCTGAACAAAGAGCTGGTGCTCAGTAAGCATGGACCTCTGACTGATGTCAATATGATATTTCATTATGCCAGGGTGAGATATGCACTGAACAGTGCGGCAGAAAACAGGCTCTAGTTAATAATTCTGATATTGCATCACCTGTTTTCTGTAAAACCTTAACGGTGTATTCACACCTGGTTAGTTTGCTCTGCTTTAAACGGATCAGTTTGTTTCCCGTTGGTTCAAATCTCAAACTAACTCAATTCTGAAATATTTCCTCTTCTGAGTCTAAAATCTTGTTTTTACAGTTCTGCAGGATAGATGGGAGAAGCTCTTCCAGGGTTTGGTGGTTTGTAATGTGACTGTGAGCAGCAGGAACCAAAAGCTGTTGATTGACTGTAAAATGAATCCACTTTAGGAGAAATGTTGTTGGGTTTTCAGCCGGTCTTGTGGGTCTCCATGTGCCAGAGCAGACCTGCTCTACGACAGAAACTCTGTCCACACGTTGGGCAGGAGTACGGCTTCTCTCCCGTGTGGATCCTCATGTGAACGCCCAGGTTGCTGCTCTGAGCGAACCGTTTCCCACATGTGGTGCAGCAGAAAGGCCTCTCCCCAGTGTGGGCTCTCATGTGCGTCAGCAGGCTGGAACTGAGAATAAACCTTTTTCCACACGTGTCACAACAATACGGCTTGTCTCCGCTGTGGCCTTTCATGTGGTACTGGAAGGAACTCTCATGACAAAACGTTTTTCCGCACACTGAGCAACCGTAGGGCCTCTGGCTGCAGTGGGTGAGCATGTGATCGGTCAGATGTCTGTTTGAACTCAAAGCTGTGCTGCAGATGCTGCAGATGAAAGGCCTCTCTCCTGTGTGGGACCTCATGTGGACCTTCAAGTTGCTGCTTTTGGAGAAACTCTTCCCACATGTTGGACAGGAAAATGGCCGCTCGCCTGTGTGAGTTCTGCCATGCTGAACCAGATTGTTTTTGTAGTTAAAGACTTTTTCACAGAAGTCACATTTCAGAGAAGAATCTTGGTTTTTAAGAGACAAACTCTGGGACACAGTGGAGACGATTCCTTCTGAGTTTTGGATCTGAGGTTCAGAACCATAATAAAGCTGCTCAGCGGTTGGTTCTGCTTCAGTTTGCTGGTAACTCAGCAGGTCCACAGACGTCTCCTCCTTCAGAACCAGCCGCTGTCCCTCCTGGCTGTTGGACAGCGGGTCGGCCAGCCGCTGTGGTTCTGGTTGTGTCAGCTCTCCTGCGATTCCTCCAGGTACCGGTTCCTTCTGGTTTCGTTCGGTTGGTCCAAGTTCTTCCAAGCCCATTTCAATCAGTGGAAGTTCTGGTTCCTCCTGTTTAATCTGCAGAGGTTCTGGTTCATCTCGGTCCGGTTCATCTGGTTCATCTGAAGCAACAACAGATCAGAAATTAAAGCTGTTCTTCTGGATCCATCCTGTTAATAACAGCAGATTTTACTGCTGGTTTGTCTGCAGGAGGAAAGTTGAGCTCATTTTCACTTTGGCCAAAATGAAGATCATGAATGTTATACCGAATGAAAGAAAGATAAAATATTAATAAGTAGCTGCCTCTGCATCCAATAAGCTTTTCTCAAAATTACACATGTTTTCATGTTGATATATTTTTGGCAGCATTTGGTAAAAACGGCTCAATGTTGATTGATAAAATGTTTAATCAGTTTGTTCAGCTGAAGGTTTATTTACATGCTTTTATAGAGCAAAGATCTTTAAACCCAGACCTTAAATCCAAAACCAGAGGCTGGTAGTCAGATCTCTGGTTTTGGATCCAGCAGCTCGGTTCCGGTCCGATCCTCTCTCCTCTCTGACTCTGAAACCCCGAAATGAAATGAAAACTTTCCTTTCATCTGAAACTTTGGAGCAGCTTGATGGGACACAGGAAGCTCCGGATAATGTTGTCATTTTAGAGCCATAAAACCATTCAGACAGAATCACATTGTTGAATATTGATCAGATGTTAAAGCAGAAACAGCGATTAGAGCAAAACCTCTGAGTTCCGGGTTAAAACCTAAAGCAGAAAACTGACTATCAGTCACTGATGTAGCTCCATACCGGTTGTCTTTATCTGCGGTTTATTCCTGCAGGTTTCCAGCAGTTTAATCTCCTCCTCGTAGCTGATGATGGTTTTTTCTACCTGAGTGAAGATTTCCTCCGCAGCAGCAGTTAGTCTCTCTCTGATAAAATCCCTCAGCTGCTGAACTGAACTCATTGTTACTGAAATATCAGCTCAAACACGAAGCAACCAGCAGGAAGGAGCTGCTCTGTTTTCCTTCCGCTCGGGTCACAGTGAAAAACCGCATAGTTTTTCCATTTCCGCCCCCTGCTGGCCTGGAGAGGAACCGCAGACTGACAGCAACAACAGAGCTGATAAACATGATTTATGAATAATGAACTCATATTATTTCATGTTTCTAAACAGAAATATGAATCTGTTGAAATTCTTCCTTTTCAAAAACATTTTTTCAAACATCTAATCTTTTATTTAAAAAAAAAAAACAAAATTAATTTTCCTCTGATGGTCCAATCAGCAGCTTCCTCTGATGGTCCAATCAGCAGCTTCCTCTGATGGTCCAATCAGCAGCTTCCTGTTCTCTGGGCAGCAGGGGCTGATGGGAGCTTTGGTTCCTCTGCTAGAAACCACGTGGCCCTGGTCTGATCTCTCAGCTCGTCCTTGTTTGGCCTCAGCTGCATCAGAGCCACTTCTCCCCAGGTTCACCAGAGGAAACACCACTGCACACAATGCTTTTCCTCCCAGCTGCTGCTCTGTGCTGGCTGGGTTCAGGTGAGTGTTTCCAGCCAATCAGGAGCCAACAAAGCCCACCTGGAACAAACACTGTCACACTGACCTTCACCTGTCTGTCTGTCTGTCTGTCTGTGTCTCTACAGCGCTGGCTGCCATGGCAACACAGCTGGTTCAGGAGGACCTGACTCTGACCAGGAGAGCCGGGCAGAGCGTCTCCTTCAGCTGTGGACGAACTGATCAGTGTCATAGTGGTTATCCTGTAGTCTGGTACCAGAAGAAAGATACAGAAACATTTAAAGCTATTCTCTATATCTACATTGGCGGTAACCCATCTAAATTCAATCATCCTCAGCAAGATGATTTCTCAGCTGAGATAAATCAGAACAGCTGTAAACTGAAGATCAACAAAGTTAAACTGGATCATTCAGCCTCCTATTACTGCGGCTGTTGGAAGTCTGGTTCCCACAGTGAGAAATGATTCGTTCAGCCTGAACAAAAACCTCCAGATGATCAGATGTCAGTTTGTGACATAGAGAGCAGTAAACCACAGCCCAGGTTCACTGATTTCACCTCCATCTCACACAGAGACTCTCTGAGCTCTCAAGGTTTCTGCTTTCATTGTTTTCAGACTTTGAGTCTAAGGTCTAAAATTATCATTGTGTCCTGAATAATTCAGCTCCTTTAAACAGCTGCTGGATTAAAATCCATCATCTATCATTTCTGTTAAGTCTTCATGAAAACTCTTCTATTATTTCTTGCTGCTTAAGAGATTTCAGCAAATAATTTCACTTTATCCCATTTTAGAAGCAAATCTGATCTCAGTTCCTTTTTAACCTTTTTTAATTTCCAATAATTTTATTTTAATGTTATAATATATAAAACTGTCAGCAGGTTGAGATAAAAACTAGCTGAATGTGTTTGTTCACTCAGTGAAAACATTATTTGAGCCTAGATGTTGAATAATAGACACTGAGCTGCTCCCTCATCCTGCTGCACCTGGAGAAACATCTGCTGCTGCGGCTCTGTGGCCCATCAGAACTTTAATCAGAACGATTTACAGACAGGCGTTGTGTCTATAACACAACCTATAGAAAATGATCAGCATGTGGACACGGCTTCATCAAGTCAGAGGACTCGACAGTGTTTTATATCTTTTATTCACCATTTTCACACACGTTGATGATGGTGAGCTGCATATTAGCTGCTCTGGATCAGACTGACTGAACGAAGGACATCAGCTGCTGCCCTGAATTCACTCGATGTGAGTTGGTCTGTGTTCAGCCTCTCACAGTCTTTATGTCTGATCTCCTGATCGTGTTCCTGACCTGCTCTGACTGAACCTCTGCTATGCTGCCTTGCTTCACCATGTTGGTTTGTCCCACCTCACTGTGTCCTGCTGGACTGTTTGCCCAACTGAGACACAGTGGATCAGCTGCTGCAGCTTAGAGGTGATCACTGCCAGATTCAGTGGCACATAATATAATATAATATAATATAATATAATATAATATAATATAATATAATATAATATAATATAATATTGAGAACCATGACTAAAAACTCCTGTCCTAAGATTTGCATTATGATTATGATGCATTATTTTACTGGTTAATTCAGTAAAATCAGTCTGCTTGTGTTTTCTTTCCTCTTCTATACTTATGTAACAAGAGGGAAGGAACCCGGGAAGCGCGGCGCGGGGCGGGGCGGCGCGGGGGCGGCGCGGCGCGGGGCGGGCGGGGCGGCGCGGCGCGGGCGCGGGGGGCGGGGCGGCGCGGGGCGGGGCGGGGCGGCGCGGCCCTCCTCCAGCCACAATCCAACTCAACAACAGACCTGACACACCTGACCTGGGATCACACCCGGTGCCTATATACGCTCATGAGCCCCGCTAAGACGAAGCAACGACCCTTCAAGGACCTGGAACGGGTGGGGATTTACAACCACTTCATATGAACGGTCTCCAACTAATAAACCACCAGGTTACACTGAGTGGACTGATTGTTAGACACAGTTATTGTTCTTTGTCTTTGTTATGTTCCGAGGTTCTTTGGTTTTCTTTGTGGGTTTTTCTGTGCGTGCTACTCATCTTTAACCACCAGGTGGCGCCAGACTCACCCTGTTGGCGTGAGCACACGGTCACCAAACACCTGAATCCGATCAGCTCATCAGCGAGGCGTTCAAGAGGAGCAGCCCTTCGGTGTGATCCAGTCAGGAAACTACAGACCTCCATGCTGCATTCATGACCTCAGGAAACCACAGACCTCCATGCTGCATTCATGACCTCAGGAAACCACAGACCTCCATGCTGCATTCATGACCTCAGGAAACCACAGACCTCCATGCTGCATTCATGACCTCAGGAAACCACAGACCTCCATGCTGCATTCATGACCTCAGGAAACTACAGACCTCCATGCTGCATTCATGACCTCAGGAAACTACAGACCTCCATGCTGCATTCATGACCTCAGGAAACTACAGACCTCCATGCTGCATTCATGACCTCAGGAAACTACAGACCTCCATGCTGCATTCATGACCTCAGGAAACTACAGACCTCCATGCTGCATTCATGACCTCAGGAAACTACAGACCTCCATGCTGCATTCATGACCTCAGGAAACCACAGACCTCCATGCTGCATTCATGACCTCAGGAAACTACAGACCTCCATGCTGCATTCATGATCTCAGGAAACCTCAGCAGTTGCAGCTCAGACTGCAGAACCAGGAGACCCGCTGGGAGAGACGGAGCTTTCAGACAGGATGTCTGCAGAACTTCCTTCAGAACCACTTTGGACCTTCACAGCACATTTCTGATGGTTCTGATCCACCAGAACTTCAGCAGCTGTGTTGAAACTCATGATGGAACTGAAACCTGATTCTGCTGCATCATCTGGACCGGTTCCCCTCAGCCGACCCGTTCAGCAGCAGACTGGTTTCTGTGGAGGATACTGGTACCGCTTTGGTTCTGGAGCCAGACTGGATGGAACCGGTAAGAACCAACACTTACTGGGTTTACTGGAGAAGTTCAAATGGGTTTAAAGTCACTTTTTGCTGCTTCAGGATTTACATGTTAGATTTTATCAGTTTATAATTAATCATAAAAATTTAAAGGACAACTTTATTTTAACAAATATTAGAGAATAATATCTGAAAATGCTGAGTGGCTCTGACTTTGTAATAACTGCTAATATTGTTGATAAAAACCTTATTAAAATATTACTAAATAGCTGACAGAGTAAAAAACTGAAGATATTAAAGCCAGAAATCAGTCAATAGGTTTTTGTATCAGTCTGTCTCACTGTGGTATGAATGGATCTTTGGTTCTGGAACCAAACTGTTTGTAACTGGTAAGAATCAACATTTACTGGTTTCACTGGAGAAGTTCAAATGGGTTTAATGTGATTTTATATTATTTCTGCTTTAATAACTACTTATGTTATAACTTTAATTCTTAGTGTGTTTAAAATGCATCAGATGAAAATGTAATTTAGACAAAACGGGATTAAAGAGATCGCTGAAGATATCAAACATACGAATTTTAAATGTTAGTGAATATTCCAGGTAAAAATCCTAAATATAATCTGATCAGCAAAGATTTTAATCTGTTTAAATGAGTTTAAACTTCCACTGAGCCTCATTTAAATTCAGAAAATAGAAACTTTTTCCTGACATGAATAAATAATTTCAGCGTTGTGGTTTTAAACGTTGTGGGTCTGTAGAGCCGGTTCTGCACTCTGAGCCCGACCCGATCGCTGCAGAACCGCCTTTCCTCTGACTGGATCAGTTATTGCAAAGAAATGTTGCTCCACAAAAACTTTAGAAAACATTAATTAGATCCAACATGTTTGATACATTCAATATTTTACAGTAAAAAGTAGATGATTTTATTTAAATGTAGAATTAAAAAATTAAAAATTTTTTTTTTAATAATCACTTTTTTTTTTTTTTTTACCAAAACATAATTTAGGCAAAAAGTCATTTGTCAAAAACTGACCTGGGCTGTTATTTAATGAAAGTGACAATATTATGAAATATTTAAGAATTAATTTCAGTAACATCAGAAAAATGTTAAGAAGAAATGAATGAGGTTAAAGGTTTGATAATCTTGATTCATTTGGGGAAAAAGGTTCCACAAAAAGGAAAAATGTTTAATAAAAATGAAAATTAGAGAAAGATATTATCTGACATTTTCTGATGACTTAATGATGTGAAAGAAGCTCAAAGCCAGAAAACATGATGGAGAGAAAAAGTGTTTGATAAAAAAGCAACTAAAGTTCTCTGTGGCTGTTTTATCAGAAAATCTGATTTAATTAATGAATTAAAAATGATATAATGAGGTAAAAATTTAAAAAAGTTCTTGTAGTTGGATAATAAATGAGATTATTGAAAATTTATTACAATGCAAATTTAACAGAACAATGATGGTGTAGAAGAAGACTGACTTTCATATGAACTGTCAGTTTGTATTTTGGATTCAAACTTGTTTAGTGAAATAAACATTCAAGTAAAATTCATTTATAAAATGCTTCAAAAACTAAAGTCAACCAAAATGCTGTGCAGTTAAATCAGACAATACAAAGTGGCCAATAGATAAAACCACAACCTTTGAAAGTATAAAGAAATGAAAACTAATCTAACGCGCTGTGGAATTAAAGCTACATTTAAAAGGAATATCTTTAAGAGATTTAAATCTGTTTAGAGTAACTTCAAAATAAAAGCCTGCAGAGAGTCTGCCTCAGTCGGAGTTTGATGTGAGTCCAGAGGCTGCAGGGAACTTTGTTCTGTGCAGGTCAGCAGGTCAGCAGGTCAGTGATCAGAGTCCATGTAGTTTCCAGGATCAGACTGAATGCAGAGCAGAGCTGCTGCTGACATGGTGGATGTTTCTGTCTGACATGATGGATGTTTCTGTCTGACATGGTGGATGTTTCTGTCTGACATGATGGATGTTTCTGTCTGACATGGTGGATGTTTCTGTCTGACATGATGGATGTTTCTGTCTGACATGGTGGATGTTTCTGTCTGACATGATGGATGTTTCTGTCTGACATGGTGGATGTTTCTGTCTGACATGGTGGATGTTTCTGTCTGACATGATGGATGTTTCTGTCTGACATGTGGATGTTTCTGTCTGACATGGTGGATGTTTCTGTCTGACATGGTGGATGTTTCTGTCTGACATGATGGATGTTTCTGTCTGACATGATGGATGTTTCTGTCTGACATGGTGGATGTTTCTGTCTGACATGGTGGATGTTTCTGTCTGACATGATGGATGTTTCTGTCTGACATGATGGATGTTTCTGTCTGACATGGTGGATGTTTCTGTCTGACATGATGGATGTTTCTGTCTGACATGGTGGATGTTTCTGTCTGACATGGTGGATGTTTCTGTCTGACATGGTGGTTGTTTCTGTCTGACATGGTGGATGTTTCTGTCTGACATGGTGGATGTTTCTGTCTGACATGGTGGATGTTTCTGTCTGACATGGTGGATGTTTCTGTCTGACATGGTGGATGTTTCTGCCTGACATGGTGGATGTTTCTGTCTGACATGATGGATGTTTCTGTCTGACATGATGGATGTTTCTGTCTGACATGATGGATGTTTCTGTCTGACATGGTGGATGTTTCTGTCTGACATGATGGATGTTTCTGTCTGACATGATGGATGTTTCTGTCTGACATGATGGATGTTTCTGTCTGACATGATGGATGTTTCTGTCTGACATGATGGATGTTTCTGTCTGCTTGTTTCTGCTGCTCTTCAGATAAGCCGGTAGTGAAGCCCGTGGTGAGCGTGTACCCAGCAGCATCCAGCGCCCAGCGGGGCGGCAGGGCCCTCCTGCTGTGTCTGGCCTCAGGAATGTTTCCTCCTGAGGTCCAGATCTCCTGGAAAAGACTGGATGGAGAGAAGGATCTGACCTCTGAGGAGCAGCTGGAGCTCAGAACGCTGGACGGCACCGACCACACCGCCCGCACCGCCTCCATCTTAAAGGTGGATCGGGATCTTCTCAGCACATCTAGATACCGCTGCTCTGTGCAGCATGAGGGCGGCCCAGTGGAGGCCCCAACAACACAAGGTGATGAAACTGGGAGATCAGGCAGAGACTCAGCTGCAGGTGGAGCATCATGGATGATTCACTGTAACATTTTCCTGCTTTCTGTTCCAGAGGTTTGTCCATGGATCCTGATGTTCCTGAACCGAGTGAAGCTGCTCTGCCTGCTCTACTCAGTGCTGATAGTGAAGAGTCTGGTTTACTGCTGTGGACTGATGGCCCTCAGGAACAAGGGCCCGGCCCCCAGATGAACTGCTGCAGCGTCTCCTGCTTTATCGCTGCTGATTGTTTTAAAACTTTTTATGACATTAAGAGAATCTTTTTATTCCATCTCGTCAGATTTACGGTAATTTCCTTCCAGATGATGATTTGTTCCTGTCAGTCTGTGATGTTATTATAGATTTATTAAGATCTTCTCTGCTTATTGTCTTTCTGATGCTTTAATGTTTTTTTTTTATTTCATTGTATTTCAACTTTGTATAAAATCCCTGATGTTTTTATTAAAAGCTGTTTGTGACTAAATGACTTGATTCATGTTTTCTCTTAAATTCTCCATCAAACCAGGAGTTTTTGTCCCAACATGTTTCATCTCATGAGCAACAAGCTGAGAACCATCAGCTTTACTTTAACTGGACCGTCGGAATCAAAGACTTTGATCAAAAATATTTTATTCTGCTCAGTTTGAAAGTTCAAACATTTACTGAGAAAATAACCCAGTTTGGACAAACACAGGTATAATGACTAGATTTGTTGAATGAATGAATGAACGTGTCTCTGAGGCTGCAGCCCTTTGGTTACATGAGAATAACATCACAGCAGGAGATGAAGTTGGTTTGTTAATACAGGACAAAGTGAAGCTGCAAAAACCTTCAGCACAGAAAAAGCAACATGTTGAGTGAGAAGGGACCAGAACAGGCTGCATATGGATCATCACAGCTGGTTCCTCCCTGGTCTGTTTCACGTTCCTGAAGATAAAACGGTAAAAACATGGTGAGAGGTCCAGAAGGACGGGTTCAGAGTTCTGACATCGAATGCAGAGATAAAGACGAGCAGGATCAGCAGGAGCTGGATGAAGCTGTGCAGAGGTTCTGAATGACAGGAGATGGTTCTGATGAGGCCCAGAAAGAGCCATCAGAGGATCAGTGCTGGGCCTGGGGGTTGCCATGGTAACAGGACCGAGGACTCGGCCCTGAGGGACTCCACTGTAAAGCTGCCAGCAGTTTGTGTGATCAGTCTGATGGAAACCAGTGCAGAGCTGGACCTCAGAGACCAAACCAGTTAGAAGATGAGCTGCGATGGAGACGTCCAGACCGGATCAGAACCAACATGGCCGCCTGGAAGTTACTCTGAACAGAACGAAGCAACATGAATGTTTGTCTCAGTGGTTTGAGTTTCTGTCTCGGTGGTTTTGTTGCTGCTTTGTTTGTTCCTGTGAGCTGAAATCTTCCTGCTGCATCAACAGAAACACAGAAAAACTGATCAGAGTTTAGATTGAGCTGTTTCAGTCTGTAGTTCTAGTTATTATAATGCATCAGAGCCATTGATCAGGCTGATCGGGTTTCACTGATGGAGCCGATTGCTGAGCTGTGAGTTCAGCTCTGAGCTGAACATCACAGCTGCTTCCTGAACGATTGTTTCAGCCGATTCTTGTAACTGTCATTGTGTTATTAAGGTGAGAACCACAGCTAACGGTGTGGAGGCTGCAGAGCACAAACCCACACAGCTGCAGGAAACCAGTCTGATTGGCTGATTCAGCAGTTTGGTCGCTTCTAATAACCACTGAGAACAGATTCATATCTGCTGCTCGACAAACTCATCATCTGCTGCATCTCTGTGGTTTGGTTCTGCTTCCTGGAAACATTTTCATTGTTTTTATTGAAACCAGCATCAGAGCTCAGAGATTGGAAAGTGAACTGGGTCCAGTTAGACCATTATCATTAATTCTCACTTTGCTGTCAAATCACTGATCTCAGTTCAATTCAGCTTATTTATGTAGCACCAATTACACAATCACAATCACCTTTACACACAACTCATTTTAATTCAAATAATTATTCCTGATTATCAATAATGGATCAATGAGTCGATGACCTGAAGCGTTCAGGTTTAACCCTAACCCTGATGAGCAGAAATCATTTGTGTTGTCTTTACAGGAATCCTTCATCCAGAGTGAGATTCATGGTTCACATGAACAAACTGGAGTTTGATGCTGTCTAAATGGGGAAACGGCTCAGTCAAAGTACAGAAACTGGAGAGATTCTGCTTCCCTGAGCTGTCAGTGTTTTGAAGGAGAAGTTTGTTGTCTTGCTGAAAGAAGAGCGTCTCCGTCCTCAGTGGGTTGGACGCCGTTTTCAGGGTTTTTCTCAAATATATCCAGTTATCAGTTTCCTGTTTTGAGGATGAAACTTCAACAAGCAGCAGCTGAATGACAGCAAATCATGTCATCACTGGTCGCATCAGGCAAAACGACAGGAAACTACAGATCCAACATTGTTTTGTTAAACTTTCACTCTGAAGCAAAGCCAGCTTTAGAGACACTGGTTGCTGTAATTGTGTCATTTTTCCTGTAACTGAACTTTTCTAATCAGCAGTTTGTTGCCAGGTCGGATGTAAAGTTGCTCATTCTGGGCAAACATTTGATCATTTCACGATTCTGACTGCAGACCTGCTGATTCCCAGCAGGAGTCAGTGAATCTTTACAGCTGGACCAGTTGGTGGAGCCTGGTGAGGTCTGGTTGGCTCCCTGCTGGTTAAGGGGCCTCATTAATCTGCTGGTTTTTCAACAGCACAGACTGAGCCAATCGGCCCCAAAGGAAGAAAAAACAAAAACATTATTATCACTAATGGAGGCAGAGAAGCTAAACGTCTGACAGAGAACAAGAGGAAGAGACTCAAACAGCTTTGCTCCTTCTGAACTATAAGCTGCTGCAAACTAAACATGTGAAACACAAAGGTTCCTAAAACATGAAGAAAATACAGAAAATGTTTCAGCATGCTAATGTCAGATAACTCATAAACACTGCAGGATGTTTGCTTTAAAGCAGCTCTGCTGTTTGTTCATGAGTGGAAACAACGACGTCGTCGGCGTAGAGTTTGATGTTTTCACTGATTCAGAGCAAAACTGAAGATTCAGACGACAAACATGAACCTGGTGGGTCATCAGTGAGGTTCACTGATGCTTTGCTTATAATTCATATTAATAACAGACACGTTGATGTTGGAAAAACACTTTTATTGTTGTTTTAATTTCATTACATTCAGGTCAGTTAAAAGTTATAAAAAAGTGAGAAACATGACAGAAATGTTTATTCAAATACAGAATGAATTAAAACTCTGTAAAAAGTGAAAAGCAAAAAGAATAAAATGATGATAAAATGCAGCAAAATGAAATCAAAAGTACATTCCACAGTTTGTCCTGAACAATGTTCCTTAAAGCTGATGAATGTGAGAAACTGCTGAGATGTGATGCGTTCATCTGGGGGCCGGGCCCTTGTTCCTGAGGGCCACCAGCACAGAGAGTCCACTGCAGTAAACCAGACTCTTCACTATCAGCACTGAGTAGAGCAGGCAGAGCAGCTTCACCCTGCAGCGAGTCTGGAACGACACTGGGAGCCTCACTGGGAGCCTCACTGGGAGCTGAGGACGGACAGACGCTGCTGCAGCTGGCGGTGCTGCAGCTGTTGGCCGATCCGTTGCCGCTCCAGACTTTGTTGGCGCTGGAGGTTCTGGAAGCTCTGGAACAAAAAGTTCAGTCACATTGTGAATCTGAAGCTGCGTTTCTCCTGAACTCATCTTCTGCTTTTGGTACCTTGGAAGCGTGTTTGGTTCGTCACGCTGCCGCCCTCATGCTGAACTTCACAGATGTATTCATAGTCGTTCAGCGTCTCGTTTTTAACCAGCCTGATGATGGCAGAATTCTTCGACCCGCTGAGCTCCTGCTGTTTCTCCTCAGCGGGGGCCGGCTCCTCCTGGCTGCCCTTCTGCCGTTTCCAGGAGAACCGGACCGGAAGAGGGTTCATGGCCGAGGCCAGACACATCAGAGCCGTCTGTCCCTCCACTCGGCCTTCGGTTTTCACCGGACACACGGTCACCTCGGGTTTCTGCACCGCTTTCCCTGAAGACAGCAGAAACAGACAGAAATATTTCAGTTCATCAAACACATTTTAATGTCAGGAAACAATAAACTGAGCAAATAAAAGATTTAAATCGCTTTTATTTATTAACTGTTTCTTATTTTAATAAAAGACCCAAAACATCCAGGAGGTCGAAAGCTTCCCAGACCTCACTGCTTTAAGGTCAGAGGTCATGACTCCAGAATGAGGAGAGACTGAATAAAAACACAGAACAACACAAAGACCCGTCTGACATTCACGACCCCTGACCCTTTCAGAACCAGAACGTCTCGTTACAGTCAAACACGGTGGTGGCAGAGTGATGCTCCGGGACTGAAGGACCTGCTGGACCTGGTAGAACAAGGATCCAAATAACTCCAGCAGGTTCGGCTCCGAACGGGCCGTACCTATAAAAGTGTAGGTACGGCCTAGTCAAAGCCTGGACTTTGCCATGACCTTCATTTGTTCATTCCTACTGGAAACCCGGTGCATGGTTTCCATCAGTTCAGCGACGCAGAGCGGCTCAGAGTTACTGGTTCTGATGGTTGGACCCAGTTATCGGGTCAATAAACAGCCGGTTTAAAAAAAAAACGGCTTTTCTTCTAACATCATTTAAACTATTTCTGTGTTTTAATTATTTTGTCTCAATAAATTCATGATGATCAAAATTAATTCAAAGCAGAAAAATGAAGTAAATCTGTAATTTTTCTTAACCCAGATTATTATTTTATTTTTTTACTTCTCGTTAGAAGAACAGAACCTGGACTCGGGTCCACAGAAACGTTTTAATTCATTTAATCCATCATTACAGCTGGAGCCGATCAATATCTAATCAATATCCGATCAATATCTAATCAATATCCGATCAATGTCTGATCAATATCTGATCAATATCCGATCAATATGCGGCTATAGAAAATTTTTTTTTCTTAAATAAAAAATTTCTATATTTTTTTTCCAGATTTTTTTTCCAAACATTTTTGACAAAGTTTACATTTAATTGACTTTTTTTCTTAAACAAAACCTTTTATTTATACTTTATTATTTTTAAATTTTATTCTGAAAACTAACAGATGGGACCAATTTTTAAAAATAAATAATATTTTTAGTGACATTCAGAAAATGAAAAACTGAGTTTGGTTTCACAGAAAGATTTTAGATTCAAGAAATTAAAATTGGTGTAAATTCTGAATGTATCAGAGTTTATTGATATTATTCTGAAAAACTTCTGGAAGAAGAAAATATTTCATAAAGTTGTTCAAAGAAATCTGAACATGTTTTCAAAATTGATAAATTTTTTTACGAATGAAAATTTTTACATTTGAACTCAGAATCAGAAAGTGGCTTTAAACACATTTTACCTTCTACAATAAAACAATAAAATATTTTTTCTTACCTCAGTTTGGATCAGAACCAAAAATCCAAACAGCGAAAAACATCGAAGCAAAACCTGCCGGCTGATTTCTGCTCTTATTATATTCAGTTTCCTCTGTCAGTTTTACGTTTGGTTTCCAGCAGCCAGTAAATGTGAGAATATT
The DNA here is from genome assembly GCA_922788865.1 of Poeciliopsis turneri. NCBI lineage: Eukaryota > Metazoa > Chordata > Actinopteri > Cyprinodontiformes > Poeciliidae > Poeciliopsis > Poeciliopsis turneri. The sequence goes on along the minus strand of CAKLNU010000890.1, from coordinate 103,217 downwards.
TTGCATGAATCAGATTTTCGCCGCAGCAGCAGCAGCAGCAGCAGCAGCAGCAGCAGCAGCTGCTGAAGCAGCTTCTGATCTGATCAAAGCTGCGACGGTAAAATCAGTTTATTGATGTCAGGAAAACGTTTCTGCTTTAAAACGAGGCTCAGAAACGAAACGTTTAACTCATCAACATCTCTGCTGATCAGATCACTTCTTACACTTTCTAACTTTTTAAACATTTGATCAATTCTGAAAGTTTTTATACATTTTCTGTCTACATTGTACTTTTCATGTGATGCATTTTCAACAGCTGAACCCTGATTGATCAAATGCTAAAATAATAATCATCTTTCAAACTAAAGCAGCTGGAAGTGACTTTTAAACACATTTTGACATTTTAACAGAGAAATGAATAAATGTTGGTTCTTACGTGATACGAACAGTTTGGTTCCGGATCCAAACAGATATTCATCCACAGTGAGACAGACTGGTACAAAAACCCGCCGGCTGATTTCTGGTCTCATCAGTTTAATGTAACTCTGAGTTGCAGCAGTTATTAAATATGTGGTGAATATTGAACAGTAATTAGACATTTATCAGCAATATTAGCAGATGCTACAGAATTACTGGGAGTCTCAGATATTATCATGAACAAACTTGCACAGTAAATTTTGGAAGTGATTAATTTATTATTGATTAATTCTTTACTAACGATAGAAACTAAATCCTGAAGCAGCAGACAGACAGACAGACAGACAGACAGACAGACAGACAGACAGACAGACAGACAGCTGGCAGGATTTTCTACTGTTTCCTGTAATAATTTATTTGCCTAAAGATATTCAACTCGGATCCAGGAAAGAAACTTTGAGACTTGAGACACATTTTAACTTCTCCAGTGAAACCAGTAAATGTTGGTTCTTACCAGTTACATACAGTTTGGTTCCGGATCCAAAGATCCATTCATACCACAGTGAGACAGACTGGTACAAAAACCCGTCGGCTGTTTTCTGGTTTTATTATCTCAGTGTTTCTCTGTTTGCTTTGTGTAATTCTGAGTTTTAGTCCAAATTAAAGGACTAAACTGAGTTTTTCAGTAATTAGACTAAATTACAAAATCAGAGCTTTAGAGTCAGAGAAAGAAAAGATAAAAACTCCAACAGCTGAAAAAGACATTTAACTGTTTGTGAATCTCTACTAATAAAAACCAGTAAATGTTCTAAATGTTGCTTCTTACCCGTTACAAACAGTTTGGTTCCGGATCCAAAGAGATATTCCCATGCACAGTGAGACAGACTGATACAAAAACCCATCAGCTGTTTCTCTGTTCGCTTTGTGTAAATCTGAGTTTCAGTCGTTGGTTAAAGTTTTAACATAAACTATTATGTTAAAATCGTAGAGTTTAGCTGCGTTAGCCTCTTTTCCTAAATCATTGATATTTTCACAGCAAAACCTGCAAACCAGTAAGTTTTGGTTCTTACTTGTAAAATCCAGTCTGGTTGCAGAACCGCAGTGGTACCAGTGGTACCAGGTATCCTCCATACTGAGAGGCAAACTGGATGAGTCTGACTGAGAAGGAGACAGTCATAATGTCAGCAGATCAGAACCGACCTGCTGAAGTTCTGGTGGATCAGAACCATCAGAAATGTGCTGTGAAGGTCCAAAGTGGTTCTGAAGGAAGTTCTGCAGACATCCTGTCTGAAAGCTCCGTCTCTCCCAGCGGGTCTCCTGGTTCTGCAGTCTGAGCTGCAGCTGCTGAGGTTTCCTGAGGTCATGAATGCAGCATGGGTCTGTGTTTCCTGAGGTCATGAATGCAGCATGGAGATCTGTGGTTTCCTGAGGTCATGAATGCAGCATGGAGGTCTGTAGTTTCCTGGGGTCATGAATGCAGCATGGAGGTTTGTGGTTTCCTGAGGTCATGAATGCAGCATGGAGGTCTGTAGTTTCCTGGAGGCTGATGGAGTCATGAAGCTCACACTGATCAGGTGGGATGGAGACAGCAGAGGTTGTGACCTTTGACCCATCAGGCTGGGATGGAGACAGCAGAGGTAATGACCTTTGACCCCAGGGAAACAGAGCAGGGCTCACGCAGGTTAACTGTTTCCTGTGATGCATCATTAATTAAACTGTAAATTGATCATTTTGACTGGAGGTCCGATGTGATGGTTCTGATTCTGACCTTACATGAACGTCTCTCTGTGAGACACTTTGTTTCTTCTCCTTCCTCCTCATCTGATCTTTGACCTTTGCTGGCTTTTTGCAGCTTTTTGCAGCTTCTCTGCATGTCAGTCAGCTGGTCTCTCAATGCAAACCAAGCCTGGATGGAGCAGAACCTTCTGGACCCGATGGGGCAGAACCTTCTGGACCCGATGGGGCAGAACCTTTGGCCCCGATGGGGCAGAACCTTTGGCCCCGATGGCGGAGATCTCAATGCAAACCCGATGGAGCAGAACCTTTGGCCCGATGGGGCAGAACCTTCGGCCCCGATGGGGCAGAACCTTTGGCCCCGATGGGGCCATGCAGCTGGAACCATGGTGGGCCCCTGGGGGACGTGGACGGTTCTGTCCTTATCGTTGGTCCAGGATGTTGACGATGTGAATATAACTGGATTTTTGCTTTCTGCCCACTGACCCGTCTCTCATCACGGCTGATAAACGTTTGCTCCCTCTGGTTGGTTCAGCACTGAGACTCAACATCCAGGCTGGAAACCTGCAAGAGGCAAAGAGACGTTCAAAACCTGTGGTTTTTCTCAGCTTCTTGATTAATATTTCCAGGGTTTTTGTAACTGATGTTTGACCATCTGAAAGCATCGTTTCTGCTGACTCTCACTGTGAAACACTGAACTCAGGTTTACCTTTCAGTCTCCTTGGCTGGTTGATGACCTCCAGCCTAAACCTTCACACATCGTTGCTCCTGTTGAAGTGGAGACCAAATGAGAAGTGAAGGAAATCTTCACTTTACATAAATTACGGTATGTAAAATCAACTTAATCTTTTCTATAAAAGCTGCAAAGAAAGACGACGAATCACTAAACACTCAACTAAGGGAAACTGCTCAACGCATCACCAACAGCGTCCAGATCAGAGACGACACTCTGATGGAAAATGGATCCGATATTGATCTGATATTGACTGGAACCGTTTGCACCCAGTGGTCAGTTTGTCTCATCTGCAGAGAAACCCAAACAAGGTGGAGATTCGTGGGAATTTACTGAACACTGATGAACAACAAAACTCCGGTTTCAGAAACCGATCCAGAACCAAAGCCTCATCCAAACATAAATACAATTTTGAGTCATCAATAAAGTTGATATTCAGCTCCGTTTGTAAATATTTATTTCTATTAATTTAATCATCCAGTTGGCACAGATTATGACGTGTAATAAGAGCAGTTACCATAGCAACACAGATGATACCCAGCTCTGCATTATGAAGTCTCCATGATAAATCCAGAGTGAATCTTACCATCATTAAACTGGATGAAGGATGAAGGTTCCTCTGTTTCTAACAGCCTGCATGAGAAATAAACCTGATGACTATCGACTGTGATATATGATATTATTTAATATAAATTAGACAATAACAATTATTCCTCTGGGAGGAATAATAAAGTTTTTTAGTTATAAAAAAAAAACATAATTAATTACATCTGAAAACAATGAAAGCAGAAACCTTGAGAGCTCAGAGAGTCTCTGTGTGAGATGGAGGTGAAATCAGTGAACCTGGGCTGTGGTTTACTGCTCTCTATGTCACAAACTGACATCTGATCATCTGGAGGTTTTTGTTCAGGCTGAACGAATCATTTCTCACTGTGGGAACCAGACTTATAACAGCCGCAGTAATAGGAGGCTGAATGATCCAGTTTAACTTTGTTGATCTTCAGTTTACAGCTGTTCTGATTTCTCTCTGCTGAGAAATCATCTTGCTGAGATGACTGAATTTAGATGGGTTACCGCCAATGTAGATATAGAGAATAGCTTTGAATGTTTCTGTTTCTTTCTTCTGGTACCAGGTTACAACATTCCCACCACACTGATCAGTTCGTCCACAGCTGAAGGAGACGCTCTGCCCGGCTCTCCTGGTCAGAGTCAGGTCCTCCTGAACCAGCTGTGTTGCCATGGCAGCCAGCGCTGTAGAGACACAGACAGACAGACAGACAGGTGAAGGTCAGTGTGACAGTGTTTGTTCCAGGTGGGCTTTGTTGGCTCCTGATTGGCTGGAAACACTCACCTGAACCCAGCCAGCACAGAGCAGCAGCTGGGAGGAAAAGCATTGTGTGCAGTGGTGTTTCCTCTGGTGAACCTGGGGAGAAGTGGCTCTGATGCAGCTGAGGCCAAACAAGGACGAGCTGAGAGATCAGACCAGGGCCACGTGGTTTCTAGCAGAGGAACCAAAGCTCCCATCAGCCCCTGCTGCCCAGAGAACGGAATGCTATTGGAATCAGAGGAAGTGCTGATTGGAATCAGAGGAAGTGCTGTTGGAATCAGAGGACGACGCTGTGGGGACCATCAGAGGAAGCTGCTGATTGGACCATCAGAGGAAGATGCTGCTGCTTTCAGCCTCTTCACAGTGAAACAATCATCAGGTTGTTCTGGGTTCTTTTTCTGCTGCTCACTAAGTGTTTTCTGCTTTTCATGCTCATTCACAGTTTATCATTTTCACTCTTTCTCTCCCAGATGGAGTCGCTAATAGAGCCGCGGCTTTTAACACAAACAGTTTGGGCCCAATAGGAAAACACAGTAAAACCTCTTTGCTAATAGTCAACAGAACAAGTTGACAAAGATACCACCAAAAACTGAAGCATGCTAACATTTTGTCTTTATAATCATTAAAAATATATTTTTCATTTAGCTGGTATGCAGTGGTACTATAACAGACTATAATTAGAGAAATTTAATAATTATAGGTCATTGTCTAAAGTGGACCGATCTGAGGCATTAAGTCCGACTCGAGTCCTGCTCAGAACCAATCAGATGCTCAGAACCAGTCAGATGCTCAGAACCAGTCAGTGCTCGGAGGAGTGATAACTTTCTCCAGATGAATAGAAATAAAACTGAAGTTATGATTTCTGGACCTAAAGGGATATGATGAAGTGCTTGCACACAGCTTGAGTTATTATAGGTAGAAAGTAGAAAACAGTGTGATTGCTGTAATCTGGATGCTTTGGGTGAAAACTGCAGAAAACTTGCAGAAATGTACAAAAAAGAAGAAGTAGCAGAAAAAGTCAAAGGTATCAAAATGCAAATCATGTATAGAAAAATGTTGAAGAGGAGTGAAAGCTTTCAGTCAGTCCCAAGATCCCATTGAGTGAGAATTAGAAACTGGAGCAGAGCAAAATCCCACCAACAAGCTAAACTGAGCCAAACAGCTGAAGCTCGTTGAAATGCTAATGGCAGCATCTAAGCTAGCACATTAGCATGTTGACCATTATTAACATTCTCCATGCATTGTGAAAAACAACATGTAAAGCAGCAGACAAAGCTTTTAAATATCTAAAATAGAAAGAATGAAATAACCTGAACTAAAACAAGGAGCCATGATGTGTGGTCATTCTGCCTCCCGCCACTAGAGGGAGCTCTACTGGGAGCTGCTCTGTCCATCAGTGACCAGCTGCTGGACACAATCTGCAGAACCCAGAACCTCCATGATGGAAACGCAGCTCTGGAACGACAGCGAACGTCTCAGGAGCCGTAAAGGCTACAAACGATGATCACTCCGATTTTATCAGAACGAATCTGTCCAACTCAGTTTTCTCACAATTTAATATTAAATGCAAAAAATGTTGTCAAAGTTGATGTTTTGACAACGAGAGAAATCTGAATTTGATCTCTAGTCGGTTCCAAAGTCAGGAAATATAAAATCTATCGATATGATTCCTTCACTGCAGACATCAGGAAGGATCAGCGAACAATCAGGCCTCATTTCACGCATGGAGCTTTTTCTGTCTTTGAGCTGTGATGATCAATCAATCAATCAATCAATCAATCAATCAAGAGCTGTGATGATCAATCAATCAATCAATCAATCAATCAATCAAATTTTATTTGTAAAGCTCGTTTCAGCAGCAAGGCATTTCATAATGCTTTCCATCATAAACACAGAAACACAAAGTCATGCAACATAGAATCAGCAATACATGAAGTCCACTTCCATCATGACATTTTTCATTGATTCATTTTCCAATAAAACTCCAATCAGCTGCTTTTTAGTCGAGGTTTAAAGGAAGTCAGGGTTTCAGCTGTTTTACAGTTTTCTGGAAGTTTGTTGCAAATTTTTGGTGCATAAAAACTGAAAGCTGCTTCTCCTCTTTTGGTTCTGGTTCTGGATGCAGAGCAGAACCAGAACCAGAACCTGAGAGTCTGGCAGGTTGATATAACAACAGCAGATCTTTAATGTATTGTGGTGCTAAACCATAAACTAACAACAGTATTTTAAAATCTATTCTTTGAGCTCCAGGGATCCAGTGGAGGGACTTTAAACTGGTGTTATGTCTCTATCTTCCTGGTTCTAGTGAGAACATGAGCAGCAGCTTCTGGATCGGCTGCAGCAGCTTCTGGATCGGCCGCAGCAGCTTCTGGATCAGCTGCAGCAACTGTTTGATTGATTTGTTGGACAGGCCTGTGACCTGATGATGTAAATCTGAAACTTAGACAAGATTTATGATGAAACTGTAAGAGGAATAAAGAAAAGAATAAATTGTGAATGTCAGGAAATTCTGAACTGAAATCCTGTCAAAGTTTGAGTCTCTGTGTCGCGTCGTTTAGGAGGTACGGCGTTATGAAGCTGCTCTTGTTCCTCATCCCAGTTCTGTGACGACTCGACGCTTTGAGGTGATTTCAGAGAAAACAGCAAGTCCCACATCAGAGAGCATCACACCTGGAAGTGTCTCATTGACTTGTCATAATCTCTGACATCTGATCATCTGGAGGTTTTTGTTCAGGCTGAACGAATCATTTCTCACTGTGGGAACCAGACTTATAACAGCCGCAGTAATAGGAGGCTGAATGAATGAGTTTCACTGCATTTATCTTCAACAAACAGCCATTCTGATTTCTCTCAGCTGAGAAATCATCTTGCTGAGGATGATTGAAAGGCTTTTCTGTTCTACCATCACTGTAGATATAGAGAATAGCTCTGAAAGCTACTCCATCTTTCTTCTGGTACCAGGCTACAGCATTCCCACCACACTGATCAGTTCCTCCACAGCTGAAGGAAATGCTGTGATCAACTCTTCCAGTTCGACTTAAATCCTGCTGAAGCAGCTGTGTTGCCATGGCAGCCAGCGCTGTAGAGACACAGACAGACAGACAGACAGACAGGTGAAGGTCAGTGTGACAGTGTTTGTTCCAGGTGGGCTTTGTTGGCTCCTGATTGGCTGGAAACACTCACCTGAACCCAGCCAGCACAGAGCAGCAGCTGGGAGGAAAAGCATTGTGTGCAGTGGTGTTTCCTCTGGTGAACCTGGGGAGAAGTGGCTCTGATGCAGCTGAGGCCAAACAAGGACGAGCTGAGAGATCAGACCAGGGCCACGTGGTTTCTAGCAGAGGAACCAAAGCTCCCATCAGCCCCTGCTGCCCAGAGAACAGGAAGCTGCTGATTGGACCATCAGAGGAAGCTGCTGATTGGACCATCAGAGGAAGCTGCTGATTGGACCATCAGAGGAAGATGCTGATTGGACCATCAGAGGAAGCTGCTGATTGGACGCTCCATGTATGTGGTTATTGTTTCTGGTCGTAATAATTTGCTCCTCTACTGAAATGAATCTTCATCTCAGGTCTGAGGAAACATGGCGGGAAACTTGACTAGTTTCTTTTGAAACCTCCAAAGAGACGATGAAGGAAACGTCTCACTCTGAAGCATCTTCCTTCTGACATCATGGAGAGAAACAGACGATTCTCAGCTCCACATTATGACGTCATCAGCTGAATCTGAACCACTGAAGCATCGAATGCTCAGAAAATAATCAGTTCATGGATGGAAAATGTTCTAAAGCTGGATAGAAACCAAACTAAAGTTATTATATTCAGACATAAAGATCAAAGGATTCTGGCCTTTTGTCTTTCATGTTCAATGTTTGTCTGAATGTTTGTTAAATGTCTAAATGTTCATCCTACATTTGATTCTGTTCACTGAAGAATTGATTCCTGATTAGGAAGCATTGATCATTTATTGTGTTTCACAATAAAAGCCTAAATGTCCCAGAGGTTGAATATCAACATCAGTCCTGAAATGATCATCAGGTTAACTGATGACAGACTGACGTGTTTCTGGAGCTTTAGAGGATTTTCTGACTCAGGAGGATTTAAAATCTGCAGTCAGTCTGGACTGAGGCTCCATGTCTGCAGCTGGTGGGTCTTTGTCCTCCCCCTGACTCTGTTACCCCAAAACAGGAAGAAACAGGAAGTTTAATGAGCTGCAAACGTTTTCAAAGAAGTTAATTCATGAAATGTTTCCTGGAACATGAATTATAATATATCTTATAGAGAAAAACCATCTGATCCCTGATCTATAAACAGAGCAGCTGCTGCATGAGGATATTCTGCATCTGTTAGTATTTTTATCAGCCCTTTAATTATCCTGCATGGCTGCAATAAAAGTCATCAATTCTGTTCATCTCTGAGTCCAGAGGGAATAAAATCTCAATCTGTTTTCAATGAGTCCAGATTAATGAGATCTGCCTGACGACTGTCTGCTGGATGAATCTGGTTTTGCTTAAAATAAGTTATTTATGATTCAGGGAGAATCGTCAACTAAACTTTAACTTTAAATGACAGAAACATAAATAAACTCATAATGTCTGAAAATAATAATGAAAGCAGAAACCTTGAGAGCTCAGAGAGTCTCTGTGTGAGATGGAGGTGAAATCAGTGAACCTGGGCTGTGGTTTACTGCTCTCTATGTCACAAACTGACATCTGATCATCTGGAGGTTTTTGTTCAGGCTGAACGAATCATTTCTCACTGTGGGAACCAGACAAACAGCCGCAGTAATAGGAGGCTGAATGATCCAGTTTAACTTTGTTGATCTTCAGTTTACAGCTGTTCTGATTTCTCTCAGCTGAGAAATCATTTTGCTGAGGATGATTGAAAGGTTTATCTGTGCTACCACCACTGGTGATATAGAGAATAGCTTTGAATGTTTCTGTCTCTTTCTTCTGGTACCAGACTACAGGATAACCACTATGACACTGATCAGTTCGTCCACAGCTGAAGGAGACGCTCTGCCCGGCTCTCCTGGTCAGAGTCAGGTCCTCCTGAACCAGCTGTGTTGCCATGGCAGCCAGCGCTGTAGAGACACAGACAGACAGACAGACAGACAGGTGAAGGTCAGTGTGACAGTGTTTGTTCCAGGTGGGCTTTGTTGGCTCCTGATTGGCTGGAAACACTCACCTGAACCCAGCCAGCACAGAGCAGCAGCTGGGAGGAAAAGCATTGTGTGCAGTGGTGTTTCCTCTGGTGAACCTGGGGAGAAGTGGCTCTGATGCAGCTGAGGCCAAACAAGGACGAGCTGAGAGATCAGACCAGGGCCACGTGGTTTCTAGCAGAGGAACCAAAGCTCCCATCAGCCCCTGCTGCCCAGAGAACAGGAAGCTGCTGATTGGACCATCAGAGGAAGCTGCTGATTGGACCATCAGAGGAAGCTGCTGATTGGACCATCAGAGGAAGCTGCTGATTGGACCATCAGAGGAAGCTGCTGCTGCTTTCAGCCTCTTCACAGTGAAACAATCATCAGGTTGTTCTGGGTTCTTTTTCTGCTTTTCATGCTCATTCACAGTTTATCAGTTTAACTCTTTCTCTCCCAGATGGAGTCGCTAATAGAGCCGTGGCTTTTAACACAAACATTTTGGGCCCAATAGGAGAATTTTATTTTTATAATCCTTAAAAATATTCTATTTTTTAGTGGACTGGTGTGCAGTTGTATTATAAGACATTATAAATCAGAGGAAGATGCTGCCTCTCAATCACAAGGTGGCGCTGTTGTGCAAAAATAAATATGCATCATGTTTAACTATAGTAATGAAGCTTCAAAGCCATCAGGTAGATACTGAATGACATGTGGAAGCAGATAAACAGGGAGAATTAAAGGGGGAACTAAAAGCTGACTCGTGTTTCTAGAGGTATTATTAGAGTGTAACACTGATGAAGATTGTAAGAAGACTTTGAAAAAACTGAAAGTACTTTTGTTATTGATATCTATGATGCCATATTAGGGTCATTGTAGATAAAAACTGCTCTTAAATTATCTTTAGATTAACCTTAAAAATTCCCTAGAATATTGTTTTTCTACCAAGTAGCGAGTACACAAGTGTGATTGACAGTGCTAAGCCCCTCCTCTTGACTCTGATTGGTTGTCGGTGCATTTCTCCAGATGTTTAATTCCAGCTCAGGAAGCAGGTGGAGGAGATCAATTCTGACATGATCTGCCTCAGAATCAGAATGATTTATAAAATCAATCTGAATACATGGTTTGTATTTTGAGAACATACAAAGCAGTTACTTTTTAAATCAAATAAACTGAAATTCTGGGACATTGTAGCATTTAAAACTTTACAATTCATGTTTACAGTAATGAACCATCAACTTCCACACAAAATACAAAAAGTGTTTTGTGACAGAGCGGTTAAAAAGACAAGAAGGACATTTTAAAAAGTAATGTATTAGAGCAACCAAAAAGAGTTTTTGTTCATCAGTGTGTGAAGTAGATTTATGTATGGATTAAATGATGAGTTCAAAGATGTAGAAATATAAACCAGCTTAACAAACTGTTTAAAAGGAGCTTATTGGAAAATATGTTGTTATATGTATAAGATGAATGTTTTAAAGTCCATAAATGCTACTGATGATATAAATTTTTTAATAATTGTACATTTAAAGATGAGAATGTAAGGTTTAAATATCATGTAAGGTGGAAATAAGTTTATCTGCTGTTTGCAGATGTAATTATCTTATAAGTTGATAAATATGAAAGTGGCAGAAAATCATAAAATCTTCTGCCTGATCCGTTTCAAACAGATAATGGAGAATTGCATGTTAATTGGGAATGATCATTTGTTTTAATTTAAGAAAAGTTAGGAAAGTGCTTCCATTTTAGAGGTTGAGAGGCTTTTTGCTGCCAGGCTGCAGTTCCCCTCCGCTCCAGCAGGTGGCGCTGCGGCGCTTCTCTCTGTGACTCTCAGCAGAAGTAAAACGGCTCCTGCAGCATCTCGTGTGGATTGAGTTAGAAAACGGTTGTGTTTCGTGTTTGAGCTGATATTTCAGTAACAATGAGTTCAGTTCAGCAGCTGAGGGATTTTATCAGAGAGAGACTAACTGCTGCTGCGGAGGAAATCTTCACTCAGGTAGAAAAAACCATCATCAGCTACGAGGAAGAGATTAAACTGCTGGAAACCTGCAGGAATAAACCTCACATCAAACTCGCCAGAGTCGGTATGGAGCTACATCAGGATCAATAATGAATTCATTATTTCTGCTTTCCGTTGCTATGGTGACTGTTCGCCTCATTACGTGCAGTTTGTGATGTTTAAACAGTTAAACATCCATTGTTCTGTGTTTGTTTGGTTTCTTCCATGAACATTTCAATATTTAAAGAGAGGCAGATGGAAAACTACTGAGCGCTTCTGACCTGGACAGTTATTAAGGAAACACCAGGATGTATCAGATAGTTATTGTATTATTGAATTACCAGTGAAAAGTTAATCATCAGTTATTATTCAGAATCAAATTGTTTGTTTTTTACAAATAAAGGTAAATTAAATGTTGCAGCTTCCAGTATCTCCAGAGAATCACGGCTGGTGATGCTGTGGGCCTTTAATTAACCCTTTGCTGCCCAAAATGGGATAACCCTGCTTCACTGCTTGTTTGGATTCTCAGCTTAAAAACTGATTCTATGAAATTTGGCCAGGATTTTTTTTATTATTTTACTTTTAAAAAATATTTCTCCTTTTGTTCTTCTGACCCATTTTGGTCCCATTGACTCCCCAACCCGCTTTAAGCTAACACCAAAGTCACAGAGCATTTAATTTTACCATCAGTGGTTCAGAGTATGTTGCCATGGTAACCAGTAGCCTCTGCAGATCCGAACATAAGTCACTGGAACCTGAGGCTCCATCAACGTTTCACCATTTCTGGCTGGAATCCTGGTTCGTTACTCAGGAAGCTTCCAGAGGAACGGACCAGGCTGTCTGGGTCAGAACCAACACCAGTCCTGGACTTCGTCATGGTAACCAGCTCCTGTGTCTCTTTGTTGCTACAGATCAGCCAAAGCCGCATGTCAGCAAAAAGAAGGTTCTGATCGACCCAGAGCTCCAGAACCAGCAGAGGAGCTCCAGTCCAGACCAGGAGGAACCAGAGATTAGACAGAACCAAGGGGAACCAAAAAAAGACCAGGAAGAACCAGAACCAGAGATTAGACCGAACCAGGAGGAACCAGAACCAGAGATTAGACCGAACCAGGAGAAACCAGAACCAGAACCAGAGATTAGACCGAACCAGGAGGAACCAGAGTTTGGAAACATGGTGATCAGGTTCCAGCAGGAGACCAGACCGCTGGGCATCTCCTGGTATCCCCTTGTTCTTCTGACCAGAACCGGTATGGATCCGACCAAATCTTCATCAATGATCTTATTGCAGTGAATGTTGATGTAATGACCTGCTGCAGCTGCCGGCGGAAGCAGGCTGGGTCCAAATAGGACGAACTGACCGGAACCGTTTTCAGTAAACCAGGAAGTAAAGTCTGGATTTGAGCTGAAGGTTTTGGTATCAATTTATGAAACTATTATTTATTTAGCCTCATTTAAACATTAATAAACATGTAACTTATGTTGAAAACATTATTTAATGTTATTGATGATTAATGAGCTATAAATGAACAGATTAATTAATGCTTTTCACATATTGACTAATTACTCCTAATACCAATGTAGCCAATGTTTATTAATGCTTAATAACTCATGAATGTTAGTGGATGTTCACATAAATGTTCTTTCACTACATGTTAGACATGTAATGAAGGTTCAGAGGATATTTAATCTGAGCTGATCCTGCACTGCATCCATAAACAAGGCACTTTCTAATAGTTTGTTCATTTTTGTCTGAAATCTTTTAAAGTAAAGATTATTTATGATTTTTTAATTTGTTTTACTGTAGAGAAAACATGAAAGGCCACAAGTTGCTTTTCTCAAACCAGATGAAGCCATGAGACAAAAAATATTAAAGAATTGACATTTTGAAACGTCAACAAAACAAATATCTCAGATAGTTCCAGTAATTTGACATAAAACTGGATCAAACCTGGAGAGTCAACTGTACGAAACACGCAGCAGAATATCTGCATCACTAAATGAACATCAACGAACATCTCAGGTGAATGTGGTAGAAAATAAACTGAGGCTTTTATTCTCCTGTATGATGATGAAAAATAATTAGATGAATTAAACTGAGTTTCCCCTAAAGAACTGAAACATTTAGTTACCAGACAGAGAGCAGAGATTTCCTCTCAAACAAAACTTTATTCACACCTGAAGGATGAGAAGCAGCAGACGTTCAGTTCAGAACAACCAGCAACAAATCCCAACCAATCACAGCCTATCAGATCAAAGATGGCCGCCGGTCTGGCCAATCAGCTCTCTGCAGCTGTAATGTCCTGAAGTTTCCCCGACTGACAGAAACTCCTATTCTCCAATAGGATATATTCTCCTTTAGCCTCCAGAACCTGCTTGTGGTTTCAGGACAAACTGCTGACCAGTTTCTCGTTGTTCCTGTTTGTCCTTCCAGACGTCCCAAAACAACATGTCTGCAAGACGGAGGAGGTTCTGGACCAGGAGGAACCAGAACCAGTTGAAGACGAACTCTCTGATGCAGAACATTTCCCGACTGAAGAGGACCAGGACAACCAAGAAGGTCCACTGATGAATGAGGACCTGGAGGGTCTGGGACCAAACCAGAGGGAACCAGAACCAGAACCGCCTCATCAGGAAGTCGGGCCTGAAGAACCGCAGCTGCCACCGGACTGCGACGCCTTCATGAAACCTCTGTCAGATGAAGAATGTGAGCTGGAAGCAGACGCTGATCAGAACCTCCCTGAAGCTCAGGACGGTTTTAACCCAGATCCTCATCAGATCAAAGAGCTGGAACAAAAACTTCAAAGAACAAAAGACAAAGAAAAACGTCTTCCAACCAAGTCCAACAAACCTGAAAGGAAAGTCAGAAAGAAAGGAAATGTCATTTTTTGTAATACATGTGGGAAAAAGTATCTTTATGTAAAATCTCTAGTGACTCACATGAGAACCCACATCGTGAAGCCGGACTCATGTGAAACCTGCGGGAACAAGTTCAGCTCTGCAAAGGCCCTGAGAATCCACATGGCAGAGCACAGCCTTCACAAGCTGCACTCATGTGAGACATGCGGGGAACGCTTCTCCAGGGAATCTTCTCTACTGACGCACATCAGAAACCACAGCGATGAGACAACCGACCCATGTGACGTTTGTGGGAAAAGATGCTTGACTGGGAAGGCGCTGCTGGTCCACATGAGAAGGCACAGGGCTGAGAAGTCCTACTGATGTGGAGCCTGTGAGAAAAGTTTCATCTCATGCTCTGGTTTACAAACACATGAGAAACTCCACTCATGTTTGTGGGAAAACCTTTTCCTCAGCCTTTCATCTGAACTCTGAGTCCTGTGGGGAAGTTAAAGCAGCAGAACGAGGGACTCGATACAAAAGCCTGATCCTCATTAGAGCTCAATCAGCCGTTCGCTCATATTCCTGTTAGTCTGAACTGTGCTGTTAAACCAAAGGCAGCCAGAAAGTTCCTGAAACTGAGAAAGAATGAAGCTCCGCTGAGATGCGTTGGAAGCTACATGTCTGTGAAACGTGGCATAAAACATAAACTAATGAAACTACAGTAGAGAAACGGCTCATGATTGATTAGATGAATGGCTCTCAGTCAATGTGGTTGATGGAAGAAAGTTCCTGAATATTAACTTGGTTCATCCCAAACCTCAGATTGTTCTGCTGGATCAGCTGTTAAACAATATTCTCAGTTTCTCTTTATTCAAACACAAGTGACATCACAAAGGTCAAAGGTCTTTCGAGCGTTAAGTAGTGGGTTTCATGGTTTTTCTGTTTTAGTTTTGGACGTCCTGGTTCTTCTGACCTGTGATGAACTTGACCTCTCTGTTCTTTATTCTCTAGTTTTAGATTATTTAGATTTTGTTATGTTTTATTATATTACTGCTGCTTCGTAGTTTTTGTCTGCAGATCTTTGTTTGGCATATTTTAATAAATGTTGTTTCTGAGCTGCTGGTCAAACAGTCATGAAGAAATGTTGACAGTTTCCATATCAATGATTTTTCTGTTCTTAAACTTTTAACTGGATTGGATTTTATGAGTTATTTAAAAAAATAACTTGACCTGCTTGGGAAAAAATACTATTGACAAAATGAAAAGGTCTTTGTGTAAATTCAGCTGTGATTAAATTGATCTGTAAATGTGATCAATCAGTTTTAGATGTTTCTTGAATCAGTTATTAAATATTTTTTTAAACTCAAAGTCCCTCATTTCCTGTCTCTGTTTCACAGCTTGATAAATATCAGAACAATCTATAAATAAAGATGATTTAAACCTTTGGGTTGAGTTCTGGTCCGGTCCTGATGGACCCGGTGGAACCGAGTCCAGTTTGGATATTTTCCATTTGAAGACCAGCCTGAGTCTCTACATAAGGTTCTTTCCTCGTGAGTCCATCTGGTTTATGAAGTGCAGCCCCACAGCATGATGCTGCCACCACTTTACTTCACAGTAAAGTACAAGCGTCTTCGTTTTTAGTCTTAACGATGGTCATTAGGTCCAAACAGACCAACTATAGTTTGATCTGACATGAATCTGAAGGTCTTTGTTCGTCTCCAAACTGCCGTCTGGTTGAGTTCATGTTTGTTTGGCCTCTTCGTCGCTGAGCGGCCTTCAGTCCCGGTCAGACAGTTTGGCTGTGGATGAAGCTGCTGCTTCTCAGCTTCAGCCAGAAACGCCAAAAGCTCTTTGACTCTCTGCACATTTTGGAACTAAAGACCAAAATCCTGTTTTCGTTTGACTTTCCCGTCGTGTTTTTATCGTCATATTTCAGGAAGTTTAGCTTCAGATCTGTGAAAAAGTGCCAAAGTTAAAGCTGCTGATACCAGCAGCTCCTCCAAACAGAACCAGAACCTCTGCAGGGTCCAGGAGGAAAATATTAGTCAATCATTATTTAGGTATAAATATGTACTGGGTATAATGTATACATTATTAATGCTTCCAGTTCAAAACATATTAAACTGAATATTTTACACACATTTTGGTTTGACTCAAACGTTTCCAATAAATTTACAGCACAAGAAGAAAATATTGTGTCCAGATTTATCACAAAAATAAAGGATTAAAGGAGAATCTGCTTTGTTTCACCACAAATGACAAAAGGTGTGAATGATATGACATTTCTCCATCCAGAATCATCAGATGACCAATGATTGATGACCACTGATTGATGACCACTGATTGATGACCAATGATTGATCACCACTGATTGATGACCACTGATTGATCACCACTGATTGATGACCAATGATTGATCACCACTGATTGATGACCACTGATTGATCACCACTGATTGATCACCACTGATTGATGACCACTGATTGATGACCACTGATTGATGACCACTGATTGATGACCACTGATTGATGACCAATGATTGTCTCACATCCAGACAAAGTGACTCACTGAACGAGGGAGTCTCTTATAGTGGGGGCAATGAGGAGGAGAAGCCAGCAGGGGGCGCAGTGCAGCAGAAACAATAGAAAACACTGGAGAATCATCATCATCATCATCATCATCATCATCATCATCATCATCATCATCATGCCTGCTGCTCTATCTGCGCTCCTCACTCGCAGAATGTATTGGATACATTTACTGATAAGTTTAAACATTTTTTTTAAATTAAATTACTTTACTGCAACTGTTTATTTAAAGTTTCATTTTGGTGATTTATTGTGTTTAAACTTTTTTCCGTTGCAAAATTAGAGCAAATAAAGGATTTGATTTTATTCTATTAAATAGTTTTTCAGTAGTTTAGAGAAAAACTGATGAACGCAGTGTGTGATTTTCCCCAGCAGGGGGCAGCAGAGCAGCAGATTCATATAAAAGCTGTTTTTATGTTGAAGCTGCAATTCTATAATTCTACAATTATATGACATAAAAACTGTTGGTTTATATTTTTTAATATTTTTGCCCAGAAATTTTTGTTTTCATTCATTTTCTACAAATATATTAGTTATGAACACCTTCATAAGGTTTTTATAACTTGGTGTTTTAGTTTAGATCATATTTATAAAGTTTTTACATCATTTTATTGTTTCAGTTTCCATTAAATTTTTATTTAATGTTTTAATTTCTTATAATAAAAATATTTGTTTGATGTTTTTATGCTTTTTATTTATAAATCTTTTCGTTCATCTATTTTTAAATCATTTTTTTAGGTTATTCTCAGTAATAAACAGATATTTTGTTTTCCTTGTTTTCCTTCTTTGTTTTGATGACGTCATTACTGGATCATCTCGGATTTCCCGGAACTTTCTCCCCTTGCATCATTTACAGTCAGTCTGGACCACCCGAACCGTTACCCTGCACATCCGCGGGGAAAACTAGTTCCCTCTTTAAACCGGTCCTCCGACCCGGTTCGACCCGGAACCGGTACCGGAGCCTCGCTGTCTGTCGGAACCGCCGGTGCTGATGGTTCGCGGCGGTCAGAGAGCAGAAAGAGGCGCTTTTTAGGTCGTTACGTAGAAGATGAGTGGCGGGAACGTCGTGACGTCAGCGGAAAGGAAAGAAGTCGGAGGGTATAAAAGCGAGACGTTCAGCAAGATGCGGTGATTCAGACTGAGAGCAGAGCTGACCCGAACCCGACCCGAACCCGAACCGAACCGCTCAGAGACAATAACAGCGATAATAATCCAGTTATTGATCCGGATCCATCGATCAGGTTCTGCTCAGAAAACTTTCCTCTGAAGATTTTAACTTTTTCTCCAGAAACTTTGAGGTGAGTTCATCTTATTAAATATTCATAAAGCTGATATTTAATCCATGATGTTTAAATAAACTCAAACATTTGGATCAGAAGCTGATTAGAGTCACTGTTTATGTCCAGTTTTATAATAACAGTTTTATCATCTTTATGTTAAATAATGTTTTAAATTAAACCTGATATTAAACCAGAGTCTGAGCAGCTTCTTCTTCTTCTATGGTTTTATGTGGATATGATGATTCAGATTGCAGATATGTGGAATTAGCTGAGACCTCAGAACCCAAACAGAAACATGTTGACTGTTATTTAACTATATTCACTTTCTGACATTTCCTACAGGAAAACTAATAAAAATAAAAATATTTCCTTCAGATTTGTTCAAATAAATGCAAAATAAGCAGATATGATTGTTAATATGATTTATTCTGATCATTTGTGTCTTAAAGACATTTTTAACAACATAAAGCTCTTTTTTTTTACGTGGATCTGATTGGCTGCGGCTGCTTAGCTGATTTTTCCGATGCTTTTGCAGTCAGTGAACGCATCACTTTAAGGTTCTGATGGTAGAAACAGATCCTGGTTCTGATGGAGCCCGCAGTTTGGACCCAACAGGATCAATTTATTTCTAGTTGAAGTCATGTTTAACTGTGTTTCCTGTGCAGGCGGCCATGATGGCGGTCATGTTGGCCACGCCCCCAGCGCCCTACGACTTCGACTCCATGCAGCCGTGTTTCTTCCTGGGCGGAGACGATGAGGACGTCTTCCCCAGCCAGCTGCTGCCCGGTCCCGGCGAGGACATCTGGAAGAAGTTTGAGCTCCTGCCGACGCCGCCCACGTCCCCCAACCGGACCCCGCCCCGTTCGGACCCGCCGCTGTCCGCCGCCGACCAGCTGGAGGCGCTGTCGGACCTGCTGGACGAGGAGCTCCGCCCCTCCGCCGCGCTGCAGTCCTTCATCATCCAGGACTGCATGTGGAGCAGCAGCTTCGCCGCAGCCGCTAAGCTGGAGCGGGCCGTGTCCGAGCGGCTGGCGTGCCTCCGGGCCCGGCAGAACCCGACCGGCACCAGCGGGCTGGCGGCTGGAGGTTCTGACGAGACCGGGTACCTGCAAGACCTGCAGGGTGTGGCGGCGACGTGCATCAACCCCTCTGAGGTGCTCCCCTTCACTCTGACAGGCCAGAACCAGAACCAGACCAACCAGAACCAGAACAACCAGGACCAGAACCAGAACCACACCCAGGACAATGGAGTGGCGATGGAGGTCGGGTCAGAGTTGAGTCTGGAGACGCCGCCGCTCAGCAGCAGCAGCGAATCAGGTGAGAATCAGGAAACGTTTGGTTCTGATACAGTGGCGACCCCAGAGGGGGCCCAGAGGGGCCGTGACCCCAGAGGGGGCCCGGGGGGCCGCAACCCCAGAGGGACCCCAGAGGGGGCCCAGATGGGGTCCGGGGGGTCGCGACCCCACAGAATCAGAAAAAGGCTTTCAGAGTCACTTTGTTCCTTCAGGACATGCATGTAAACCCAATAACAATACATTTATCAACTTCAAAATAAAATTTCAAAAATCTTAAAAAATATATAAATCTTTTACAGAAACATTGATATAAATCTGGGCCCGTTTGGCCCCCATGAACATTTTCTGTTCTGATGAAGTTCTGTCTCCACAGAGGAGGAAGAGGAGGATGGTGAGGAAGAAGAGATTGACGTGGTGACGGTGGACAGACGGAGGACGTCCCATCGGTCCCCTCTGGTCCTGAAACGCGCCCTCATCAACATCCAGCAGCACAACTACGCCGCCCCGCAGCCTGCTGGGAAACGGCCCAGGCCGACAGAGAGCCCCACCATGTCGCCGTTGGCGACGGCGGCGAGGCGCGGTCGGCCGCTGGAGCCCCGGTCGGACGACGAGGACGAGGACCGACGCAGGACTCACAACGTGCTGGAGCGGCAGCGGCGCAGCGAGCTGCGGCTCAGCCTGCTGGCGCTGAGGGAGCAGATCCCGGCGCTGGCCGCCAACCACAAGGCGGCCAAGGTGGCCGTCCTGCAGGGGGCGACGGCGTTCATCCGGGCGGCGCGGGCGGACGAGCGCAGGCTGCTGAAGAAGAAGGATGAACTGATGAAGAGGAGCAGGGAGCTGCAGCGCCACCTGGAGCGGCTCAACGGCGTTTAGCTCGTTTTCATGTTGAGTCAAAATGACTGCAGGACAGAAACGGGTTCTATCAGAACCACCGGGTCAGAACCGCCGGGTCAGAACCGCCTGGTCAGAACCTTTATTTATTTACTCTAATTTAACCCAGCTGTTTCATTTGTCCTCCTTTTATTGTGAAATTATTTTATTTTTATATTTTTAGAAATCAAACATGTCAAAATAAAAGCCCTGTTTTGTTTGGACCAGAGGTTCTGTTTTGCTTTGGCCCGTTTCCTCGGAACCGGGTCGGATTCACTGGAGGAGAATTTCGGATTCATTCCTGAGGGATGAACTCAGGAATGAATCCGATCCGTTGAGCCGCTTTCCTGGAATTGATTCCTCCGGCTGTTCCGGGTCGAACTGCGGTCCAATCAGACGTGTCCTCTGAGGTCCAGTTGGCCCGGTTCCTGTCATTGTGTCATCCAGAACCGTCTGACCTGGAAGCAGAGGCCCAGTCGGTTCTGGTTCTGTTCCCTGTGAAGTCAGAGGGAAAACTGGGTGAAGGTTCAACTCCGGTCCGATTAAAGTCCGGATCCGGGAGACACAGAACCAGGCCGGGTCTGGGTCCAAACGCAGAGATAAAGGCCAGGAATGAAACCGTTTCCATCATTCAGGGAGAAATTAACCCTTTAACTGCTTTACTGACAGACCCGAGTGCTTTCCTTTCAAAATAAAAGCATCAGCTCTTTTATCTCACCAGAACCCATCAGAACCAAAGAGGTCCGGTTTGTATTTGGCTGCATTTGCTCCTAAATCTGGACTCTGGCAGAACCGCAGCTTCTTCCTTCCTCTTGCCAAAAACAGTAAAACAGGAAGTGGGTTACACACACTGAGTCAGAACCTCGGCCCAGAACCTCTGGCCAGAACCTCGGGCCGGTCCGCTGAGTCACGGTCCGGGTCTCCAGCTGGTTCTGCTGGTCTGGATCCGTCTGCAGTGAGTCACGACTTTCCTCTTCCTGTCGGATCCTGAATGTCTTCCAGGTTTCTGCTGATCCAGATTCAAACCTCCAGAACCAGAACCAGAACCAGCTTCTTTATGGAGCCATAAAACAGTTTATTGAAATAAATTCCAGTCTGTTGGTTAAAATCAGTTTTATTCATAAATCTGGACTGATGGAGCTGAAATTGATCAGGATTCAGCATCAATACAACGAGGAGGAAGAGGAGGATGAAGAGGAGGATGAAGAGGAGGAGGAAGAGGATGAAGAGGAGGAGGAAGAGGATGAAGAGGAGGAAGAGGAAGAGGATGAAGAGGAGGATGAAGAGGAGGAAGAGGAGGAAATGATCTTTGTAAAAGCATCATCAGGTTCTGGTTTTATGTGGATCCGACTCTGAAGGTTTCAGTCATTAATTATTAACCAGTTTACTGTAAAATCTGATTTCATCACAAGAAAATCCATCCACTGGTTTTGGGCTCCTGGTGAACTTTGACCTGAATCTCAGCAGCATGTGACTCCTGAGCTGGAAGCTGCTGCTGGTTTTCTCAGGAACTCACTTCCTGTTTGCGTTTCCTGATGGATAATCATTGATCCTGCAGTCATGCAGGAAATCTTCACACTGTCGTCAGGCTCCGTACTTTAACTACACCACTCTGAAGAACTGCTTCAGTCTGTTTGTTACGGCTCATATTTCAACTGACAGAACTTCCTTCTTCTTCTCTTTGGGTTTTCCCTTCAGGCGCCGCCGCAGCCAATCATCATTTAGTCCCGTCTCAATATTAATACGTTTGGATGATTCTTTCTCTCATGGTTCGTTTTCTGAACGGATCCAATCTGACCCATTTCTCCTCCAGATCTGAAGAACGTTTTTCCATCCAGTCTGTTTATGAAGATCTTTCTGGGCCTAAAACTTTGTATTTTTAAGGTTAAATATCTTAATTCAAAATACATTTTAACAGCATGTAATCCACTGTAATTGACTGAAACTTTGTCTTTTTTCTCTGATCCAAATGAACTCACAGCCACCGGAGCGCCGCTGAACTCTGACCCCATGGCTGAAAACTTTAACTGCAGCATCAGCCTGCAGACGAAAGACCAGAAAACACCGAGGGAAAATGATTTCATGTGTTTATGTTTCCCGTGATGCGTTCAGGTGCTGCTGCTTAACATCCTGCTGACTTATCAATATTACCTGTGTGATAAAATATCCTTTGATCTGAATTGTTGTACAAATATTATCAAGCAGATACAAAAAAACAGGATCAGTAACATTTATATCTATACACATATTTCTATAGATATACATATGCTCATAGCTATATCCGAATAGATAGATATATAGATATAAACATCGTGTATCATCACATTTTGCATTAATCCTTCCACAGAATACCCATAAATGAATTAAAGGTCAGAGGTCATTCTATCTGTTTTCAGTTTCTCTCATCTCCTTGACAACAGAAATGTTTTCTTCTGCAGTCTGTTAAGCATTTACTGTGAAACCCAGCTGAACAGTTAACCAGGCCTGAAGTGGACTAAAACACACACACACACACACACACACACACACACAACACACACACACACACACACACACACACACAGACACACGCACACAGACACACAGACACACACGCACACACAGATACACACACACACACACAGACACACACACACACACACACAGAGACACACACACACAGAGACACACGCAGACACACACACACACACACAGAACAAATTCTCAGGTTTTACCTTCACAGTCTGAAATGTCCCATAATCGAATCTCTGATCTGCTGAAAATGTTTGAATGAATCCGACCAATCAGATCCTCAGCAGCCTGTCAGGTGACAATATTACCTGTTAAGACTAAACTCACCTTTTACTCCTGCTTCCTAAACTCTGGTGACCTTTTGACCCCTGGAAGCGGATTTGGAGGTCGACCGTCTCAGGTGGATCCTCGATGCAGAACCTGCTGCTGGCAGGTCGCCGCCGACCAAACCGCTTCACATGTGACCCGTTTATTAGTTCTCTGTTTAGATACATGATGATGATGATGAGGAGGAGGAGGAAATTCTCTTCATCATCTTCATCATCATCATCGACCTTCTTTCTGCACAAACTCCAGATGTTCAACACAACCAGGTTTATTCAAAGCTTCTTTTCCTAGAAACACTGAGAGCTCGGTTCTCCTGACCCGACCCGGTTTACTCTACTGCCCAGAACCAGGTCAGCATCTTTATCCTGGGTCAAATCAGAACCACATTAAACGCTGCAGGTGTTGTATTATCTGGTTCTATAAATAACCCAGCAGCTGGTACCGGTCCAAACACGCGGATCAACCTTCAGGTTGTTCAGCGTTTCGCTGTGAAGGTGGAGCTGCGGGCCTGAATCCCCGTGACGGGCGCAGCTCCCCTGGGACTCCATGATGCCCCCCGCCCACGCCTGCAGGGTTTTCCTGCGCGTCGGTCGGCCGCCTCCTCACGCTGCGCGGAAACTGAAAGCGTTTCAGTCAGCAGACCACCGTCGACCGCAGCTGTTTCCACTGCGCTGCTGGTTCTGATCGAACGGCGGCTTGAAGAAAAACTGAAACTTCCTGTGAAAAGAAACTAAATCATGACAACAAACATTTTGGTCAAAAAAATCACAAGTTCATGTTTCTTCAGCATTAAAATGTTTTCACTTCACATTAAAATCATTCATTTGTGGCTGAAGTGAATCTGATCTGTGATGTTTGGGTTTGATTCCTGTCATAGATCCATATTGTCCTTCTGGACCTCGGTTCTGAGAGAAACCCGCTTTAATGCTGTCTCTTTAAATGCAAATAAAGCACGTCAAGCCCCGCCCCCATCCGCATCACAGCGCATCACGCCAACATTTCATTAGCAGATTATCGGCGCAGAACAATCACTGAATGCATCTGGATGTTTTACTCTCCAACACAAAAACAACCAAATCAAAGCCGAAATGCTTATGTAAAAATCTATTCAACAGCTAGCATACAGCTAGCATACAGCTAGCATACAGCTAGCATACAGCTAACACTGCAGATAGCATACAGCTAGCATACAGCTAACACTGCAGATAGCATACAGCTAGCATACAGCTAGCATACAGCTAACACTGCAGATAGCACCATGCGACTGCTAGCAAAACAATGGCCAAGATGTGGCACCAACGTGTAATAAACTCATGAATTCATGTCTGAATTAATCAGAATGAAGAGATCAGATCAGGACATCCTGGAAGCTTTAGATCTGAAACTTTGTCTGTCTGAAGAACTTTGAGGACGAAACTTCAGAAATCTGATGTGGAGGGAAAGAGGAGTCAGTTTTACGTCCAACAACCCAACAGTTCAACTCATCCACTTGGAGTTTTGGCTTCTTTCAATTTGGACGTCAACATTTCTGGGTGGGTTTGTGAAATTGCTTATGTAACCTCTTTTAATTATAATGGCCTTTCATCAGCTCTGCGTTGTGTGAACACCGGACCAGGACACAGGATGAGCTAAAAATGTAGTTTATCTGTGTGAAACAGAATATAAAATAATCAGGGACCAGGTTCGTTACAGGCGGTACAGCACCCTGTGAGGAAACAGTATTTGGCGTTAGCAACAAACTAACAGAACATCCACCAGAACCGTTACAATGTTCCTAGTGAATCTACCTCGCGCCCATCTCTCGTGAACTGGCAACGAGATATCTGGGTTCCACCAGGAGGGGGTGCTGTTTCACCCATTACAACCGAACCAAACTTGGAAGTAATGACAAGTGGAATTCTGTACAATATTAACTATGTTACACTTAAAATGAAATCCATGAGTTTATTAGCAGCTCTGCAGCAAACGTGACGTAATTATTCAAAAAACCTGAAAAAGGAAACTGCATGGATTGAAAACCTAGCAGAATATTTTACAGCAACTTTAGCATTTTTACTGAAACTTTATAACAAGTCACAATAAAAACTAAAACTAAAACTAAAACTACATTTCCTCTAGTTGGACTTCTAAATCCAACAGAAGTCAAAAAACACAAAATGTGTCCATCAGAATCATACAGAGTTCTGGTTGGATTTAGACGAAAAAAATAAATAAACCAGTAACTATAAAAAAGATTTCTACGCAGCATCAGAATAAATTCTACTTTACGGCTCTGCTATTACAGAAAACAAAATGTATGTAAGATTTTCAGGCATTTTCCCTTTAAGTTCATGTTTTTCCTGTTTAACTGAAGGTTTTTTATAATTATAATAACCTTTCTGCCTGGAGACACTAAAAAAGCAGAGCTGCTTTTGAAACACAATAAATGGAACATTGATCAGCATATTAATGAGTATTGATTATTTTGATCATCATCAGGATGTTTGTTTCTGGTTTCTCTGTGGTTTTATTGAGTTTTATGACTTTTATTTTTGTGTTTTATGAACACTTTGCGCTGTTGTTGATTAAATGTGCTAAACAATAAACTTGATTGATTGAAGCAGAAAAATCCTTTGGATCAGCAAAGAGATGAGAACCACCCCAGACTGGGATTTGAACCTGCAACCTCTCTGTGCAGAGCTACACAGAGTTAAATACAACTTTTAAATTCAAGAGAAAATGATTTTCAGTGATTATTGTTTTATCTGCATCAAAGAACTTCAGGGAAAAAAGAAACAATCAAAAATGTTCCAAAACAATCAAACATGAGTCACTGAAGGAAACATGACAGATTTTATTTTACACATTTTAAGGGGAATTTCCCTTTAAATGCATCAGTTGTTGTGTGAACTGAAGTCAGAAACGTGTTAAATAATTTTAGCCTGAATGAGTCAGAGATCAGAGTGAGTCACAGTGTGTCCTGCTGCACAGCGGAGGCAGAGTGAGGCTGAGGGATCACAGCGTCTGCTGCTGCTCACGCTGTAAACATCCGGCCTCTGGAGTTGGAGTGTGACTGAAAGCCACAACCTGAGGCGACTTTCCAGACAGATGTTTCACACCACTTTCTGTCAGCAGGTAGAAAAACTCAGAGTGGAAACTCCAGAAACTCAAGTAAAAGTTTTACAGAAGGAGAAATGGGAGCAACTGGTTCAGCATCTGGAGATTTTAGAGAAATATGACAGAAAAACTGTCAATATGTAATAATAATATCGGCGTTCAGGCACTGAAATTTATGTATCTGAGCTTCATAAGTTGTATTATTTAGAACATTTCAGATCTAATCTATGAGAAAATCTGCCAGTTGGCAAATTTTCTGAGAATAATTTGGAGACAGAAAATCTGAGAGCAGAATGGAGTTTGGTCTGTTTCAACACCGTGAAGAAAAAACAAAAAAAAAACAAACAAACAAACACCGTGAAGAAACAAACAAACACCGTGAAGAAACAAACAAACACTGTGAAGAAACAAACAAACACTGTGAAGAAACAAACAAACAAACACTGTGAAGAAACAAACAAACAAACACCGTGAAGAAATAAACAAACCGTGAAGAAACAAACAAACACCGTGAAGACAGCCTGCTGAGGTCAGTCCTCAGTCCTCTCTTGTCCCTGGGTTTGGGTTAGTTCTGGTTCTGTTCTGGTGTCTTGCCTTGTCCTCTAAACTCTGGTTGGTTTTTGCTTCACAACCCTCTCAATGCTGCAGGTATTTCTGTTTATAGTGTAGCTTTTCTCCAGCAGGCTTTTTTCTTCCACTCAACTTTCCACCGACAGTATTTATCAGAACTGGACAATTCTGTCAAAGAATCTGATTTTAGATGTGATGCTGTAATAACCTGAGAGTTAACATCTACATATAACAATAATGTTCATGATCTGGTCAGATTATTTTTATGAACAATGATTTGGTTCTTTCTGAACCCGGTGGATCAGAACCTGCAGTCAGAGTTCCTGCTGTCCTCTCTGGACGTTCAGCTTCCTGGTTTTGCTGCTCATTTCATTCAGATTCAGATAATTCTGGCTCTGGTTCTGGTTCTGATGGAGGTTTCTCCCTGTTAAAGGGGAGTTTTTTGATCCCTGCAGGTCAATGACTCCATGCGACCTGCTGGCTCAGAAACTTTAAACTAATTAGACTAATTAACGGAGCTCCGATTGATCATCACCTGGAATAAATGATCAGGTTCATCTCAGCTGTTGGGTCTCAGCAGCTCATCTTAAAACTTTCACTGGTTCTGAACTAAAGCAGGACTTTTATTCTGAAAACCCAACGATGGAAACTGGTGGATTTCAAACTGGTTTTTATTCTGCAGGTTCCTGGATGAGATGAAATGAGAGTGAGGGCAGAAAAACCTGCATCCTGCTGCAGAGGCTGAAGAGCTGCAGCCTCTGATCAGCCTGTCAGTCACTCAGTCACACCCAGGAGTTTCCTGTTGTGCTCCACCGACAGGAAGGAAGCTCCTTATATGGAGCTGTAATAATGACACGTTATTACAGCTGAAAACCATTCAGTCATAAAACATGTTCGGTATCTGCATTAATTATTACAGCTGAAAGTTATTAACATTTATAGTTTCTAATGATGAAATTTAGCCAAAAGTTTCAACAACTTTTTAAAAATCATTGAACGTTTTTCTGAGTGGGTCGGACAGAACCCCGGATCATTTACCAAATCCTGACAAACTCACGATAACCAGGATAAAAACTAAAGATTCGTTTTTAATGAAATAGGTTAATTTAACCCTTTGTGAGCCGCAGCGTTCAGCAGCTGACAGGAAGCTGAGCGTTTCTCCACCTGTGGGCCCGTCCCACTATCTGCCTCATAAGAAATAAAAACCTCTTTCACCTTTATTTTTAGCTGCAGCAGCTGGAGAAAACGTTGATAAAACTGATAATATCCGACCTGAATAGAGTCGGTTATGTTGGAAACTGGAGCCAAAGCCTCAGGAGATGAACACAAAGCCCTGTTGTTCCCCACAGCCGTTGTCATGGTTACTGAACAGCTGAAACGCAATCAGGTTTAAAACTGCGAATGTTTGAGACGCATTTACTGAGGAGAGATTTCATTAAAGGGACCAGATATGAGGAACAAGCAGGTTTGAGATGATTTGAGCTTCATCCTGCTGGTCACTCAGACGTGGTTTAATATTTAATCAGAGAAACTGAAAACTGCTGCAGTTTGATGCTTTCAGACAGATAAAGAGTTTGATGAGTTTAGTTTGATCTGCTGCAGGACCTCCAGCATCCGGGTCACCTCTGGTTGGACCTTCCTCTCCTCCTCACAGGTCCAACCACCAACACAGGATCAATTCTGCCCCCTGCAGGCCGCGGTGGTCATTACAGCCACTGATCCAGAATCAAAAACCTGAAAACAAATATTCCTCAAAAGGTAAACAAGTATTCACTTTTATACACGAATTAACAGATAGTTAATATTTACATAACTATACATATTAATTCATGGCCTGAGGAAACTTTTGCTCCAACTTTTCCTGATCCTGACTTTGGTTTGTTAATGAAGCTGTGAAGAAAATCCACCAACTTGGGAATCTTTAGTTTCCTTCTGTTTCACAAGCAGCTCAGCACAGAGGCAAAGGGAAACCCTGACCTTTGACCTCTGGTTGGGCCAACTGCACTCAAGGCCTGGTTTGTTTCTGATCGGCCACCAGGGGGCAGTGATGTCTGGAGGAGGGTGCTGGAGCATCGGTCAGGGCAGCGGTCCTCAGGGCCAGACTGCATGTTTCAGGTGTTTCTGCTGCTGCACCTGGTTCAGAGAACAGGTGATGAAGCAGCTTCTGCAGCAATGCAACGGAGGTGATGCAGCTGTGCTGGAGTCCACACTCAGCAGAAACATGCAGGCAGCGGTTCCTGAGGACGGGGGCTGGTACCACTGCTGCAGAACATGACCAGAACATGACCAGAGAACCACCAGGTGGCGCCAAACTGCAGGCGGTGAACCGGACCGACCCGTTTCATTCAGCAGCAGATTCACATTCTCTTCCAGAAATAAGTAGACAGGAAGTTTCCTTTAAACTTTTTCAATCAGAAAACACTGAGGAGCTTCTAGGAAGGTCAGCAGGTTCACTGCAGACTCACAGCCAATAAAAGACCCTGATGTTCAGTCACGGCATCAGCAGCAAGTTCTGAAAGAAAACCAGTGAGCCGCCAGCACCAACTGGGAGACTGCAGCCACTCTGGCAGCCACTCTGGCAGCGTGTTGCAGGAGAACCAGAGCTTATCAGAGGAACGTCTCTCCTTTCTGCTGCTCACCAAAACAAAGAGCAAAATGGAGGCTGCAGCTGGCAGGAGGTCAGAGAGCGCCTTCCTGAACGTCCAGGCGGTGGATCACCTGCTCGACGTGACGCAGTGGGAGGAGCTTAAACTCCAGGTCAGAGATAATCTGTTGGATTGATCCACATTTACCACTTCATGAAGCGCTGATAAACCGACAACAACAAATCAGAACCAACCGGTTCATCACATTGAAACAGAAATGACTCGTTCGTTTTATGTTGGATGGTTTTTTTCTGGTTGAACAAAGAGATTAGACTATTTAGTATTTCAGTTGAAACATTGAAATTAAAGCTGAAATATGAAGAAAAAGGTCAGAGGTCATAATATTGAGACAAAGTGACATTTCAACATGTTGGATCAGGTTTCAGAAGCTGAAGATTTAAACTCTTTCAGCATCATTATGTCATTTCTACTCTTACTTCTTTACTTAATTAGGACAGCCATGTGTAACCATGGCAACAATGTATTGTTTTCAGAACCAGGAGCAGCTGATTAGCATCTGAAAATCAAATATTTCCTGAACTTTGACCCCAAATTTCAGAGGAGCTTAACAGGAGGCTTCATGGATGCAGAGATCAGATCCCCTACTCCAGTGTTTCTCAGTTCCTGCCCTCCATGTTTCTGCAAAACACCTGGATTGAATCTCCAGGTGATTAACAAGCTTCTGCAGGACTTGATGCATCATTTGGATCAGCCGTTCTGAATAGAGGCACATCTAAAACATGCAGCGCTGGGCCTGAGGACTGGGACTGAGAAGCAGTGCTCTACTCCAACATCTTTCTAAAGGAACCACCAAACAGACAGAAAGAGGAGCAGCAAAAGCAAAGGAGCTGGATCAGCAGTGCCAGCTAACAGCTAATGGTGTCGAGTTTCTGTGGAATATCATCTCCTGCCTTTGGAAAAATAAAGGAATTTTTTACTGAATTTGTTTTTTCTCTCATTTCAGAAACCAGGAATTTGAGCCTTAAAGTCATAAAGATGAAAAGAAACTTTTTTTTATTAAAAATGTAAAAATTTTATTTGGCCGAAACGTCATTTAAAACAATAAAACTGCAGCATCGAGATACAAGGAAACTTAAAGCGCAAAACACATAGCATCAGGTCAAAGGTCGAGAACATCAAAATCCACATCAGTGGGAGGATCTTCCTCACAGCCGTACCAAATCATCATCATCATCATCATCATCATCACAGGTTCGTTCAGCTTCCTGACCTCCAGGAAGACGTGAAGCAGCTGAAATGTTTGGACCGAAGCTCCACGCTCTGCAGGCTGGGATGGACTCACCGATCGCTGCGCAGCGTCGCACGAGTCGCATCATCACATCCAGTGTAAGACTACACACACCGCCGGGCGGCGGCTCAGAGTTACAGACCATCAGACACAGAAATACTGGAGGAAATAACCCAACAGTCGGGTCTGAGTCAGAGCTGTCAGGAAACACCAGAGAGCAGAGAGACGGAAACGTTTCCCTTCCTACAGAGTAAAGCTGAGATGTCACTGAATCTGGAATAAAAGCAGCTAGTCGTTGTAATTATCACTGCAGCCATTAGGGGGAGCAAGCACGCCTACCATCAGTTAACTCAGTGTTTGAACGTCCAGCGTCGGTTCTACCTAGCATCGCAACATCGACTGTCATATCAGAAACCTCCACCAGGGGGCAGAATTAAACCTGAATGCAAACACTGATCTTCGTCCCTTCTTCAACAATAAACATCCTATTTTTGAACAATATAAAAATAATAACAAAATAAAATAAAATACAAAGTAAAGACAAAAAACTGAAGTTTTGTTCAGTAGTTCTTCTGAAATTTGGACCTTAACACTTCCCGTGGCTCCGTTCCTACTCAGTGCTGAAGAAGAAGTTAGTTGGCCTGCAGCATGTTCTTGATCTGCTTGGAGGTAGTCTCATCGTTCAGGTGCTTGGTGGTGTACCTGGAGGCAGAGGCAGGTTAGATGGATGGATGGATGGATGGATGGATGGATGGATGGGTTGGATGGATGGATGGATGGATGGATGGATGGATGGATTGGATGGATGGATGGATGGATGGATGGATGGATGGATGGATGGATGGATGGATGGATGGATGGATGGATGGATGGATGGATGGATGGATGGATGTACGGTTGGATGTACGGTTGGATGTACGGTCGGATGTCTGGCTCTCCTACCTCAGGGCGTTCAGCAGGCCCTCCACGCTGCTGGGCGGCTGCTCCTTCAGAACCTTGATGCAGCCCTTCATCTGAAAACACAACATGTCAGTCTGGAACCTGCAGAACCTTCTGGATCAGGAGGTTCTGATCGGTTCTGTTTCTGATTTTAAATTGTTGTTGATCCACCAAGAAAAATAATTTTACTGATGCAAATGACAGAACATCAAAGCTGCAGTATGCAATTCATTTGAATAATCTGTTTTTCTACATATTTGTGTAAATGATCATCAAATGTTCATGAAGGCTGAAACTCGGCGGTTCAGGATGTCGGCGTGACGTACGTCTATGTTGGAGGTTTTGACGAAGGCTCCGGCCGGATGGACGTGGTCGTACAGGATGATGACGCCGACCATCACACGGAGGCAGAACAGAACCGTCTCCTCACTGGCGAAGCGACTGCGGTACTCCCTGTTCACACACACACACACACACACACACACACACACACTGTGAGCATCAGGCCGAAGCGGCGGAGGAAGACCCTACAGTGATGAAGACTCACGGCGTCTCCAGCATCACTTTGCACACGCAGGCCATGGTGCTCAGACAGACGGTCGTGTTCTCGATGGGAACCTCTGGGTTCTGGACAGCAGAGACAAACGGATCATCAAACTGGGGAACCGCTGCGCTCCAGATGCATGATGGGAGAAAACCCAACAGCTGCACCTCTTTAGTTTTCTTTGCAGACATTTGACTTTATGAGTAATGAAGTCAAATGGTGACAAAAATAATCAAATTACATCCAGAAAAACAAATCAAATTTGTCCAAAGATTTTTTATTTTGGTTCTCATATCAGTTTGGACCAGATTCTGAAACCAGATCCAAACCGGGAAGAACTACTAGTCGTTCGGTATGAAGGACCCATTTTGGACCGGAAACTGCAGGAAGAAACCAACCAGCTTTGGTTCTGCTGCTTAAAGCAGGAGGAGTGCGCCCTCTGCTGGTGAGCTCAGCAAACAACGGCTGCTGCTGAAAACCTGATCACATCAGTTCTGCTGTTCAATAATCAATAATTACACAAAACCTGGAAGATTGATCAGCTACAGCTACATTCATATCTGCATTTATTGATTAATGCATTGATTTAGTAAATCTGAAGGGACAAGTTTACTTTATTTAAAGCTTCTCCTGTAAATCACTGATTGTTTTATCAACATTAATCTGGAAAATGTGTAAAAATGAACAAAAGCATTTGTTCTTCATGGCCAGCTAACAGCTAGAACATGACATCACTATGTCTATAAATATGCATTTTGTGATGAGTCTCTGCCTCTCAGAGCTTTGGGGAGTTTAGTGAGACAGTCAGTGGAAGGATTGGACCAACCAGAACCAGAACCCGTCCTGGAGGGCAGAACCCCATTAAATGACAGATAAACTCACATCTGAGACGAACTTTGACGTGGCGTCGCTCAGCGTCTTCAGCATGGGCGTGGCGCTGGCGTAGAACAGAGACATCCGATTGGCCAGCTCGTTGTTGACCTCGCTCCCCGAGTCCGACTGAAAACCAGCAGAACCGAGACTCACAACGAGCAGAAGGACATTTTCACCGGGAGAAAGCTTCATCCAGCAGACAAGTGCAAGGATCTATATATCTTAAATTAATTTGATCTGATTTTGTCACAAATTGAATCTGAGAACATAAACAAGCTTTAAGATCTTCTGATATCCTTAGATTTCAGGTTTTCTAACTTTAAAACAGAAGAGGACTGAGGACGCGTCCCTGTGGCTCACCATGTTTAACAAACAACAGAGAATCTTTCTGACCTGATTCTGCCATTTGTAAAGTTGCACAGTGAAAAAATAACAGCCATAAATAATATTTCCACCATGTTTTCATTCATTTTAACTGTCACAGTTTCAAATTACATTTTTAAACTTGGATGAAAAATATTTAGCTTGGCAGCTGAATATTAAGCTTTCAAACTAAATATTTACAAGCTAAATATTTCAATATTTAACTAACTAAATGTTTAGTTCATACAAAGATTCACACGATCCAGCTTTTATTTTGATAGTGCACTTCCACTTGTCAGTAAGGCAATCTGCATATTAACTAAATATTTAGTTTGGAGTTGAATCTTTGTTTCTCACCGACATGTTGTTGATCCGCATGCGGCTGATGGTCCGCCGGTAGTAGCTGAAGTCGTTCTGGATGGCCGGGTTGGTCATCTGAAACGGGACAGAGCGATGAAGAGGAGGGACCCTGAGGAAGAGGAGGAGGAGGAAGAGCAGCAGACCTTCAGCTCATCGAATCGCAGCGTGAAATGCAGGATGTGGGCGAACTGACGGGCCAGCGCCTGTTTCTGCTCCAGATGTTGGGTCGGAGTGGAGTCGGCGCTGGTCAGGACGTCCAGCAGGCAATGCAGACTGGATTCTGACGGAAAAACACGGAAACTCACCACGGCACTGTGCAAAAGTTTTAAACCACGTTTCTTCACGTTTTCCCTTCAGGACTGAACTGAGATAAAACTGATCAAGACTTGAAACATTTAGAGAACGAATCCGGCTGCTTGGAAGGAAAACATGTAGAAAAGTGGGTCAGGTTGGTAGTTTGAAACCCTGCCATTGACAGAAAGCCGTCAGGAGTCGGTTACCCAGTTTCTGTGAAAACTCGTAGAAAGTTTTGAGCTTGGCGACCAGAGGAACCACAGCGGCCCAGGCCTTCTCCTGAACGCCCTCGACGTTTGGGTTCTGGATGGCCTGAAAACACCAACCACACTTTATCACCAGGAACTGAGCTCAGCACACTTTCAAAATAAAATCCTCTGTGTTCAGAACCTTGTAGAGGCACTGAACACCTTTATTCAGTATCAAACTCTGATCCCAACAAACACAGGATGTTTTCTAAAGAGCTCAATTAAAGTCTAAAGAACAACAATGATCATGTTTTTATTACCTCATGTTGCCGTTTGTAAAGTTTCACAAATTAACAGCAATAATTTGAAAAAATGTGGATTAGTTTTTCAGTCTTTTTTTCTCCATCTTTTTCATTCAATTATAAACGTCACAGTTTCAAACTAAACATTTGAATAAATCCAGCTCTCTGAATGTTTAGTCTTTGTTATATTTTCATCAAGCTGCTCGCCTGTCGTATTTCCTCTCCTGCTCCTTTGTACGTCTGCAGGTCCTCCAGGATGACCTTGGCCTCCGTCAGCACCTGGTTCACCTTCTCCCACACCTCCGTCTCTGACTGCGAAGGCTGCGCGTCTGGAAGAACAGCCTGGAGTCACTATCACAACATCTGCTGCTGCTGCTGCTGCTGCTGCTAACAGATTCAATCCGTCAGAATCTCTGATTCCTACTTTCAAAGTCCAGGAAGAAGTTTCCAGCATTGTTGTCGATGTCTCGGGTCAGCACCTTGATCAGGTTCCCCATGCTGCCGGCACAAGAAGCAAAGACAGACAGACAGAGGAAAAACTGTTAGCCATGTCGCTAACGTTAGCACAGCACAGTGGGTCTCATTACTGAGAAAAAACTGAAGTGATGCGCCTCACTGGTTACCATGGTGACAGAATGATGCTCCGGCGTCAAGACTTCATCTAAAAACCAGATTCTACATCATTCAAGCAACAGAAACTTTTATCAATGATCTGACAGATAAATTACCTGTGAAAAATATTCATTACTGAAACAATAATCCTCACATCCACATGACTACAACCAGGATGCTAATGCTAATATTCAATCATTAATAATACTGTTAGCCAGCTAGCACAATTTCTGCTAGCTAACATTCAAATCTATATTGAAATGTTAGCCTACTGGCAACATTACAGTTAAATGCAGACAATAGTTACTGTAAAATTATCCTGCGAACATTCAATTGTTGATGATGTTAGCCTAGCAATGGTCATGTTAGCATGCTAACACATTACATTATTATATTCCCCATACGCTAGGCTAATGTTGTCAAACATAAATGACAACATTAAACGCAGATTGCCTTTAAATTCAACAAGAACGTTTCATCTGGGTCAGTATTTCTGGTCAGATCTAAACAAGAAACAAAGATGCAAATGAAAAACATTCAGCTGAGGTCTCACTTCCTAATTCTCAGAAAACGCGACGCAACACAGGACGAGAGTCCAGAACGTGAAACAGAACAAATCCAGTTAAATCCAACTTCATTCCCTAAATAACAGCATGGAAAGAGCCAGAGATCATAATGAATTACCACGATGATCATAATGATGATCATCATTATGATCATCATTATGATGATCATGATGATGATGATGATGATGATGTGCAGGATTTGAAACATTTGGGGTCGATGGTGTGATTGAGGTTGAAAACGTCTTTAATCATCAGAACAGTTGAAATATACAATCTGTTCTCATTTATGTCACTTTAGAGACTTTTAAAAATGGATTTACCAATAAAACTGATTTTAGCAGTAAAGACTCAGAATATACAGTAAATATACAGTAAAATTCATATTTATGTTGGTTACGTTTGTTTCTGACAAACCATTTAAAGTCCAGACATGTGAATATTTGAGTGAGGAAACCCTGAAGCTGCGTTAAAGGAGAAGTAACGCTCGCAGCTTCACCTTTATCTGGAGAGCATTTCATGCTGTCGGGGTGGATTTGCTCTTTTGCTCTGAAGCGTTCGCCGGCTGACAGTTTGGCAGTTTGTGGCTGCAAGCTGAAGTGGAAGCGACGCCTTCGTGTTAAAAACAGAGAAAAGAGGAAGCAACAAAGTCTCTGAAAGTTTGGCCTAAATTTAAAACAGAGGAAGTAAAACAGGCTGAGCTGAGTTCAGGTAAGAAAGGCAGAAACAAACGACGGCAGAAACCATTCATCATTGGTTCCTTGAAGCATCAGACATTATTTTATTCTCCAAACCATAAAAAAGATTTTCCTCCAGCAGAATCATTTCATTTACTTCCTTCAATAAATAAAACTTTGCTTTTCCTGCAGTTGGAAGCGTTTTGAGCCGCCGATTAAAAACAACCTGCACAGTTTCAGTGATCATATTTAACCCGACCAGCTCTTTAAAATGGACTTTTACTTCCCCAAACTGAGCCGTGATGGACTCTCGCTCTGAGCTCAGGAATCTGACGCCTCCGGCTGAAATGGGCTGTGATTGGTCAAGTCCTGATGTGGAAGTTTCACTTCGAGACATGACGGCTGCTATAATCACAAGGTCATCTGATCATTTCCTCCATTTCATGGACCAGCCCGGTTCCAGAAGGTTCTGGTTGTTTCCTCCAGTCTGATGATCAAACTGAAGTCCTGCTGCTGAAAACCAGGACCAGTTGTTTGACTGGTAACCAGTGTGGGAGCTTTTGCTGGGCGTAAAGCCGGCCTCCACCCAACGGTTCGTCTTTCTAAGTGATGTTGGGTCGAGGTTCTTCATGTTGTCATAAACCGGATCAGTAAAACATTCAGGAAACTTTTTCCTGAGTGGACAAACGTCAGTGAAGCCCAACAGTTTAAACAAAGTGACTGTGGTTCAGACAGAGAGACGTCTGACCCGTCCGGCCCGGCGTTGCTCCGACCCGTCCGACCCGCTGCTCCGTCAGATTTTCATTCTTTATTTGGGGATTCATCGGTTTGTTGCGGCGTCCTGCAGGACCTTCGCTGGTCTTCGCTGCAGCTGCTGCAGCTGCTGCTGCTGCAGCTCACTTCCTGTCCTGCTTTTGCTAAAGTCTTAGAATGTTTTCCAACTTCTTGTTTCACCAAATGGAGGCGTCAGATTTTCGTGTTGGAGGATTTCTCTTTAGTCTTTGGCTAAAGACCAGGGGCCATTTCTGCTGCTAGCGCTGGGCTAGCATGTTAGCTTTGGTTGTATTTACCCAGAATGCCCTGCGTTGTAATTCAGATCCTGCTTTTGCAGGGAATGAAATCAGAGCAGGTCAAAGGTCACCCAGGGTGATGTTACAAATGGTTCCAGCTGAACAGAACTTTGACCCAGACAGCAGAACCTGAGGCTAACCGCTGCTGAAAACGACCAGCTGTGTCTGCAGCAGTCCAACAACGGCAGCATCGCTGCTTCAGGCAAACATCTTGGTTTTTTTTAACTCTGTGGCGTTTCTAAATATATTGATGAGCTGAGCCTCCAGCTTCCTCTCTGTTGAAACGAAGCGATCAGAACCAGTTCTGACCAGGTTCTGGACCCGAACGCAGGAAACCTTATGGCTCTGAATGTTCAGACTGATGCATTTTAACCCAAATATCTCTGATCATCTGGTAGAATCGCATCATTATTACCACATAAAAACCTGATTCAGAGGAAAAAAACTGTTTGAAGTCTTTAAGTTTGGAAGAAAATGTTAAAGTTCTCAATAAATCTGGAGTTAAACCTCTCAGTTTGGACGAGAATAGAATAAAAATGTCCTTTATTGTTTCCAAAATATGCATTAATGTTTGAGAATTAAAAATAAATTATTTCTGTTGACAAAAGTAGAGATATGCAGAGATTAGCAGGGATGTGAATATTTACTGTTTACTCTTTAAAATAAAATATTTTTTTTATAATTAAACACAAAACATATTTATCTTGAGTCAGAATTTATGAATAAATTGTTTGACATTAAAAATCCTCTAATTATTTAACTCTAAGGCCATCGGCTCGTTTTGTTCGTAAAGTTTTAATAAACAAAAAGATAAACTCAGAAACTTCTTCTGGAAATGAATAAAATCCTAACCTTCATATAGATTCTGAACCAGAACCAGAACCAGAACCAGAACCGCTGCCCGGACCAGGTGTGTGGTGACATCATGCTTGGAGGCGGAGCTTCATATTTTCTAATGTTACCTCTAATCTGAACTAAAGGTACTTTCATTCTGCAGCCTGTAGGGTCAAAGGTCAGATGTGAAGAAAGTTCAGCTGCAGGTTGATATAAACATCTGGTTAAAGTTTATTATTATGTTTTATTAGGTGCCTTTATTCTGAAAGGTGTATTTTATTGTGAAGGATTCTGAGCTGAAGAATCAGATGATCTCTAATCTGGTTTGTTTTGGAGTTGAAACTCATATGAAAGGGCAAAGGTCAAACTGTTAATTTATAATCAGGTTATCGCCTGATACAGATCTATTGATGGTTTCCTGTTCCTGAATGAGAGACGACAGACGGAAACAGCCGAACAAATGAAAAGCGGCAGAAACTGAAAGATGGTTCAAATCCCAAAACCAACTTCAGTTTCACTTTTAAGCTTCGTTTGATTTCACGGTAAAGAATGAACTGGATGATGCAGACTGGATGATGCAGAGCTGATGAATCTGGACCCGAGTGGACCGGGCCTGTAGAACCCGGAACCGGTCCAACGGACCCGCTGGTTTAACAGCAGTATAGGAGTGTGTGGAACAGCCGGAGAACCCGGCAGGAAGTACAAAGTTTGAACAGTTCACTTCCATCAGAACATCCAGCAGAGCAAATAATCCAGATTACAGCAGAGACCAGATTATCATCTGATAGTTATTATGATGTGGTTAACAAACCAACTGATTTATGATACACAGATTATCAGAAAATATGTTAGAGACGCCCTGATGTGTGGCATTAATATCTCTATTATGGTATACATGCATATTCTGCTGACTCTGCTCTTCTGCTTCAGTTAAATTCCCCACAATCTGCATCCCTGTCACATGACAGGGCAGAGGTCACATGACAGGGCAGAGGTCACATGACAGGGCAGAGGTCACATGACAGGGCAGAGGTCACATGACCAGGCAGAGGTCACATGACCAGACAGAGGTCACATGACAGGGCAGAGGTCACATGACCCTTAAACACAAGATGGAAATGAACATCAGTTCTTCATATCGGCTCAGTTTATGTATTAATTTAAGTCAGTTTAAAAAAAAAACAAAAAAAAAGTTTTTTTGTTTTTTATTTTAATATTTTTTCAGGTTTTAACCTTCTGAGAGATGTAATATTGCTCATATTTTAATATATTGCAAACACTTTATGAAGACAAAGGCTGAGAATTTAAAGCATTCATTTTGATTAATAGATTTTAATAAGTTCAAAAATGTATTTTTAAGGAGTTAGCCTGTCAGTGAAGCTATTCAAGCTAAAACTAGCATCTCAATGCTAAACATGTAGCAGGTAATGCTAATGTCAGTCTATGGATGATCAGGGCTTCCTGTTTTTTGAATTGGATGTTTATGTTGTCAGTGTATAGCTTTCAATTAAAATGTGATTAATTAATTTCAGACCTATTTGATTAAAAAGTTTCATCAAGTCCCATGTCTAGTTAAAACATTAGTGCCTTGGGGGCCGGAGCCCCCGGCCGCCTGTTGACTCGCATCGCCCCTGGACGGAGCCGCGCTCAGCCCCAGATTTGTCGGGCCTCCCGCTGGCGGCTCTGACAGTCTGAGGCGGAGAGAAAACGGAAATGAGTCCCGCTGCTGGTTGCGGGTGAACGGACTCGAACCTGCAGAGAGGCGCCAGAATCTGGAGGATTTTATTCTCAGGATCTGATCTGAGATCGGAACCTCCATGTGGGTCAGAACCTGCATCGGAACCTCACAGTTCTGCTGCAGGTTCTGCTCCTCCAGCAGCAGCGGTCTGCAGGATCTGACATGTCTGATCAGTCAGGATCCACCCTGAGATCTACCCCCCCCCCCCCCGTCCGGCCCGGACCCCGCCGCCTCCACCCCTCCCCTCCCCTCCCGGCGCCGCGCTCACCTTCACTGATCGCTGATCGATGAGTGCGCAGCGGATCGATGGCCGATGTGCCCGCGGTGCTCCAGGTGTCTCCCGGCGGCCCGCCTCCTCTACATGCTGGTAAGAGTCAACCCGGAAACCGGCGGCACGCAGCGCCGTTAACTATAAAAGGAGTGATTTCCTCAGGAGGAACTGAAGCGTGAGCCAATCAGAGAGCAGCAGGAGACAAGCTGGGCTCCGCCGCGCGCGCAGACCCGAATGGACCATCGGAACCGGCCGCCGGCCCGAGCCCCGCGCAGGTGATCATCCAGGTGATGATCCGGTCCAGGTGACCGTCCATGCGGCAGGTCCGCTCTGTGCGCAGGATCAAAGTTCCTCTGTGAAACCAGACTCCGTTTAAAATCCGTCTGAAATAAAACATTTTCATCAGTTTCCACCTGTTACTGAAAGATTTCCTGCTTCACCTTTACACCAAAACATCTTCCACAAACTTTTATGTTATTCGGCTCCTGAATTGAGTCATTGATTGGATTAATTCTGACAAATAACATCAATAAATGACTCAAATTACAGGGATTTTCACTTCAACATGACTTATTTAGCCTTTTTCCTCCAAAAAATACAAATGTTTTCTATTTGTGTTCTTTTATCTGATCAATGGGTGGCTCAATTAAAAATATTGGTAATCCTGACACCAAGTCAGTTTCAATATCAGATCGATACCAGGGAGATTAAATCAATATTTCAGTTTCAGTTTCCCTCTTTATTTTTACAGTATTTTAGTTTCTCAATAAAACTATCACAAATTTACTTGATTTTCTTTCCACTGATCCTTCTTCCACACTTTATTTAGAAAGCAAAGCACACAAATTAGTTTTTTGTTTATCATTATTATATTTTACTAAAGTATTTTGTTGACGTTTCAACTTTATCTGAATTCTTTCATAGGATTCAACTTATTCATGTTTAAATCATTCAAAAATAATTATTAAATAATTCAAACAACATAAAAATGCCCAAGTATGAGAAGTTTGATTATGATTCCTTCTTAGATATTGGTTTTGGTAATATTGTCTGTGCATTACTTGGCGGTGGATCAACATCACATTATGCAGAATCTCTGCTGCTCATTTTTGCCTGTTTGTCAGGAAATCTGACTTCATTTCACAGTTTCACTATTGCAGGATTAGCTGATTGCATCTCAAGACACTTAAGGCAAACAAGTTCATCATAAATCTGTAATCATTCATTTCATTCAAACACAAACAGATAGAGAGACATTTTCTGACCCTGAATATCTGATTTATGTTTGTATGAAACTGTTTTTAATCTTCAGATAATTCACTTCCTGTTTCATCAGCTGCTCTTTATTATGATATGAAAGATAAAACAGAGAACTTCACACGAAATGTTTAAATGTCTCTTTATTCGTTTGTTCACAGAGCATTTTCTATCATTCTTATGTTTTTTTATTTTTATTTAAATTTACGCAGCCTTTTATTTATTTATTTACTTATTTACTTATTTTACGTTTACAACCTCTGTGATGGACTGGTGAAGGAAGGATGGATGGATGGATGGATGGATGGATGGATGGATGGATGGATGGATGGATGGATGGATGGATGGATGGATGGATGGATGGATGGATGGATGGATGGATGGATGGATGGATGGATGGATGGATGGATGGATGGATGGATGGATGGATGTCCTCCTGATGTCAATATGGGGTCGCTTTTTAATAATAATAATTTTTTTATTGCCTTTATTCACCCATTAAGATCTAGATCCCATTTTAACAGAAATCTGCAACAATTTTTATTGTTTATTTTCATTTTTTTCCCAAAAAATCTGCGTTAATCTTGGTAAATTTGGATCAAATTCAACCTTTGTTTGTAACCATATAATTATTTTTAAATAAATTATCCAGGTGACTCTGACCAGAATGAAACTAGTGGAGAGTTTTTCTCTGTGAACATTAGTGACTCAGACTTGATTCAAAACAGAGAAAAGAAACTGAAATATTTCACCAGTCAGGAGCTCCAGAGCTCTGCTGCCCCCTGCTGCACGGGAGCAACATTACATTTACCCACCGATGGGGTAAATGTGGGAGATAAAGGATGCTCCATTATAATATTGTGGTTGATCAAATTTGATCATTTTGTTCAGATTTTCTCACAGCAGATTGTGTCTTCATGCCGGATTAAAGGAAGTAAAGATCAACTTTAAATGATTTCAAGAAAGTCTGACAGCTTGAATAGAACAGAGAGTACAGTATGGGCAAATTTATAGCACAGGAAAAATACTGTACAGTTATTGAAAAATAATATTATTAAAATAAATATGCCACTCAACAAAGTAATTTAAGAAAAATGCATAAGATGTTTTATTTGTACTTAGAAAACAGCAACAGACAAATGGAGAAAATCAGAGAAAAATTATGAAAAATCAAACCTGTCGGAACGGAGGTCATCTTTCTTGTTTTTAAATGATTTAATCAAAGAAGTAATCTTCTGAATCATTAAAAATGACTGAAAAACTACAGTCACCAAGCCTACATTTCCCATGATCCTCGACGGACACGGAAATACGTCATCACCCGTGACCTTGTTGTCGCTTCCCATTCGGTTCTCTAACAGGACAGCATGGCGAACAAGGAGCCAGGTGTAAGTGGGCTTGTTTCCTTTAATATCTGTGGTTTTTGCGGAACCTTTCCTCCTGTCCGGCCCAGTTCGGTAGAACAGCTCCGTGGTTTCCCGCGCTTTGCTCCGCGGCTCGTGCCATTTAAAAATCAGCGCGCGAGTCCCGCTGACGTGAGGAGACAGGTAGAGCTGATTTAGGAGGATTTAAATGTGATTAGTTATAATATAAATGTCTGGTTTTGCTTTGCTTTAGCGGCTGTTCTAATAAATCTGTTCAGTATTAGTGACTCAGACTTGGTTTAGACAAGCAGGCGGTTTTCTGTCAGGAAAGCTGCAGAGTTCTGCTCAGGAGTCCAAGTTACGTTGAGAAAAGCTCTAAAATAAGGAAACGTTTGAATTTTCTTTAATTTCCAGCTGGTATTCTGACTCTATTAACTTTATCAAAGTCTCCAGAAACTCAACGTTAATTCGGCTCATAAAGCAGGTGTTGGAATGAGATTTATTCTGGTCTAATTGTTATGAAATCCGCCCAGGATCGCCGATTACGCCACAGAACAACCGGATAGTTATATGAGCTCTATGAGAACAGGGATCCAAGCTTTAAGGCCTGGTATGGAGGTCAGGTTTGGTGACCCTAATGCTCTGTGACTGCAGGGTGTGTAGATCTAATCAGAGTTGATCTGCTGTGTTTTCCAGGGTTTTCTGCAGCAGCTGCGGCAGATCGCTGGCAGGATGTCCTCTGGCCCT
Organism: Poeciliopsis turneri; assembly: GCA_922788865.1. NCBI lineage: Eukaryota > Metazoa > Chordata > Actinopteri > Cyprinodontiformes > Poeciliidae > Poeciliopsis > Poeciliopsis turneri. Next base: position 59,627 of record CAKLNU010000890.1, on the reverse strand, counting down.
CAGGGGGCAGGAACCGGACTGAAGCTCCTGATCGGAGCTGGAGCTCTGGCTTATGGCGTGAAGGAAGCTACATACACAGGTAGCCCTGACCTCTGACCCCAAACACCTCCGCAGCTGGCCTGAAGCTCTGCTTCAGCAGCAGAAACAGTTTAGTTTCAGTCCAGTTGGAGGAGAAAACTTTGATTTAAACCCAGTTGTTCCCAGTTCAGCTCAGTGCCTTTATAATCCCATCCAATCTGATTTGTGCCTGGAAAACCTCGGGATCCTCTGGGATCCCACTAATAACCCCAACTCAATAATCATAAATCACAGGTGTCCAAACGTTCAGCTATCTGGGCCAAAACTGTGAGATGGCCACATTTTTTAGTTAAAACTGAAAAGCTCTCTTATATTATACTAAATAGATACTTTATTACTTTATTGTAGAAAAGAAATCTGGGAAACGTGTTGCAGAGTTGCTGTTTGATGTGACAGATAAATATTATCCAAAGATGTTTTGAGTTTATTATCCTCATAAATTATTTTTTACTTAAGGTCAGACAGTGCTGTTTAGTTTTAACAAAGTTTAAAAATAATTATCCTAAATACATAAATGTTAGCATTTTATTTTTCTGGAAAAATCTTGAATTAATTATGAATTCGCTCCATTCTTGAGTTATGGACTGAGGGGCCAAATAAAGCCATCCAGTGGGCTGTAAATGGCCCTCGGGCCACATTTTGGACATCGAGTTATTAACTCTTATCTGTTATTTTCCGGTCATGTGGCTCCAGCAGGAAGCTGCCAGTTAGTGTCCAGTAGAGCTCACAGTGTCTCTGAAGCTCAGAGAGGAAACGTCAGCATCATGCTGTGCATCAGAACCGTTAGCATCCTGCAGGTAACGGTTCGGACCCGGGCCAGAACCTTCTGACTGTCCTCTGTCTGTCTGTCTCTCTGTGTTCAGTGGAAGGAGGACATCGAGCCATCATCTTCAACCGGATCGGTGGGATGGAGATGAACACAGTCCTGGCTGAAGGTCTCCACTTCAGGTACGTTAGCTCAGCTAGCAGCTCAGCTAGCAGCTCAGCTAGCAGCTCAGCTAGCAGCTCAGCTAGCAGCTCAGCTAGCAGCTCAGCTAGCAGCTCAGCTAGCAGCTTTATTAGCTGCATTTAACAGCTGCTATGATAGTTTTCACAAGTGATTAGCATCTCAGAGGCTCAAATCATACCTGAACTTTGACCCTGAATCCCAGAGGAGTTGAAAAGCTTCATGGAGCAGAGAGGAGGTAAACATCCATCATGGTGAACAATAGAAGATCTTTGGCAAACAAAATGGATGAACTTCAAGGCTAAAACAGGATCCGGTCAGAGTTTTATATTTATTATGTCATTCAGTGGAACATGGCTGCTAGATCTTATCTCAGACTCCAGCGTCTCTCAGCCTGGATTTCAAACCAAACAGCCAGACAGTTTTAAAGCAAAAGCAAAGGAGGTGGATTAGCAGAGTTGCTAACAGCCGATGGAGCCATCCAGCCTGGATGCTGAACTCTTAGCATGAGTCTGCCATACAGTCTTCAGTCAGAGGCCCCTTCAGAGTCACTGTGAGATCGACTGCTACTGGAGCTCCCTCCAGCCCGCAGCATCACCAGCCGTAACGACTCTGAAGGAACTTGGATGATCTGAGTTATGAGGACATTTAGGGACTCGTCATCCTCTGTGTGAGGATGAAGGTTTTCCTGCTGTAATCAGATTACTTTCCTCTGGTTCTGACCCAGCTGTCGTCCGCAGGGTCCCCTGGTTCCAGTACCCCATCATCTATGACATCCGAGCCCGGCCCAGGAAGATCTCCTCTCTCACAGGAAGCAAAGGTCAGAGGTCATTTTAAATCAGACCCATGTTTGGTTCTGTGTTCTGGTCCGGACGGGTTCTGGTTCTGAACAGTTCATTGGTTTAAGCCAGTCTTTCTCAAACTGTGTTCGGCGAGTTACTGCATGGAGCAGGTGTCCAAACGCAAACTGGTGGAAAGAAAACAGGAATATCATCCGATCAGAGAAGCTGAAGCTGCTGATGTGTCGATTCCTTTGATGCTCTGCTTGCACATCAACAGCTCTTGTTGTTTTTTCTTTAATTAAAAATTATTAAATGACATTAATTAAACACAATAGATTAATACAATTGATAGAAATGCTTTAATTATTTTTATATTTGGTGCAGAAAATGATTTTATGTTTCTGTTAAAGCCACTCAAGTATATTTTTCTGTAATTGTGCTTCAAAATCACAAATATCCCGAAATGTTATTAATGCACAAAACACAAGGTAGTAAAGTGTTTGACATCATTTTAAAGCTTCGACACTTTCAGAATCTGTAATAACTCAAAATGCCCAAATAGACGTGTTCAAGGCGCCTCTCTTATAGGAAGAAAACGACAGTACATGAGTTAACAGACTAATGTTTTCTGTTATGTTCAGATGTGTTATTTCAGGTTCGGTGATCTGTGACTGTTGGTTAAATGGGTTCAGTCATCCTCAGCCTGAAAAGGTTTGACAAACTCTGGCTGCAGTTTGCTGTCTGCCCGCTAGAGGGCAGCACCTCCATTAACTGGAAGCTTCCTCTCAGGGTTTGATCGTCATGGCAACCACTGATTAATGTAGTTTTCTATTTCCCTTTAACCGGACAGCTCAGCCTCCCTTTTGGTTTTATAATTTATTTATTTGTCAACATAAAGTAAAAATGAACAAAAATATTTTTAATGTTTGTAAAGTTTAAAGATGTTCAAACTTTTTTCTTTTGAGCTAAAATGATTTTATAATACAGTTTTTATTTATTATGATGAATATCTCAGAAATTAATCTCCCTACTTCATCTGGACTGCCGGGTTCTGTCTGGTACCAGAACTGACCCGTTAACCATCCAGAACCAAAACTGACCAGGTTAACCAATCACCTGAACTGTCAGACCTGATGCTGAGCGTTCTGATTGGTTAATGGTTCTGGTTCTGATTGGTTAATGGTTCTGGTTCTGTCAGACCTGCAGATGGTGAACCTGACGCTGCGGGTTCTGTCCCGGCCGCTGGCCTCCAACCTGCCGGTTCTGTACCAGCGTTTGGGCCAGGACTACGATGAGCGGGTTCTTCCCTCCATCGTTAACGAGGTTCTGAAGAGCGTGGTGGCCAAGTTCAACGCCTCGCAGCTCATCACCCAGAGGGCCCAGGTAGGCTCAGCCGACCGGACTGCAGGTTCTGGTGCAGCAGGAAGTCGGTCATGCTGATCCGGCCCGGTTCCGTCCGGCCCGTCCCCGCCTGCAGGTGTCGCTGCTGATCCGCAGGGAGCTGTTTGAGCGAGCCAAAGACTTCAGCATCATCCTGGACGACGTGGCCATCACCGAGCTGAGCTTCAGCCGCGAGTACACGGCCGCCGTGGAGGCCAAACAAGTCGGTGAGTGGACCGGAACCGGGCCGCTTCCGCAGGCTCAGGAGGCCCAGTTCAATCTGAAGGTCTGGTTGTTGTCCTCCAGCCCAGCAGGAGGCGCAGCGGGCCCAGTTCTACGTGGAGAAGGCCAAGCAGGAGCAGAAGCAGAAGATCATCCAGGCTGAGGGCGAGGCGCAGGCCGCCAAGATGGTGAGCTGGACGACCGGGTCGGGTCAGAGCCGGTTCTGGACCGGGTCGGGTCAGAGCCGGTTCTGGACCGGTTCTGAACTCTGTTTCAGAAAATCCAAAGATCAAATTGAGGAAGTTATTCTGGATGTTTTAGTTTCCATGCATTGTTTATGACACGGTGCTTCAAAATGTGCAAAAAGAGCCATAAATGCGTCGTATGCTGCGATCTGCGTTACCACGGTAACCCCGCGTTTCTGCTGACCTCGGCCTGATGATTCAGGACATCTGTGATTTAATTCCTGGATATTTTATTAAACAGTTTCCACATCAACCACAGAAGAAGAAGAGCTGATCTGTTATTGAAGAGTTAAACTGACTTTATGATCAGTTTTACTGTTTACACTTCCTGTCTCCATCTGAGCGCGTGCAGGAACCGTTACGGCCCCACCCACTTGACTCTGTGTGTGTTTCTGTGTGTGTTTCTGTGTGTGTGCCAGCTGGGCTTGGCCGTGACGAAGAACCCCGGCTACCTGAAGCTCCGGAAGATCCGGGCAGCCCAGAACATCGCCAAGACGGTAAGAACCCAGCAGAACTTCCTGTTGGTCCAGACCAGCTGCAGGCTCCACACGACACCTGATAGGGGGGGCGGAGCTGCAGGTAACCATGGCAACCAGCTTGGTAAACTTAGCAGCATCACCTCCAGAACCGGTTCTGGTTCCTGCAGAGTTTCCTCTGATCTGGACTCGCTTTAAATCACAATAAAAACATGAAAGTTTTTGATTAATCCCAATTAAACACAAAGGTTCTGGAGGTTCTGGAGGTTCTAGAGGTTCTGGAAGTCCATTCTGCTCCCTCCAGCAGCTGCTGACAGACGGCCACCAGGGGGCGACAAACCTCCAGGAATCAGCCTTGTTTCAGCTTCTGTTGCTCTGACCTTTGACCCCTAGTTCTCACCATGAGAGCAGAACCTGCAGCAGAGAGTTAATCTGCCCGGCAACAGTTGGAGTTTTTAAAGATGGAGGATAAAAAACAGGAAGCAGAAGGTCGACTCAAACCAGAGAAGAAGAAAAACCAAAAGCTTTATATTTTGTAATGGGTAAAATCTGAAAAGTGTGGCTTGCATTTATATTGACTCTGGATGGAGAACATTCTTCTTAAAGTTTTACTACTGATGATTCTCAGCTGGAGTTGGTCCCTTACTTTGACTAGGCCATCCCCTAATATTTTGGCTGGATGTTCAGGCTCCCACAGCATGATGCTGCCACTGCAAGGTTTTCAAACCGCACCATAACAGTTTCTGCTGCTGGGTTTCTGGTCTCCATGGTGATGCTGCTGGTTCTGCACAGAACCTCAGCCCAGAACCAGAACCAGAGCTTGAAGAGAACCTGGTTATAAAGGAGGCTGAGGACAGATGAAGAGGCACACGCCACACTATTCAGATCTTTTCCCATTAAAAATGAACCATTCTCCTGACCCGACACCTGCAGGATTCTGCAGAACCTGGTTCTGATCCACCTGTGTGCGTCCTGCAGGTGGCGCAGTCCCAGAACCGAGTGTACCTGAACGCAGACAGCCTGGTGCTCAACCTGCAGGACAGAGACAGCTTCATGTGAGTCCGGTCCGCTCCAGCAGGTCCGTCTCACCGGGTCAGAACCAGAACCTCTTCTCCTGTCTCTGTTTCAGGCTGTCGCTGTCCAAGAAGTAAGACGTCTCCTCTTCATCATCTTCCTCTTCCTCAGCGCCCGTCTCCCATCATCCCCCTCTCCATCCAGCCGTCGATCAGAACCCAAACCGGTCTGCTGGCTCCGCTCAGATAAACCCGACCCGGAATGATGCAAGTTCCCTTCAGCGACAGAGGGATGTCAGTCGGACATCTTTACAGAGCCGAACCGGGTCAGGAGGCCGGTTCTGGTCCGGTTCCAGCAGCAGGACGGACTCTACCTGGACTGATGATCCGTCCTCCTGAGGTTCTGCCAGAACCCGGGTCCAAGCCTGGTACAGATGGGCTGCACTGAGGCTGAAGGCCTGGTTTTCTCTGACCCATGAAAGAGGTTCTGAGGTTCTGAACCCGACCCGGATGTTCTACAGAACCAGCCTGAAAGCAGCGCCGGGTTCTGGACCGGTTCTGACATTAAGCTCGACCCGGTTGTGCTGTTGTTCTGGTATTGGATCAGTTCGCTCAAATCCTGATAAATGCTATTCAGACCAGGTCCATTTGGTTCTGGTTCTGGTCGGGTCCAGATTTGTTCTTAACTCCAGATTATAGAAATTAAATGAAATCATCAGTTAAATCAGAACCAGGTTCCTCTATGTTGGGTTTGGACCCGGTTCTGGTCGGTACCAGACGGACCGGACCGGCCGGTGGTTCTGCTGATTTAATTGGTTCTAAATATAATGTCTCATATTTCAGGCCACACAGGATTTCCATATTTGGTCGTGTGTCACATTTAGCCGCTGACATCACTTTGATTCGCCGTGTCGTTCTGGCTGAGGGACAAAACTACAAACCCCAGAATGCAGTGGGGCAGCAGCTCCTTCCTTTCATTAATCCTGGCGACGGTTCCTATGAAGATCAATAATTTAACTGGAGCTGGCAGAAACCCGAGTTCTCTTCCTGGTTTGGATTCAAAATAAAATCCATTTTTTATACCAGATCAGATTTTTATTTTTCTGTCTTTTCTAAAAAAGGAAATTACAAACGGTGTTTATTTCGATCATCCCTTCTGAGTTGTAGGACAGTATCAGGGCTGTGCGATGAGTTTTCAGCTATCAGAATGAAGACGATACCAGAAAAATGTCATCAAATATTCATTGGAATCAGAAAAAAGCATCTAGTGATATCAAGCAGCTCAGTTTGTCTTCATGCGAAAAGCCATAAAAATTATATATCCTGAACGGAGCACAGCTAACCAGAGCTTAGTGCAGTAGCAGCTTCTAATTTACCAGAACAGAAAACATTTGCAGGAGCTAACGCTGAACTGCTAAATACAACAAATTAGAAGCTAAACCACTAAACACACAAACTGACGAGATGCTAATTCTAAACCGCTAAAACAACAGCGGGAGCTAAAGCCAAATCGCTAAGCATGTTATAAAAGTTGGTGAAAGCTAATGCTAACTATTAAAATGATGATAGAGGAAGTTCTACAGAGTTCTGCCTCTAGAGGAAAAACAAATGCATGCCACACTATTCAGAGATATCTAAGAATTAAAACTGATTTTGGGTTTGAACAGAACAAGATTACAGCTGAAGAGCATCTGCTGCGCACACACACACACACACACAGGAATGCAAATGTTCTCTGAGACCCCAGACGAACTGGACCGGGACCGGGTCAGAACCTCAAGATGCTGACGGGGCCGTGACGTCACAGTCTTTGTCCCCGGAGTGCCTCTTGTTCCTCCGTCCTTCCTACAGGGCAGAGACAACACAAGATGGCTGCCGGGTTATTTATAGGCCGAGCTGCTGCTGCAACCAGAAACCTGCACCCAGCCGGGCCGGCAAGGGGGAGGGGGAGGGGGAGGGGGCAACAGGGGGGCAGCAGGGGGAGGGGCGGCCTCCATTGTGTGAGTGACACAAAGCAGCCGCCATGTTGGGAAGCTGCTCCGCTTCTGCATGAGAAAGAAGAGGAGGAGGAAGAGGAGGAAGGTGTGGGGCAGATTTACAGCTCAGAGGGGATTTTTTATTCAAAGGGAGAGGAGGGGGGTAATATTCATGGAGGGGGTAGGAAAAAGGCAAGAGGGGGCTGTCAGACGGAGGCGACGTCTGATTGGCTGCGGCTTCACGCCCCCTCACACCAAGCCTGTCGGCGCGACCAATCAGAGGCCAGGACGCGGTTTGAAAGATGCCAAAAGGAAAAGACAGGCAGGGGGGCAAGAAAGGGGGCGGGGGGTAAGAGGGGCTGATGGGGGGGGGGGGGGGGGGTGAGAGGAAAAAACCCGGAATCAGAGATGATGAATGTCCCGCTGGAGTCATGAGCAGCAGCTGCAGTCTGTTAGAACACGACCCAGTTCTGGTTCTGGTTCCTCCTGATAAATGACCAGCAGAGCTCACTGATCGGAACCAGAACCACAGCTGGTTCTGGAGGGAAGGTCAGCTGCTCTTATTCTGGCTTTAACCTTTATTTACCGCTTTGATCACAGATCCAGACTCTTTAGCAGCATCTGGTGGCGGCTGGAGGAACTGCAGCTCCTTTTATTCCGATTTTTAATTTAAATCTGTGGATAAATGTTTCCATTAAAGCGCTTAGATGTTTGTGTTTCTGTAATAAACACATAAAACCCTGAATGAAGGTGATAAAGCTGCTGAAGGTGAAATGCGGAGCTGCAGTTCTGCGGTCTGACCTCCGTCTTGCTCCTGCAGGATCTGCAGCGCTGCAGCTGCTGCTCACAGGGGGGCGTGGTCACGTGACCAGCCTGGCCCCGCCCCCTCCCATCCTGTTTTCACTGTTCACAAATAAGGACGGATTACCGCTCATCTGCTCCGTCGCCATGGAAACACTGACCTCACTCCGGTGGTGACTCTCAATCTGGGCTGGTTGCCAGGGCAACGGGCTGCTGTTCGGTTGCCAGGGCAGCTCTGCAGTGTCGTCAGCGGCCGGAGCAGAATGCTGTGTGCGGCCAGCAGGGGGCGCTCTACCGGAGCAGTTATTATCACAACCACCTTCATAAAGACATATTTCATTTTTATTTAATAGTTTATCGATTACTTGATTACTTTATTGGGCAGCTAATATTTTTATCTGATATATTTGTTGCATTTCTTCTTTAAAGTCATATAAAGACATTTCTTTATTTTGTTATTTATTCATTTGTATTATATTAATAATTTTTCTTTTAGTTGTAAATATGTTTTTTTCTTCATCATTTTGGTGGCTGATTTATCTAAATGTTTAAATATACATTAATTAATAGAACTATGAAGGTCAGCAGGTTTAAACTTTGCTTCAAACATGTGAATGATAAAAACTTCAAAACTTTACCAAAAAAGAAAATCCCCCACAAAACTCTCAATCAAGAAACGCTGCAAGAAATAACAACAGCAAATATTAAACTCTGCAAAGTCGCTCCTGAAATCAGGATCCTCCAGGCCACTAGGGGGAGTCTGCCACCAAATCACAGGACCAAACTCTCAGCAACGATGAACAGAAGAAACGTGGAGGAAGGAGGAACAGAGGCGTTATCTTCATGCCTTTTTCAGGTTTTTACAGAACCAGTTTGTAATATTATTAATATGAACCAATCAGAACAACTAAAACGTTTCATAATAAATCTGAAGGCTCCAGTCTTTTTCTGACCAATCAGTGAGCCAAACTTTCTTAAAGGCACAGTACCTTAAATGATTAGCTTTAGACCCTTAGCAACCCGACCCAACAGGCTCCCAGAGTCAAAGCTAACTGGGTCTGAGCAGAACTTTTATTCTTCTCGGGTTCTTCAGATTAAGATTTTCTGACAACATCGAATAATTAAAATGATGCTTTAATTAGTTGATCCCGGATCAGAACCAGAGAGCAGGTTTCTAATGAGGTGAAAGGTTCTGGTTCTGTTCGACCCGTCAGTCTGTCTGTCTCTAGGAGGAAGGTTCTGTTCAGTTTCCTGTGATTTAGATAATTAACCTGCTTAATGCAGCAGAACCTCCTGGGACCAACCAGAACCAGGTGGCCCAGTGGCCCAGTTCAGAGACCCGAGCTCAAGGCTGCAGAACCTGCTGGGAGTCAAACCGGCAACCTTGCAGGTACCGACGCTGCTGCAGACGATGGATTTAAATGTGACTTTTATCATGACCTCTGCAGGGGTCAGAGGTCATGATTCAACAAAACAAAAATGGCCTCCATGTGGAGGTCTAAGACCAGAACCGCTGCTCACCCAGTAGAACCCAGTAGAACCCAGTAAAACCCAGTAGAACCCAGTAGAACCCAGGAACCTCGTGGTGATCACCGCTGCAGTCAGACATGGTGGTGGCAGCATGATGCTGTGGGCCTGCTCCACTTCTGAAGGTCTGACAAAAATGGCCTAGTCAAAGTCTAAACCTTCACCCGGAAGTTGCTGCTGGGAAACCCTACAACGAGTTACACTAGAGCAGGTCAAAGGTCATCCACAGTGACACTAGTGTCACTATTGAGTTAGGGTTGAATAGAATTATTATCTAACTTTAAAATCTGATTGATCTCAAAGTGCTGAGAGGCTCAGAGGTCAGAGGTCACACTCCATCAGACTGGAGGGAAAAATGAAGACGATCCCAAAGACTTCTGGGAAAATATTCTGGCTGATCACACAGTAGAGCACGGTGGTGGCAGCATGTTGTTTCTAGCCGGGTTCTGATCCAAACACACCAGCAGCTCTTCCTCTGATTGGCTGATGAACAACATGAAGACTCTGGAGTGGCCTAGTCAAAGTCAGTGCTGTGGCCTGACCTTTAAAAGGATGTTCAAAAGGTTTGGATTATTTTATAACAATAAAATAAAAACTGAATGTTGTGTTGATTTGCCTTTATTAATAACTAATTTGGTTTAATGATCAGAAAGTGAAATGAGCCAAACAGGAAACCAGGAAGTGAAAACCTCTGATCACTTCCTGCTTCGAGCCGAAGTGTTTCTGGACCCGCTCAGTCTGCAGAACCCGAACCGCTCTGGTTCCGGTTGTTTTAGATCTGACCTTCTGTCAGCAGAACAAAGAGCTGCAGCTGACTGAGAAACCCGATCTGGGTCCGGAACCGTCCAGAACCTGGAGGAACCCGTTCCCTCTCCACCGTCCCTCACTTCCTGTTTTCTGCTGCAGACAAAAACAGGAAGTGATCCGATGAGTTTCAGGCCTGCAGGCCGACTCCTGCAGCTCACACACACTTCCTCATTCCCAACCCCCAGAACCCGACCCAAAAAGGCCCGGCTCAGATCGGCTCTCCAACCAGAACCAGCAAAACTGGATCTGCTGCAGGAACCCGAGTTCACAAGCAGAAAAACACAGAACAGCCGGTTATTTCTGTCCCTGCAGGTGTGTGTGTGTGTGTGTGTGTGTGTGTGTGTGTGTGTGTGTGTGTGTGTGTGTTGTGTGTGTGTGTGGTGTGTGTGTGTGTGTGTGTGTGTGTGTGTGTGTGTGTGTGTGTGTGTGTGTGTGTGTGTGTGGTGTGGGTGTGTGTGTGTGTGTGTGTGTGTGGGTGTGTGTGTGTTTCCAGAGGTAAACGTCAGACCCGCTCTGCCCTGCAGGTGGCGCTGCAGCAGCTTCTCTGGATCTGACAAAGTTCTGCTGAAAACCAAAACTGAAAGATTTTCTGGAAAAATGTTTTTCATTCTGTAGAAAATCTCAGCCAGTGAAACATTTCAGGATAATTTTAGATCTTAAAATGATTCAAATATAAATTTATGTTTCTATAAAGTCCAGGTCAGTTCTGGTTCTGGTTCTTGTGACATGATCAGAAGAAGCTCATCCAACTGGATCTCATCACTTTCCTCCTGGGAAAGCACGTGGCGACAGTGGAGAGGAACAAATCCTCCAGCAGAACCAGAACCGGGTCGCCCCAGAATCCGCCCTCCCGTAACCGGGCCTGGACCTCACTGTCCAGAACCAGATCAGAACATCCAGGGAGATGTTACTGAGATCCACCTCCAGGCCAGCGCAGCGAGACAGAACCTGGAATCGTCCTGTTGATCCAGATCCTTCTGCTCCAGTCGGAACAACTGACCTTCAAAATAAGAGCATGAGGAGAAATGTAACTGATGAATTTCAAATCGTTCTCTGCTAATATCAGCTAATGTCCGTTCATATCATTCATATTAACTGAACAAGTTTAAAAATAAACTGATAAAACTGAACAGAACCAGAAAGTTCTGCTGCTTCCTGGTCCAGTGATCCGGGTCGCTGTCCAGAACCAAACATCCTGCAGGCAGAACTGATTTAATGAATATTATAAACTTTAAATTCATTTTAAAAACAAATTTCTTAACATAATTCTTTGAAATGTATTTTTTAATTAGAATTTTTTGTTATTGTTTTCATGAATTATTTTCACAATAATTGATGGTTTTCGTCTTCTGTAGACATTGTATAAAATTGACCTTTGACCTTAACTTGTATTTCTTTAGGAGTAGAAAAAATAGCAACATAACTAAGAGCAAAATACATTAATTTAAAAATTTTAATGAAAATTATTCAGAAAATGGAAGTAAAAAAATAGTTCATCAGAAATAAAAGTTTTTCATATAAAAAATAAATATAATTTAAAATGGGAAAAATAAATTAATTAATAATTTTTAAACTAATAAATGTTACTGATGAATATTTGACTCTTAATTGTAAATATCATTCATATTTTTATATTCTCATAAGATATACTTTCCATCACAATTTAAGGCATTGCATTTATTTATTTCATATTATTTTATGTTTAAAGTTAACCTTTTTAAAACTAACTTAAACATATAAATATTCTGTGTTGGGTTTTTGGTGGAGGCCTCTCTCCTCTAATGAGACGCCGCCCCCGGGGCCCCTGCCCCCCTGGGCCAACCCTCCCTGTGGCCCTGGGGGACCTGCTGCCGGAGCTAATGGCCGACGGACGGACAGACAGACGGGTGGAGCGACGGCGTCTGCAGGGAGTTCAGAGGAAATGAGGCGGGAGAAGGAGGGAAGAAAAAATGAAGAACAAACTCATTAAAAATCTCCACATATCAATAAAATCTCCCAGAGATCAGACGCCATGTTGCTGCAACGGCTCCCATTATTATTGCTGTTTATTCTCGTCCTCCTCTTCCTCCTCCTCCTCTTCCTCCTTCTCCTCTTCCTCCTTCTCCTCTTCCTCCATGTTTGGTCTGAGGGAACTTCTCCTGATCCTCCAGCGGGGAGGGACTCGGCTTCCTCCCGGTCTCAGAGGGCGACTCCCGTATTTTTAGAGAGGCAGACTTACTGGCTCTGCTGAGAGAGGGCGTGTGTGTGTGTGTGTGTGTGTGTGTGTGTGTGTGTGTGTGTGTGTGTGTGTGTGTGTGTGGGAGGAGAAGCTGACAGTGACAGATGGAGCATCATGTCTCTTCATGTCGGCCTCCTGCTCTGCTGAATCAGCTGCAGAACGACTCAAACCGACTCCAACAACAAGCTGCAGTTACTCAGCTTCAAACGTTTCTTCTTCTTCTTCTGCTTCTTCTTCTTCTGCTTCTTCTTCTTCTGCTTTTCTCTCGGTGGGATTTTCCCTCCAGTGGAGGTGATAGTTTGTCCCCAGAGAGCAGCAGCTCTGGAGGAGCTGATAAAAACCAGCAGATAAATGTTTCGGTTCTGTCTCATGTCCAGAACCTCGCTGGTTCTGTAGAGCTTCTCGGATCCTGGAGAACTTCTCCGGTTCTGGACTCGTTCAGGTCAACCTTTGGCTCAGAAGTGGATCTGAAACATGTTTTGCATCTTTAGCTTTCATTTCCTCTGAGCCGCCCAGCAGCAGAGCTAACAGGAAGTTTCCTCTGGTTGTTGCAGGAGGCCGGTTCTGATCCAGAACCAGGCGGCCCGGTTCTGCAGCCAGGAAGCTGTCAGTGTTAAAATGAGGCCTGGAAGCCAGTTGGTCCTCATGTGGAACTGCAGAGTTTAAAACGCTTTAATTTGCTCTTTCTGCAGCCTGGACCGTTGGTCCTCGTTTCACACCAACTTCAGCTTTCAGAAGAAACGATTCTTCTGTTTTTCTCAGCAGCAGAGGAAGTTCTAATGAAACTTTTCAACTAATTCTAACTGAATCAAATTGAATTAGTTGATGCAGATGTAACGTGACACCATTAAACGTGGCTAAATGAAGCTGACGTTCTTAAAGAAACAGTACCTTGTTTTGTTTTTAAATTGAGAACAAAATATTAGTAGTAGTTCCTGTGACTTTATTATATAATCTTTGGGGCTCAAGATCTTTACAGCTGACCGTTTTGGAGTGATGATATAAAAGGTTTTGATATCCTGTTATAAACTAAATCATCTCAACTTCTTCTTATCATGTTTCTAATGTTAACATTAAAATGGCCTCCATTAACGAATAAAGATCCATCCATCCATCCATTTTCTGACCCTTCTCCCTAACGGGGTCGGGAGTTGCTGGTTCCTCTCCAGCTGCGTTCCGGGCGAGAGGCGGGGTCACCTGGACAGGTCGCCAGTCTGTCGCAGGGCAACACAGAGACAAACAGGACAAACAACCACACACACACACACACACACACACTCACACCTAGGGAGAATCTGGGAAGGCCAATCAACCTGACAGTCATGTTTTTGGACTGTGGGAGGAAGCTGGAGAACCCGGAGAGAACCCAGCATGCACAGGGAGAACATGCAAACTCCGTGCAGAAAGACCCCGGGCCGGGAATCGAACCCAGGACCTTCTTGCTGCAAGGCAACAGCGCTACCCACTGCGCCACTGTGCAGCCCACGAATAAAGATGCATCAGATTAAATCAGATTTACTCAGTGCAATATAAACACTAAATGCACCAATAAAAACTTTACACAAAACAAAATCCACCATAAATATTCTACAGTCAGAGCTTTATGAGAAACCAAACGTTAGGTCAAAAGGTCATTTATTCAAAAGTAACAGAGTTTTTTATTTATATTTTTTATGTTTAGCTTGTTAGCACATAATTTAGCATAGCCAACATGGTGGAAGGGTTTGATTCCCGGCCCGGGTCTTTCTGCTCTCCCTGTACATGGTGGGTTCTGAACGGGTTCTGACCAGGTTCTGTCCGGGTTCTGCAGCTTCCTCCCACAGTCCAAACGCATGACAGTCAGGTTGACTGGTCTCTGCAGGTCTGTGTGTAGCTGGTTGGTTGTCCTGTCTGTCTCTGTGTTGCCCTGCAATGGACTGCTGACCCGTCCATGTGACCCCGCCTCTGACCTTTTGACCTCTGGAGAGGCACCTCCTGACCCCGCCGGGATAAGGGTGTAAGTAGATGGATGGATGGATGGATGGATGGATGGATGGATGGATGGATGGATGGATGGATGGATGGATGATGGATGGATGATGGATGGATGACGGATGGATAATGGATGGATGACGGATGGATGACGGATGGATGACGGATAACTTCAGTCCTTTAGCCTAATGAATTTGCTAGTTGCTTATTTTAAGATTTGCTGCTGCTGTAACTGAAGATTTCCTCTTCAGTTCAGCTTAAATACTTTGATGTTTTATTCATATTCCTTCATTTTGTTCATTTCATCGTCTGTTTATTTGTCATTGTCAATTTTAGCGAGCTAGCTTATTTTACTACCTAGCTTAGCTTACACTGGCTAAAGACACATGCTAACTGAGGATGCAAAGAATTCATGTAGTTTTCTATTTTATCTAATGATGGATTTTATGTAGATTAAGGAAACATGATGTTATGCAGAAAAGTTTCTAGATCCTACAAAATGTTTAACCTGTTCTAAGTCCTTATGCTAAAACTACAGATCATTTATGTTTTTACCTCTTTTATATTCATCAAGTTACATTTTATGGAAAAAGCTGACTATCTACCTATAATGTTTACGTTTGGGAGATTAAATAAAATTAGGATATTTTTATTTGCAGGCTCTTATTGTGTAGTTTTGGAGCTGCTGTCTGTTTTCCTGTCAGTCCTCATGCTAATTTAAGCTGCATTTTAAAATCACAACTCCTTCATTTCTTTCTAAATATTTATTAAGTTTAAATGTAAAAACTTTGAGCACAGTTAGCGTAGCTTACAGTAAGTTTCATGTAGTAAAGAGTTGAGCAAACTGTCGTCCTAAAACTTAAAGTTTTCTAAAGTTTAGATAAACATGTTGGTTTTGACCTTTGGAGACTTTTATTATTGTGACTTTTAGTAAAGTGACTCACTGGTTATCAGCCATTAAGCTCAGTTAATCTGCTTATTGTAGATTTATTACTGAATATTCATTAAATGAATGAATATGAATGTTAAAGTTTCTGTGGACTAATGACCTTCAGCTTCCTCCTCTGAATAAATATGTTTCAACATTGAGGCGGTTTATCATGTTGACCATCTGAAATAATCTTCCTGTTTGACTGAACTCTAGCTGCTGTTTATTCAGGCTGCTGTGAGTCAGCAGCTCTGACATGTTTCCATTTTCTTCTCCAGATCCTCAAACTTTCAGGTCTGATGTCAGATCTGAGCGCGAATGAAGCTCCTGGCTCAGGTTTATAGGGAAACCATGTTGTCAGGATGAGAAAGTAGATTTTAATTTGGGTGAAAGACATAAAACCAGGTTTGACTCCGGATCCAGGCCGAGCCGGACTCCACTCCGGGCTTTGGCTGCTGCCGCTCAGCCTGCTTCCTCAGCAGGCGCCATTTCAGGATCTGCTGAGGCCCTTCATCTGCATCATGGCAGAAACAAAAGCAGCTCTTTGTCTGCAGCCTCCATGTTTCCACCTTCACACCTGCAGACGTCTGAACGCTCAGCGCCGCCGCAGCACTGCTGCAGCAGCACCGCCGCAGCAGCACCGCCGCAGCGCCGCCTTCACACACTTACAACCAGACAGGAGACCAAAGGTCACCTGGAAACACTGACCCCTCGGCCTCCAGCCAACACTCCATCGCTCACGTTTAGGAGACTTTTATTCTGAAAAATGAAAGGAAGAAATGTCTTTTCTTCTCTGACCTTTAAGGGACAAAACATTTTGACCCTAAAAAAGCTGAAAGTCCAGTTTGTAAATGTTTAGAGCGTGGTGCGTTTTATTTTCAAGAAGCTGAACCCGGTTCTTTAGGGCAGCTGCTTCCTGTGCTTTATTGTCCTTTTGGGTCGTTTTACAGCCTCCAGGCCTCATTTATAACCCGACTTCCTCCAACCTGGATCCACCAGAAACAATTTGGAGGGAAAAGAAAGCCTCTTTACTTTTACGGTATGGAAACGCCTCCCCCCTTCACATGCACACACAAATAAAGGCCATCACATATCAAAGGAGTGTTTGATCTGGGTGTGTGTGGGCCGCGGGGGGGTGAGGGGGGGCGGTGCAGTCGGAAGGGGGACAGACAGAGAGCAGATAAGGAGTGGATGGGGGGGCAGGAATGCCAAACCTACACTGTTGCACTGCTGAATGGAAACACTGTAGTGCAACCCACACAGCAACACCGCAGTCCTGTTGGTGACACCTGCAGGCTGCAGCTGGTACTGCACAGATTCAGTCCTCAGGCTGTCTGAATATTTGTCTGAAATTATGATTTTAGTCGAATTATTGACTAAAATCTCTGAGTTTATCGGCGGTTTAGAGGAACTGTTGCTTAGCAACTGACTGACAACAACATATGAAAACTAGTGGTGAAAATTATTAATTGAGTTAATTTCATTTTAACCAGATATGATTAGCAACATTTTCAATTCAAAACCCAAATTTGCTGCTGGATGCCTGAATGAGATGCTGAACCTTAAAGGATCCGACATGTGAAACAACCGAGTCCTGATCAAATCCAGACATCAGTTTGTCATGAATTAATTCCAATCAATCAACAAAATCAGCAGCTTTATCAATTCAAATCGTCTTTTTGCTGGTAGATCATCGAATAAACAAACAGATGAACAGAAAAGATATTTAAAGTTTTTAATTCTTCAGTTCTTCAACTGGAGCAAAGTTCATCTTTCCAGAGTTTCAGGAAATCTTCAGAGAATTTCTAATGTAGACGCTGACATTAGCATTAGCTGCTACATGCAGCTAATGCTAATTTAATTGCATTTAAATGCATTAAAGTTTGAACACTTTAAAATCTTTGGACCATTCAGAATCTGGAGGACAGAAAATGTTTCAGGGACATTCGCTACGTTTTTGGATCAAACTTTTAAAATGAAGGACAAAGTCACTGAACTGTTCGGTTGAACCAGGACGAAGCTGAATTTCATCAGACTGAAACTATGCATGGCTGCAGAAAGTAGATGTTCATAACTAGAATGGACCTCAGGAAATGGAGAGAAGCTCAGAAATGTTTCATGCCTCTGGTAAGGCACAGATCCAGCAATGCATCAGAAATCATTTGGTGAACATGTTTCCATCTGAGCTTCAGCAAATTCTTCATAAAAGCCAAAAATACTTCTATTGAGAATGAGATCATGTTTGTGAAGTTGTTTCATTTTTCCTCTTTCTCCCTCCAGGAACATGTGATGTTGAGACCATTAATGATTCAATCATCATTCACAAATTTTCCATGAACTTACAATTTTCAAGTCATTGCAAATTTTCTACAAACCCGACCAATCAGCTTCACATGTTTCTGTATTTCCTTCTTTTCTGACCAATCGCAGCAACTCAGCTGCATTCTGACCAATCCCCTCTCTAATTGAACTTCCTGTTTCACGTCGTCTCTTTAAAGGTGAAAACCCGTCTGACACTGAAACATTTTCAGATTTTCTGTAGAATTTGGATCCTCTGTTTCTCAACCTAAATGACCAACATGGGATTATTTTATTCACATTAACGACGTCCAGGAACGTTAAACATGTTTTCTGTTCTTTAAATACTAATAATATTCAAATCCTGTGTTTTTGGAAACATAGCAATTTAAACTTTTTAAAATCTGTGACAAAATAAAAGTAAAGAATGTTGCAACTTTTTGAAGAAGGTTCCTCAGAAACTTTATTGTCACCAACATGTTGACGTCCTGCAGGCTGAATATTGATGAGCTTTTGTGTTTTTACTGAGTTGAAGTTTAGAGTCCAGGACCAGAGCGGATGACTAACCTGCTGGGTAATCCACAGAAATTCCTCTGATCTGTAATCTGTAATCTGTAATCTGTGATCTGTAATATGTAATCTGTGATCTGTAATCTGTGATCTGTGATATGTAATCTGTAATCTGTAATCTGTAATCTGTGATATGTAATCTGTAATCTGTGATCTGTGATATGTAATCTCCATGTTTCCTCTGAAACGTCTGGATTTCTCCAACCAGAGGAGAATCTTAATAAAACTAAAACGAGTCTGAACAGTTTCTTTCATTTGACCCGAAGGAGGTTCTGGTTCTGGTTCTGGTCCTGGTCCTGGTTCTGGTTCTGGTTCTGGTTCTGGTCTGGTCTGGTTCTGGTTCTGGTTCTGGTTCTGGTCCTGGTTCTGGTTCCTGGTTCTGGTCTTGGTTCTGGTTCTGGTCTTGGTTCTGGTTCTGGTTCTGGTTCTGGTCCTGGTTCTGGTTCTGGTCTTGGTTCTGGTCCTGGTTCTGTTCAGATCATTTGGGTTCGAAGGTCTTCCTGTTGTTTCTTATTCATTCAGTCTAAATGTTTCCATTTAGTTATAAATTAATATTTATTTCTATTTTTATGTAATCAGGTTGGAATTGATCAACTTTTTATCAAATTAGATGTTCAATAAGTTTCAGTTTCAACAAACTTAGAAGAAAATTGTCTTTTTGTCAAAGTTTTTTTCAAACATGTTTTAAAACATAAAACTACAAATAAAATATAAAATGCAGTTTCTGAAAAATGACAAGAACAGAAGATTATTTATTAATTATTCCCCAGTAAGGAAATATTATAGAAAACATTTTACCGAAGGCAATAAATCCAATAGAAACCTGAAAATCTGGGGATTTTTTTTGATGCAGAAAATTTTGTTTGAAGTGAAAATTCTGAGTGGATTTAATGTTTGTATAAATGTTTGGTTTAAAATGATTTATGTCTCAGCTTTGTTGTTTTTAAATAAACCAGATGAAACATTTTTTCTTTCATTTCTTCCTCGTTGTTTTGTTGCTCTGATTGATTCTGGAGAAGTTTTGATCTGACTGCTGATTGCAATAATCAATATTTCCATCAGGATCCCAAAGCCGATCTGCCCGGGGCCCGGTGCAGGTTTGGACCGGCCCTGTCCAGATGAGCGGCTGAGCAGTAGCAGGCTCGGTGGAGGCGGCATCATGCTGAGTGGTTCTGGTGATAAACATGCAGGAATATCTGGAATGTAAACCGGGTCGGAACCAGAAAGTTCTGATGCTCAAATCTTCCTGCAGGATGAAGCTCCAGAACCAGAACCTGAGTATGAATATATTTGACCTCCAACCCTGACCGGGTTCTCCAGAACACCCAGTTTGAAAACATGAACTGGACCGCATCACGTTCTGATCCAGGACGGGATGGAGGTTCAGTGCATGTTCGGGTCGGACCGCCTCGTGTTCTGACCCATTATCCAACACTTCCACCTTAAATCAGAGCTGCTACTGAGCTTCGGGCTGAGTTAAGGCGGACTGATTGCGAACTGGGTTCACGTCTGGACTTGAAGATGGAGGTTCTGCTGTCACACCTGGAGGACGGGTCCGGACCTGTTCTGGTTCTGGTGAATGAGCTCTGTGATCCGAGCCGCTTCCAGCCTCATGGTGGAAAACATGTCAGTTTTATTCCATTTATTTCATCTTTCATGACAAAAACAGAAAAAATACTAATAATTTTAACATGTTGGGTTGTTAGTTAGTTGTTAGTTAGTTGTTAGTTAGTTGTTAGTTTTTTGTCATGTGAGGGTTAGGGTAAGGGTCAGGGTCAGGGTTAGAGTTAGGGTCTCTGCTCCGCCTGCTGGTCTCCTGATGGCCACCAGGTGGCAGCAGACTGACTCTGTTCATTTTCTGTTCAAAATATTCAAAAATGTAGAGAAAAAAATCTGGAGAATTTAAAACAATGCCACAACAAAATTAATTAAATGATGTTAAAAAGCATAAAATCTTAAAAATGAAATTTTGGATGCAAAAAGTGAAAATAAAATGAAACTGAATTGAATTTCTGAGTTTTATTTGAGTTTATGTTAATAATCTGTTTTCAACCTGCGGTTGAAACAACAGTCTAGATTAATAACAAATTTAAAGGTTCTTTTGTGATAAACTGGTTTCCATCATGACTCCATGTTGCATCATTTTTTATATTAAGTTGGAAACAAAATAGTTTTCTTTCCGTTTGGATTTAATTTTTTCATTCCACAGGAAACAAATGTTTCTTCTTCTCTGCATGTTTTATGTTTTATTTATTTTGAAACCTGAAAACAGGAACAAAATGTAAAAATTAGTTTAGAATATTTCCTAAAGTAAACATTTATGTTTATGGCTCTGAGGTTTATTAATGTTGGAGAATTCTGATCTAAATGAGCAGAAATATCAGAAGAAAGACTTGATTCATAAATGAAAAACAGCTGCAGTTAAGATCCAACACTTTATGTAACAACAACAACAACAACAACAACAATAATAATAATAATAATAATAATAATAATAATAATAATAATAATAATAATAATAATAATAATACAAACATAAAATTAAACAGATGTGAAAAAAGAAACAAAACAAACAAAATATTATAAATGTATAAAGAGTCAGAATGACCTGCAGAACATTTGACAAAAGGAAAACAGTGCAGAGCAGAAACAATGTGTCTTTATGAAAAATTATTTCTGCTCTGCAGCAACGAGTCAGACTGAGAGGAGCTGCGCCTGCCAGCGGCCAGCAGGGGGCGACAGAGACTGAAGCATCAATCAATCACTGCTGAACCCAGAGACACCTGGAGACACGGAGACACCTGGAGACACCTGGAGACACGGAGACACCTGGAGACACCTGGAGACACGGAGACACCTGGACTTTTCTCCAGGTGTCTCCATGGTTGCAGGTTGGATTCCTGATCTGATTCTTTCTACACACACATCCTCTCAGATTACATTGTAACATGTGTGTGTGTGTGTGTGTGTGTGTGTGTGTGTGTGTGTGTGTGTGTGTGTGTGTGTCCAGTGGGACTCTGCAGATCAATAATTAAACACGTCTAATGGATGTGAGCTGCTGTTAGCAGGACGCACTGAGCATGCTCAGTGCAGCTGAGTGAGGTCACAGCCTCAAGTGACCCACTGACCTCCACAATCATCATCTTCATCTTCATCTGAACTGGAAGGTTGTGACGTCTGATAGCTGAGCTGCTTTCTGCAGGAAACCACCATCTGGATGTCTGACAGGAAGAGACGGTTTCAACGTTTATAGTCAGGTTTCATGATTGTTGATGATCCTCCACGTCTCTTCAGACGGTCGCTGTGGACGGTGATGCTGCGGGCCGGTGATGCTGCGGGCCGGTGATGCTGCGGGCCGGTGATGCTGTGGACGGTGATGCTGCGGGCCGGTGATGCTGCGGGCCGGTGATGCTGCGGGCCGGTGATGCTGTGGAAGGTGATGCTGTGGGCCGGCAGCAGCTCCAGTAGCAGTCAGTCTGTTGATGAGAGGCCTCTGACTGAAGGCTGCTGCTGTGTGACGGTGATGATGTGATAACAGCAGCGATGATGTTCTGATGACATCATCAGTCGTTTCTTTATATTTATTCTCTGTTTTTGAACAGCGCCGCAGATGAAGACCGGCCCGGTCCATCCGGGTCCCGCCGGTGATGAAGAACCCACAGAGAGGTCCGCCTCCTTCCGCTCCAGAACCAGAACCGGAGGAGCTCAGACTCAATCATCTCCTCCATGAACCTGTTGCAGTAAAACCTGCCCTGATGCTGGTTTTCCTGGCAACCCAGCTTCCTCTGGGTTGCCAGGTTGGGAGTCGGCGCCTGGAGGAGACGCTGCAGAGAACGGACCATTATGTTCTCCATCATTCCCAGTGAGTAACTGGGCCTTTCACTGGGAGATAAAGGCTTGTTGTCTCAGTGAGATGGACGGCTGGGAGGTTCCGTCCCTCCCATTTCAACCAGTTTGACCAGTTGTCTGATCAGGAAACCAGTCTAACAGCAGAACACAGTCGTCTGTTTTCCAGGAATAAAATGTGTCTTTTAGCTTTTGGATCTTTTAGCTTTTGGATCTTGATGGGAGAACTGGTTCACTGACATTTCATGACTGAAGCAGATTGACTCTATAAACTAGTCAGACCTCCAGATCCAGAAATTAGTTGTTTCAGAATCCTTCAAATTCACACATGAAGAGAATAATCTGATTAATCCAGATTATAACATCAACTCAATAAAGAGACATGAAAATGAGAGAAATGAGCCAAATAAACACATTTCAACCTCTGAGGCTGCAGCTGCAGTTCCGCTGGCGGCCACCAGGGGCTCCTCAGGTCAGCAGTTCTCCCTCCTGAGATCAGAGCCTTCTCTAATCAATCAATCAATCAATCAATCAATTCATCAATCAATCAATTCATCAATAAAGTTTATTTCAGTTCACAGTGCTTTACATCACAAAACAATAAAACAATCATAAAACCATCAAACAATCAACAAACATTTTGATTATTAGCTTCATTGTTACATCAAAAATGTTTATCAATGTAATCTAATGTTTCCATAGCAACTAACCTGCTGGGATTATAATCTAGACTGAGAGACACTCAGGGTTGTTTTTCAGTTTTCTGGAAGTTTGTTCCAGATTTGTGGTGCGTAGAAGCTGAATGCAGCTTCCATGTTTGGTTCTGGTTCTGCTCTGCAATCCAGAACCAGAACCAGAACCAGAACCATCAGGTTGATCCTGCAGCAGATCATTAAATTGTTCAGTGATTTATAAACCACCAGCAGCAGTTTAAGGTTCAGGTCAGAGGTCAGAGGTCAACCTGATCTCTAGTTTCCAGCTAGAAGCTGTGTTGACTTTAGATCTATAACTCTAGATCTATAAATCTAGATTGTTCCTCTTTAGCTCCAAACATACCAACTTCAGTTTTGTTTCTGTTCCACTAGAAAGTTTTGTCACATCCACACATTTATCTATTCAGTGACTGGATGGGGTCAAAGGTCACCTGGTGACGCCATAATGTAGAGCTGTGTGTCAGCAGCGTCGCCATGGCAACTGATCTTATTTCCTGTAATAACCTGAGCCAGTGGGAGCGTATAGATATTGAATCAGAGGAGTCCTGGGACTGAACCTTGGGGAACTCCACATGTGACCTCTGACCTCTTCGATGAGAAGTTTCCTGTTGAAACAAGGAAGTCCCAGTTCTCTCTGTAAGATCAGAACCAACTAAGTTCTGGACCAGAGAGTAAAATGTTAATCTGGTCATTTATTCTGGATTAACAGATTTTTGGTTTCCTCCCAGTTTGACTCCAGTTGCACCAGAACCAGGCGACCTCACCGTTGGTGAATCAATACGTCAATAAAACTCATGTTTCTGATTAACTGATTAATAATTGGGGATAAAAGATGCTAAGATGAGTATTGAATACTGATCAATAAAAGATTAATAGAACAAGTTGAGGCCCAGGTGACGCAGCGCTGAGGAGCAAAAACATTGTTAATGTGTTTATTGTTTGTTCAGTTGTGCGTCTCTGTTGTTCATAACAATTAATCAATCAAGTATTTCATCGAAATCGATTGATCGTGATTAACTGACTCAGCTGATCAGCTTAGATTTGTCCAACGTTCCAGATTTAGAGTTAAATTCATGAAAACTTTGAGTTTTTACTGATTGTTTTTTTTATTGCTCCAGATTTCGGCGCCGCTCTGCCTCCTGCTGGCGGGTCGGGTCCATGAAGCGTTTGGGCCGACCAGAACCAGAACCATCAGGCTAAACGGCTCGTTTATCTGGCCGCCAGCAGCCGGTTAAATATTAACGAACCGTCGGATTGGGAAGAGAAATCCCACTTTGACCCAGACGGGATCACTTCATTAATATTCAACGACCTTCACTATCTAATACCAACTGGACCCGACCGGCTCCAGAACCCGACCGGCTCCAGAACCCGACCAGGCTCCAGAACCCGACCAGCTCCAGAACCCGACCAGCTCCAGAACCCGACCGGCTCCAGAACCCGACCAGCTCCAGAACCCGACCAGCTCCAGAACCCGACCGGCTCCAGAACCCGACCGGCTCCAGAACCCGACCGCTCCAGAACCCGACCAGCTCCAGAACCCGACCGGCTGCAGAACCCGACCGGCTCCAGAACCCGACTGCAGATGCTAAACTTCTGTGTAAAAGTTTTTTCTTTCCTTCCAGTTCATTTAAATTCTCCAAACCAGAGAAGTTTTTTTTGTTCTTGTGTCTCAGAGAGTCTGAAATCCTGCTTGTTTTCCCTCCATCAAACTTTCTCCTCTTTGGAAACTCTAAAAACACGATCAAATAGAAAATACTAAAAACAATCAATCAGTCAATCAATCAATCATCGCTGGAGTTTAGAAGCAGATTCTGACAGAAGGTTGGATGAAAACAATCTGAAACTGGACTGAAGCTCCAGTAAAGTCCCTTATGAGCTGCTTCCATCCCCTCAGCATGATGCTGCCACCACCATCTGGTGTCATGACCATGGAGTGTTCATGTTGATAAATGAAGGCCACAAAGTTCACGAGTCGACTGAAGCCTGGACCTGCTGGTCCTGGATTGAATTTTATTTAGATTTATCATCCATCCATCCATTTTCCGTCACCCTTCTCCCTAACGGGGTCAGGAGTTGCTGGTTCCTCTCCAGCTGCGTTCCGGGCGAGAGGCGGGGTCACCTGGACAGGTCGCCAGTCTGTCGCAGTAGATTTATCATCAGTCAGTTCATTTGTGCAGAACGTTTCAAAGTTTTACGCCACAAAATGAAAACGGCACCAAAACATGGAACAGCCAGCAATCTGGATCATCAACAGCACAAATATACATCATAAATGTTGTATCTTCATGTATTAGACTAAATGATGTCAACAAATGCACACCACACTTTTCAGAATTTTTTCCCATTTTCTTTCCTTTCCACATAAAACTAACAAAATGTCACAAAATGTTGTCAGAAAGATATAAAGATGATTTTTATTCCTGAATCCTGTTCTGAGATTATCAGCAGCCAAACTGGAAACGTAGAAAACACTGAATAGATGCACATTCCTAAACTGCATGACTGATATTTCCAGACTGAGACGCCGGTGGTCTGCAGGACGCCATCCATCAGCATCGCGTCCTTGCTGCCTGATCGATAGATCCACACAGATCCAGAGGAGATAGAGAGGCAGGCCGGTCATGTGACTCTGAGGGGAGGCTGTGATTGGCTGTGAGAGGAACGGAAACATCTGACAGGAACATGTGATGTTCTGGAGCTGATCTGGATCCATCCATCCAGTATTGAAGAAAGGAAACTGTGCAAATAAAACAAACATAAAATAAGTCTACATGTAAGTCTGGATATAAAAACACATGTTTTTTTTTTGTAGTCATGATTAATGTATGCAATAATTTCCATTTTTGATGAAGCAGAACATCAAATGTTGTGCCGGCAGGAACATCAGCCTCCTGGTGAAACGAAGAACGGAGTTCCTCAGGGATGAGGGTTCGGGCCTCTAATCCTTTTGGTCATGATAATGAAGGACTGGATTTAAATTTGTAATCAAGTTAACTGCATCTACACTGACAAAAGAATCAACATTTTCAATTCAAGAACACTTTTTGCTGCCAAATTGTTGATTTTATAGACATGTAAGCTCAGCAGCAGCGATATTAATTATTTAATTTGTTCTTCAGCTTCTTTAACCATCAGATTGGAGATAAATGTTATTGCATCCATTCAGTTTCTCAGAGTTTCAGGAAGTGCTGGTCGTCCAGGCTGGCATTAGCATTAGCAACATGTCTGGCATTGAGATGCGATTTCAGGCTTGAATAGCTTCACTGATAGGCTAATTCCTTTGAGCACAACGTAAACACAACAATAGTGTTTTCCAGCGACCAATCAGACGGTCTGAAAGCAAACCTGAACCCCCGGTGAGCCGAGGGAAGCAGCTCAGTCGTCCAGCAGCAGCTGCTGCTTGTGCGTCAGATTTAGGGGCGAAACACAAGAATTCACGTCTGTCAGGAAAAATGTTTTCAAAAGAATTAGTCATTTAAAATGAACAAGTTAAAATCTGAGCCCGACTAAAACATATTGCATTGATAACGATTCAACCCTTTGAGATGCCTGGACTCCAGCTGCGGAGGAGCAGAAGCTGCTCAGGTTCTTTGGTTGTCGGTTTGATGCCGGGACCAGACAGGAAGCTGAAGCTCCATCTTCTTCCTGTAGATGTTCTCTTCTCACCTCCTCCTTGTTTCTACTCTGATGCTCTTTCCTGGACACCAGGCCTGATCCAGGGTTTGTTGTTGGAGGAACACTGACCCGTTCCGGTGGGCATTCGCTTCTCCGTAGTTCAAATAAGTCCTGAACTTTGACCCCAAGGCCCAGAGCAGTGGAAAAGCAGGCAGAGCAGAGAGAGACATCCCCTACTCCAGCATCTTTCTAACCTCATGGTCAGATTTAAAAAGGAGCAGCAAAAGCCAGAGAGGTGGATTAGATCTTCAGTCAGAAACCTCTTCTGATTCACCGCGATACTGACTGCTACTGGAGCTCCTTCCTGCCAACAGCATCACCAGCCACAGACATGAAGGTTCTCCGTTCGGGGCTGAAAACCGTAAAAACCACAGACAAGAAAACCTCCAGGTATTACCAGGATGACCTCTGACCTTCAAACATTATCAACATGCAGGAGTCTGTGAAGCTAATAAAATCTATAAAATGTTCTCTGGTTGTTTTACTTCATCTGCCTGAGAAACAGATTTATTTCATTTGGGTTAAAAGCCGATCAATAATTCGGATAATCTGAAAGGTCAGAATGTTTTATCTACAAACCAAACTGAAACATTTTAACAGAACAAAACAAAGGAAAAAACACAAAAATTAATAGATTTATATGAAATACTGGAGATACTATTGACCAGGCCAGGAGGTTCTGGCCGGATCCAACCGGTCCTCCTGGTGTCCAGTCGTTTTTCCAGTAGAGTTTCTGTGAAGTGGTTCCGGGTTTCCTTCCCTCGGTCCAGCCTGGTTTCTGCGTGTTGGACCTGGACGACCCATTCAGTGTGGATCAAATGAATTGGACCGGTTCTGGACAGACAGCACCGAGTCGACCTCTTTGGGTTCAAACGGCTCGTTCAGAGGAAGTTCACCATAACAGGAAGTTCCATCAGAGGAGCCAGCGGCACTTCCTCCAGTCCAACAGCTCTGCTGCTCCAGGTTCTGCTGCTCTGGGTTCTGCTGCTCCGGGTTCTGCTGCTCCGGGTTCTGCTGCTCCGGGTTCTGCTGCTCCGGGTTCTGCTGCTCCGGGTTCTGCTGCTCCGGGTTCTGCTGCTCCGGGTTCTGCTGCTCCGGGTTCTGATGCTCTGGGTTCTGCTGCTCTGGGTTCTGATGCTCTGGGTTCTGCTACTCCGGGTTCTGCTGCTCCGGGTCCGGTTGGCATGAACTCAGCCACCAGGAGAAAATGGTTCCTAGTCTTTTACCAAAGACAACAGAAATCCTACTGCTAAAATCTGACACCAGTCAACTTTTGTTTCCATCTGGTAAAGAAGGAAGTTGTGTTCAGCGTCTTCTTCTGAGTGTATCATGTTGTTCCTTCAGTGCTTCTTGGCGCAGCGCCCCCACTGGCGAGGAAAGGAACAGGTTGCTCAATGAGTTCGGATCGTTTGGCTCAGTGCAGTGTGAAAGAGAACCACAGCAGCTGGAGATGGAACAAATGTTGCCGTTTTGGTTCCCAGTCGAACCGAGTCCACTGGACTATCAGGTGTGAAAACAGTAAAAGCAGCTGAGCTGGAGCTGCCGCTCCTGAAGCATCCATCCCTGTCCAGCAGGTCCAGACATGCCGCTGCACTGCTCCATCCCTATCTCCATCCACCTCTGTTATATCAGGCTGTGTGGGACGGAGCAGGAAAAACCGGAAAAAGACGGATCCAACCGCTGTTTGAGTCATGTGTGGTCTGGAGGAACTGATCTGAGCCGGAGTGGGAGGAGCTGATGAAGGAACCTGCATCCAGCTTCTGTCCCTCCAGACGCTGTGGTCTGAATCAGGCTGTCCTGGAAAACCTCCAAACTGGAGCCAAGAAGCTTCCTGATCCACCTCATCTTAATCCCAAGGAGGAAAACTATCATCTGGTAAACCCTCCACCTCCTGTATGGCAGATAATTAATGCCCACCACCAGTTTCCTTCTTCACTAGATGTTTTCAGACAGCGAGAAGCCGTAAAAACTAGTTAATTACATCAATTACAGTTTTCTGACCGATTTTTAAAATTCTGATTTTAGCCAATACCGTTTTTGTTGAAAACGTAGATTTAATCAAAGATTTGAGGTTGATTTTCAGAGCTTTGCAGCAGCAGATAAGATTAGTGGATACGATCCGTTAGTCCTGAACCGGCACATATCAGTGAACCCTGAGCGGAAACCTGCTGTCTGGGTTATGAACACCTGGACTGATTCTCCTGCAATGAGCCTCATCTTCAGGTTTTATGTCTGTTTGTGAGAAAGTCCTGGAGTTTTCTGCTGTAGAACAGAAACTATTCGATATTTATGCCATGTTTCGATAATGATTCCTGTATCATTATCTAATATTACTTGTAAAAGTCTACTGACACCTTTCAGCTGTGTCTCGATGAAATTGTTACGTAAATTCTGAGGGAAATTGTCAAAAGTTACGAAAAAGAAAATGTGAATTACTTGTTTTTCAATCTTCATGCTACGCAGAATGTGATATTTCATCAGAAGCATGGCTGGAATAAGAGAGACTAAGAAACAGCATGGACCACTAGTCTCAGTGACAAGACAAGAGCAGACTTAGAAATGTTTCCTACTTCCATGCCTCTGGTACGGCACAGACCAGCAGTTGATTTTGTGTTTCTATCTCCCGTCCAGCACATTTGTTCCTTTGCAGAGAATCCAAAAACCAGCTCAAAAACTTTGTGGAAGTCGAGAAACTTTTTTGTTTCCTTCAGCTGTTTCAATGCAATATTTCGAAATTCACATTAAAATAACGTTGATAGAAACATGGATACTATTGTCAATAAATAAACACTTCTGATTGGTGTCAAACAAGCTGCAAACACACAAATGATGCAAACTCCAAAACACAAAGACAAAAAGCAAAAACCAACAATCAACTAAACAAATGCAAATGAAAATCCTGCAAATGCAGAAAAATTCTGCGATCAATAAAGAAATTCCTGCAGCAACAGGAAATAGGAGAAGAATGAAAGAAAACGTGGCATTTATAGATAAAATATATATATATATATATATATATATATAATATATATATATATATAACAGGCTGCAAACTCACTCCAAAAACTGAAACACAGTACAGAACCAGACCCTCAGGAAAGACGGAACGATCTGAAGAACGTTGGAGGAACGACAAAAAGCTGCGTTAACTTCATGTGTTTCACTTATACAACAGGAGCATTTTTATATTTACGTTGGTCCAACATTGCAGCACATGGAGACTTCTGTGTGAAGGGATGATGAGGTTGAGCATCATGTTCGATTATATTGCTAATAAAACATAAGACAAACATGTAAGCCATGTTGTTATGCAATACAGATCAGGTTAGCATTTGGGCGAATATGTTTCTTTCATTCTGGGAATTTCTGCTGTCTTTATGTAGAAGCAGGATACAAATGGATCTTAAAACTCATTTTATAATTTTTTAAAGCTGGAGTTTTTTTCTTTTCCTCTGTTTCTGTAGGTTGAGTTTTCAGTTATCAGGTTTGTTTTAGGAACCACGGCCACACAGACCGCTCTAGGAAAATATGATATTTGCATTTAACGTGTGGCTTCAGGAATGAGCCAGTGATGCTTTGGGAATCAGAAATCAACTGAACGGTGATGTTTGGGTGAGAAGAGCCTTATTTGGTGGTAAATAATCAGTAACTGGGCTGAATCTTTATATCAAGTAATTATTTATTAATTAAAAACTCCACAGAAAGTGAAAATGGTCTGTGCTAATTTTATTATTCCAATATATGAAGGAAGTGTAAAATATTTTTAGGAGACTCATTAGCAGAAATGAAATAAAACGATGTTTGAGCTTTAAAAGATGACATCATTTAAAGCTCAAACAGTGAAACCGTGAAAGTAGAAACCGTGAAGGAAATATGATATTTCTGTTTATCTCATGTGAGGAAAGTTATGCATCATTTCCCACACTGTGGCTGACTTCTGTACACTAAAACTGAACCTTCATGGTAGAAAACACATGCAGCTCAGTCCAGCAGCTTTGGGGAAGTAAAAACTTTTGTGGGATTTTGAAATGATTTTTTCTGAGTTTTAGTCAGTTTTAATGGACTGCAGAAAATTCAAGGTGAATTGAAGCTGTTTGGTGAAAATAGCTGAATTTTGTCAGTAAAACACGGTCAGAGGAAAAGATTTGGTTCTGCTGAAGGATCACTTTCTCCATCTGTTCTCTCTGATAACCACATTAATATTTCATGACGGCAACAGCAAAGGGGAACAGGCAAGGTTCTGTTCGCCCGGGCTGTTCCGAACAACTCATGTTTATCTCAGAGATTATTAGAGGAACCAGAGTGAAAAAGAGGCGATTTTACTCGGCAGTAATCAGAAAACATAACATGGCCACAGACTAGGGAGAAACTCCACACCGACTCCAGATCCGCGATCCGGAGCCGCTGCTTACAAACAACCAACTCACACCGGTTTAAACTGACGGACGGTCACGGGAGCCAATCAGCGGCCGCTGTCCGCCTAAGCCTTGTTTATTTCACTCCATCGACCAATCAGAGCGGCGCTGTGTCGGAGTGCGTCACCAGAGCAGAATGTGAATGTGGGCACGCGCTGCTCTGCTCCCATCCCCCCACAGCAACAAGGAGTAATGGCGGCCGCTTTTTTTCTGAGTGCCGCTTTGTCCCGCTCTCAGTCAGCCTGTAACAGACATGAGTTCATAAGTGGGTAAGAAAACAGAGGATCGCGCCTCATGAGCACATAATTATTACGATGATTTTCTGTTTCCCGCACTCTTGTCATCGCATGTTTTTGTTATGTCGCACTGTTTTTTGGTTTTTTCCACTTCTGGTCCCTCCTCCTCCTCGGCGGGGCTTTTCTCTGTGGGCTCCAACAATGGAGGAAATGAGGCCAGCAGCTTGTTCACACCAAACTACACGTTAAAACTGCGCTCTAGTGCGTTTACTCGACGGACACTGCGTGTTTGTGCGTGGGACCACCTTCCCGCACGGGTTTTGAGTGAAGTGTGTGTGAAAAAAACGTGTAGAGTGTGAAGTGCGCACATTCAGAGCTGAGAGGGAGTTTCAAAAATGGACGTTATGAAGGGGGAGGGGCGAGCAGCCGAGCGGGGCCGACCACCGCTTCCATTAAACTGCATTTCTCCCTCAAACTCTCCCAGCAGCGAAGAAAAAACACTGTTATCCACCAAAACCGACTGTTTTCTAACAGCTTTCTCCATTTCTGCGCTTATAATCCGTCTCCGCGGCGGTGGGCGGGAGAACCGGTCCGGGTTCGCCTCCTGATTCCCCCAGCCGGCCATCAATCAATCAAACTGACACCACGTCAAACGGAGCGCTCGTTTATTCGATAAATTCACTGCGCAGCTCGGTTCGGACCCGGTTTTCTGGCCTCCACGGTGTCGGACCGGCTCTGTGCGGTCCGTTCCGCTGCCTTTAATCGGTTCGGATTTTTTGTTTTTAGCGGAATAGGGACGGTTGCATGGGGAGAACAGAAGGGGGCG
This sequence comes from Poeciliopsis turneri, assembly GCA_922788865.1. Taxonomy (NCBI): domain Eukaryota; kingdom Metazoa; phylum Chordata; class Actinopteri; order Cyprinodontiformes; family Poeciliidae; genus Poeciliopsis; species Poeciliopsis turneri. The sequence goes on along the minus strand of CAKLNU010000890.1, from coordinate 27,675 downwards.
TGGCCTAAGCAGATAGAAATTCTACCCATTGTTCCACTCCGGCGCGCGAAGAAAACACCTCTGTGCGGCCGGCAGCCAATCAGCGACCAGCGACCTCCGCGAGGCCCCGCCCATAAACCTATATTAAAGGCTCGGCCGTGAGCACCGTCGGCCACTGGCACAATCTAATCCAGCTAGATCGGCAGCCGAGCAGAGGGGATTTACTTTATTCCAGCTTTCCTTTCAGCCGTCCTTTATTTTATTGAACTAAAACAATGGCGGACACGCAGGTGGACTCTGGCTCGGATATCTCTGCCAAGGTAAGCCCCGCTCACCTTCCCCTTCCTCCCTAAGCCCCTCTCCAGCTTTACGCGTCTCCAGGCTGTAACCTAGATTTTCACCAAACCTTTCTCGCGCTCATTCGAGCCCAAAGGACCATAGGAACCAGTGATCCAGTAACCGGACCGAACCAGCCGGTGGTCCCGGTACTGATGGGGAGGGAGAGGGGGGCCAGTAAATGGACCCCTAGAATAAAGCTGGGAGTCGGAGCTCCGCATCATGGAGGTCTGCGCCTCCAGCGCCGCGTCTCATTGTCCGGAGAGGAAGAGTCTGCGCGGGGTTCTTTGTTTATACAAGCGGCTCGGTTCTGCCGTCCAGCCCGAACCGGTGCGTTACGCACGGCGCGCTCTCCAACACGCACTTATCGCGTTTTTCCGCTACTCTTATCGCCAATTGAGGCGCCGATTCTCACATTTTTTTCCCTCCTTCGCGTCCTGAGAGACTGGAAGTGATTTACATTCAGAGGAGAATCAGGTTCGGACTTTCTGGGGGGTCCAATCTCCTCCCGGATGTGTGTGTCGGCGGAGCGGCCGGGGCTCCGGCGGCGCTCCGGTTCGGATGTGGAGTGAAGTTGAAGCGTTTGAATGGAGCGCGGAGCGGCAGGAGGTGCGGAATTCACGCTGTCAACTTTCACCTCCTCCGGCTTGTTGGTTCTTGTCGGTCCATCTCTGGTTCTGTGTGTGACCCAACAGGCACCTGCCGGCCGCCGCAGTCCGACCCGGTTTGTTTACGGACTGGCTCGGGTCGCCGCATGGGAGCCGCGCGGCTTCCGCTTCTTCTTCAGCGTTTTTTCCTCTTGCAGCGTGTTTCGATTGTATCTCCGGGGGGAAACTTTTTCTGTCTCATTTTGTAACCTTGTTCATTGTGTGCGCCTGCGTGCGTGTGCGCGGGCGCGCCGCTGAGGTGTGATGTGACGGCGCTGGTTTTCCCCTCTTTGTGGTTCTCCCTCCGCCGTTCCGGCTGTGAGCCCACTTGTTTTGGCTTCAGCCGGACTTTGGTTCTGGTTTGGTGAAACTTTGACCGGTTCTGGTCGGGGCGGGGGTGCATGCCGTGTTTCCGCGGCGGCGGCGCGGCGCGCGGCGGGCAAACGGCAGCGCAGCTCCGGCTGGTAATGAATGAACATCCGGAGGGAGGCAGAAAGGGGAAAGTTCGGGCCCGGAATTAGGCGTTTTAATCCGGGGGGCGCCTGCTGCCTCTATTTTTAGTTCTGGAGCATTTTTACGCGCACACGTCCTTTTACGCGCAGCGCGCAGCACGCGCTCTTCGGCGCTTCTAAACAGCTTAATGGATTCCAACCAATGAGATTATATTAAGCAATTAATCAATAACTGTATGTGCGTGGGCGCGCGTGTTGCGGGGCGCGCGGGGGGAGGAGCGTGTTTCCGGTGAAAGTGTTTGTGTGGACGCGGTTTAACTGCGCGTTTCGGTTCCGTTCGGACCCGCAGCCTTTGCCATGTGTCGTCTTCTATTGTCCTCCGTTACAACAAGCGGCCAGCAGCAGCAGCAGCAGCGTGCGTCGCTCTCCTCCGCCTCCTCTTCATCACCTCCTCCTCCTTCTGCGCCCTCCTGTGTTATTTTAAATCGAGCAATGCATCCTGGGTATCGCAGTGCTTCTCCCGGGCGTGTCTCGTGACATGGCAGCAATGGCAGCCGGGCTGAGGACTACAATACCCAGAGTTCCCCTGGGGCCACATCAAAGTATCAGATTACAACACATTAGAGCGGATGGAGGGGGAGGAGGCAGGGGAGGATCTGCAGAGGATCTGCTGGCTAACTGAACAATGTGCAGCTGTAAGTAGGCCAGTGGGTAGAAGGGCAGCGCTAACCGCTACGCTAACGCTAATGCTGCTTCTGCTGCAGGACCTGAAGGAGAAGAAGCTGGCAGAGGAGAAGGAGAACGGCAAGGATGCTGCCACCAACGGGAAGGTAGGGGCCCAAAACTTTACCTGTAAAGGGCCCAAAACTTCAGCTGTGAAGGGATGAAAACTTTAGCTGACAGCTGCTCTTCCTGCAGGAGAATGAGGAGAACGGCGAGCCTGAGGTAGACGAGGAGGAGGTGGACGAGGAGGAAGAGGAAGAAGAGGAGGACGACGGAGAAGGTGGGACGCCATCTGTTACCGTGGGAACGGAAGGGGTGGGTGTTTCTAAAACCTCCAGACCTTTGACCTCTTTCTGCTTCCTGCAGGAGATGAGGAGGACGAGGAAGATGATGAAGACGAGATCGAGGGCGGCACAAAACGGGCAGCTGAGGACGACGACGAGGACGACGAGGTGAGCTGCCGGCAGCCCTGACCCCGTCCTGACCCCATCCCAACGCCGACCCCATCCTAACGCCGTCTCCTCTCTTCTTTCAGGACGATGTCGAAACCAAGAAGCAGAAAACCGACGATTGATGCGTTTCCGCGCGGCGCCGACCTGCTGAACCACTTCCTGGTTCTTCACCTCTGACCTCTCTGACACGTCACAGGTGGAGGGGCGGGAGGACTGATCTAAAGGAAAAAATAATAAAAAAACCCAACATGGTCATTAGCAAGTAGAGTTCAACAAGCATCACCACGTCCACCCCCCCCATCTCCCTGACCTCTGACCTCCAGGCTGCAAGACAAATTTTCTAGAGGACCCGCCGCCTCGCCCGACGCAGAAATCTGGCTTCTCTTCAGCAACAACAACCCCAGCGGAGAATTTGTTTGTATTTTTATTTACATTTTATATTTTTGTACATATTGTTAGGAGGGGGGGGGCAGCTTCTCTCGTCAGACCAAATCGGTGCTTCTTCTGAAACGAAAAGATTTTACTTGGTTGACCATGTTACAATATCTCAGAACCTAGAAAACCTGTAAAAAAAGCTAAAAAAAGAATAAAAGCTGAAAGGCAACCTGTTAACGCCGCTGAACTCAGAGCATTCCAGTAAATTTAATGTATGTACTTTAGCTGTACCATAACTAGTTTGTTTGTATGGGAGGGTAAGGCCAAAGAGAAGAGCCTCTGTTTCCTTTGTTCTTTTTTTCTTTGTCAGCGACATTTTGTTTTATGACGGCCTGTTTTGATGTATGTGCGAAGTTTGTTGTTTGACAATAAACCGGACTTTTATTTTGTGAGTTGTACTTCACATCTCTGCCTGGTTTCATTTCCTCTTCCTGGCGGCGGGAAAACCCGCGCAAGGTGAGTCAGGAAGTCGCTCCGGAAATGTTGATTTACAACATGCATGACCTACAAAACGCAGATTTTTAGATTAATCTGAAAAACGTCTAATCTGGATGAGCTTTTCTATGAAAGTCAAAACTGTTGAGAATTAAACCTGTTTTTGCCTCCAAAAATGTCTCAAATTAATTTTAGAGTTTTACATTTAAATTCAAATATTTTTAAAAAATCAATTTGATTCAGAAATTTTATCACAATATTTTAGTTTGTGATAAAATTCCTGAAATAAATGGACTTTAATAAACAACATATTTGATGTCTGAGTGTCTTACTGTGATTACATCACAACAATGAAAAACATACAGAAATGAATTTATCTTAAAGTCGTCGGTTTTAAAAAGTAAAAGTAAAATGAGTCTCATCAGGACGTGTATTTGAATTTACTGAATATATTTATTGTCCCACTGTGGAAATTCAGGTCTAACAGCATAACTGAGGTATGTAGATTCACGCAGCAACATCCAAAAGTAGTATTGTATATATATGAAAAGATTAAGAATAAAATCAAGTTACAAGAAATAAAACTATACCATCCAAGTGAGTATATTTGAGTGGGATTAATTCTTTTAAATGTTCATTATGTGTATTTATTACAATATATGAAAAATAAAGACAGCACAGATGTACTTTAAAATGAGCAGAAGGGGTGTGAAAACTTCCTGGTTTTATCAGGAGCAGCAGCTGGAAGGATCTGTGTTGGCGCTGCTTAGCGCGCCGCGGATGCAGCCGCCTGTTACTGCAGTTCAGCAGCATCACACATGCAGACACGACTGCAAGATCCAACATTTTGTTTTAATATCATTCTAACAGGACCGGCCGGCTAGACATCCTCACTCAGAGCCAGCAGACACAGGGAACTCTGGGAAGTTGAGTCCAGATGATCCTGGGTCCAACATGGACCACTGAACCGGAACCAGTCACTGATCTAATATCTGCTGTGTTTCTTCATGTGGGTTGAACAATTTTTACAGCTGGAACCATCCATCCATCCATCCATCCATCCATCCATCCATCCATCCATCCATCCATCCATTTTCCGTCACCCTTCTCCCTAACGGAGTCGGGAGTTGCTGGTTCCTCTCCAGCTGCGTTCCGGGCGAGAGGCGGGGTCACCTGGACAGGTCGCCAGTCTGTCGCAGGGCAACACAGAGACAAACAGGACAAACAACCAGACACACACACACTCACACCTAGGGAGAATTTGGGAAGGCCAATTAACCTGACAGTCATGTTTTTGGACTGTGGGAGGAAGCCGGAGAACCCGGAGAGAACCCAGCATGCACAGGGAGAACATGCAAACTCCGTGCAGAAAGACCCCGGGCCGGGAATCGAACCCAGGACCTTCTTGCTGCAAGGCAACAGCGCTACCCACTGCGCCACTGTGCAGCCCCCAGCTGGAACCAACTAACTGATTTCTGCTGTTGCTTCAGCAGAAACATGTCGGAGTCTGAACCTGGTAGGAGGTTCTGATGGTAGGAGCATCTGATGTAGGAGGATCTGATGGTAGGAGGATCTGATGGTAGGAGGATCTGATGGTAGGAGGATCTGATGGAAGGAGGTTCTGTTGCGTGTCGGGTCGGGTCATGCTGGCTTCAGCCTGAAGCACTCAGACAGAAATGCAGCCAGCTGTTCCGTCTGTCCGCCCAGAGAGAACCCAACAATAACACAGAGAACATGCAGAGAGACCCCAGACTGGGATTTGAACCCAGAACCTCCAGGCTGCATCCCTGTATTTAGGATTTATACATTTTATGTTTATGCATTAATTTAATGGATATTTTTCTCCAGTAATTTAAACATGAGTTTCTGTTCTGTTCATTGCAGCGCCCCCATCTGGACACCAGTCCCTCCATTCAGAGTTAAATACTTTCAGGCACTGAAATGTTAATGATGAGTTGATTTGTTCAGTTTCAGAGGTTGGAGCAGACCAGACTGGGATCAGCTTCCAGAACCAGTCAAACCAGCAGCTGGTTCGACTGGTTTCCATGTCAGCTGCAGGTCAGGAGGTCAAATCATCACTGATCATTTTACAGATTCAATTCAGCCTAATTTTCTAAACTTATTCATCTTCATCAAACATTTGGAAGAAATGAGAAAATATTTTATTAATTGATGTCAAAACTTTGACCTTTAACCCCTTTAAAGGTCTGTAGCTCAACAACTCTAAGCCAATCAATCAATCAATCAATCAATCAATCAATCATGGTATTGTCACTTCTTTCTGTTCAGGTTTATGGATGGAAACTAAAATCATGTGAAGATTTAAGACAGAATAATTTGGACAATAAAAAAACTCATAATAGGAGGAAAATTGTAAAATTAATGGAAAATGTGCAGAAAAGTGTTGAGTTTTTATTTATGATCCAACAAACATCCAACTAAAGACTCTGTTCTGATTGGTTAGATTAGAAAATCTGATAATAATCGATTGATGAACCTTCAGTTCAACATTTAAAACGGTAAAAACTTTTTTATTTTATGTTTTTTGTTTAATAAGAACTAAAACATCTCAGGGTGTGAATACTTTATACAAACCTGGATCGGATCCAGAACCAGAACTTTCTGGAAGGACGAGGCGCAGCTGGGACCAGAAGTTTACATACCCCATCTGTCTCAGCTTCCCTTTCTGAGAAAAAGTTATGAAAATTCTGCAAATCCCAGAATAATTTGAATAATTTCAGTTTTTTTCTGGTTCTGTAAATTCCTGCCATCAGGTCAGAAGTTTACATACCCTTTTCTTCACTTGGCCTTTAAGCAGGTGATGACATCATCGCTGTCGGCGTCCGGAGCAACACCTGGCAGAGGCTGAAGGATGGAGCAGTGACCTCTGACCTCTGACCCAGAGGAAATCTGAGGGCGAGCCAGAAGGAGTCCTGCAAGCCTGACCCGGTTCCACTGGTTCTGAATCTAGAATCCAGGCCGACTAGAGCCAGACGCTAACTTTAATAATATTTCATAGAATATCATTAAGAATAAATTCAATAACTATAAAATAAATAAGTATTTATTTATTTCATTCACTTTATCAGGTAGTTGAATCTTTTTAGGTCCCTGAATAGAATCAACTCAGTTATTATCACTATAAATGTGGATACATGCATTTTTATTATCATTTGTTTTACTTCAATCCGTTTCTTTCTAGATTTACAATAATTCTGATTTTCCTCCAGTTTCTCTTTTCCCTCCATGTTTTGTTTTGGTGATTAGCTGTGAAGCTAATTGATCGTTGGGACGTCAATGAAGACCTGAATCCTGTCCAGCCTGAGTTTCCTCCTCCTCCTCTTCTTCCTCCTCCTCTTCCTCCTCCTCTTCCTCAGGTTCAGGTTTGGATCCAGATGTGCCTCCAGCTGCTGCTTCCTTCACTCTGATGAGTTCAGACATGAAGCTTCTGCTCCAGGCTGCAAACATCAAGCCAGACCTGATGCAGGTAGAAAACACAGGGCTCACCTGTGCTGCCTGCTGATTGGCTCTCTGGGTATGAACTCACCAATCAGGAGCCCAGGTCTAGAATTTAAACCCAGGTGTTGTTGTCAGTGGCCAGCCAATCAGAAAGCAGCATGTAAACCCGGGTGTTTGCTGACTGAGGCTCAACCTGTTTTGAGGAAACGATCAGATCAAACTGCAGCTGAAGGTTCAGAGGCTGCAGTGCTGCACCTGCCCTCGAGGGGGCGGTCTGAGCTCCTGCACAGTTGAGCAGGATAAACAGGTAGTGTGTTTTTAGCAACTGTTGCAGTAAACAGTTGGTGTAGTCATCTGCAGTTTCCCGCCTTGATCATTAGTTCAGTGGATTTTCTTGCGCTCTCTGGATGACGCAAAAAGCTGCGAATAGATGTTGAGTTTCTGTCCAAACATCCCAGAGCAGCAGCAGCTTCACTTATTAATCATCTAATCCTGCAGAGAGGAAAACAGATTATTTAAAGGTGCAGGGAGAACATGAGGCCTGCAGCACGCGCAGCTTCCTCCTCAGTGCGGTGCTGCCACCTGCTGCCCAAACTCAGAGTTGCAGCCGGTTTCCTTCAATCGGTTTATCTGTTCAGCACCAATTTACAGACTGCAGGTGCATCAATGCATTTCACAAAAAATCATTCAATACAACATCAAACAGATAAAGTTCATCCACAACAATATAATCCTAAAAGTCCATTAGAGGCTCCATCAGAACCAGAACCAGGCTCAGTCAGAACAGACCAGTGGTTCCCTCCAGTAATGACTTTGATTGCCACCTGACTGATCAGCTGATCAATAATAAATTATCCCTCTTTTGCTCCGAAATGCAATGAACAAAATGCAGCTGCATCATTTTTGTGAAGTCTTAATTCTGTTGCTTGTGTTTGGAGCTAAAACTGTTTTTAAAAAGTTTTCAGGTCCAGTTTGTCTGTAGACAGGCTTTGCAGGAATTACATGTTGTTAATTGAAATTCAGTTGCTTATCAATCACTGGACCCGGATCAATCACTGGACCAGGATCAATCACTGGACCCGGATCAATCACTGGACCCGGATCAATCACTATTAGCCAGAAGGCTCAGATTTCTGTCTAATGGCATTTTGAGGGAAGGTTTGGGTTTCCATTAGTTATTTGTTCTGCTGTTTTCACTACTTGGTGACGATAATGTTAATTTAATTATTAAGTTATATGTGTTAGAAATTATCACTTTACAGCTGTTATAAATGCACATGTCAGCGTATTTATTGTTGTCTTTTGGGTTTGAAGAGTAAAATAAAACTCGTTTAATGCAGGGCTTCGGCAGCGGTCAGGTCTGCGGCAGTCGGTCTGCAGCAGTCGGTCTGCAGCAGTCGGTCTGCAGCAGTCGGTCTGCAGCAGTCGGTCTGCAGCAGTCGGTCTGCAGCAGTCGGTCTGCAGCAGTCGGTCTGCAGCAGTCGGTCTGCAGCAGTCGGTCTGCAGCAGTTGGTCTGCAGCAGTCGGTCTGCAGCAGTCGGTCTGCAGCGACGAGGCGTTTCGTTTCAGGAGCTGATAGAAACATTTCAAACACGAGTCCAGGGCAGAACTGAAAGTTAAATGTTTTATTTTTCATGAAAAATAAAACATTTTTATTAAAAATGAGGAGAGTTTGCTGGGCTCATGTTTGATGAATGCAAGCAGCTTCATGCTTTAATAACATGTTTAGATCGGAGGCCATAATGGACGTTAAGTTATTACGACTCAGGAGAAAAGTGTTGATGAGCCTTTAAATCGCCCGTCATGAGAAGCTGAACGTAGAAGTTCAGTAAAAAGATCCGACTGAACGATCCTGTTGTGTGTAACAGACGCTCCATCAGACCTGCAGCTTCTCTGAAACTCCAGCCAGAGCCGCCATGACGCTCCGCCTCCGTTTGTTCAGACCAGGATGATGTGGAAGTTGTTGTGCGGTTCGTCGTAAAGCAGCTCAGAACCAGCAGCTGCTCCAGGCCCAAAACCTACAAACTCTCTTACATTCCCATCAAACTCTGCGATTGCAACGGGAGTTACCAAAACCGCTTTAAAACGTTACTGTTCTTCCCACAAGAGCAGAGGTTTTTCTGACAGACAAAAATAAATAATAGTTTCTATAAATTGATTGTGGGTGTCATCAGTTTGTTCTGTAAATAAGGGAAGTTTTGCACTCAAAATGGTCAAATGCCTGGGAGAACATTACAGACGTCTTATGATCACTGCAGAGTTTCTGACCTCGGGTCCGGTTCCGGTTCTGATTCCAAAGAGAACCAGAACCGGATTCTGGTTCTGATCAACAGCAGCAGCACTGTTCGGCCTCTGATCACATGCAGAACCAGAACCAACTGTTTTTTAGTTGGCGCTGTTGCATGTTGTGAAAGTCCAAAGCCCCCTAAATGCTCCATCAACCTTCACCACACAGCAGCAGGGCGGAGCTGCAGCAGCCGGGCGGAGCTGCAGCAGCAGGGCGGAGCTGCAGCAGCCGGGCGGAGCTGCAGCAGCAGGGCGGAGCCGCAGCAGCAGGGCGGAGCCGCAGCAGCAGGGCGGAGCCGCAGCAGGTAACAATGCTGCTTGTTTTTTTTTACATGAGGATCAACATCCCACCTGAGTCCAGCGCCCCGCGGCGACCCTGTGGCGACCCTGTGGCGACCCTGTGGCGACCCTGTGGCGACCCTGGGCGACCCTGGGCGACCCTGGGCGACCCGGGCGACCCTGCGGCGACCCGGGGCGCTGGGTAAGTCCTGCTGGTACCAAGCCGTCTCAGTCTCCTCCAGTGATTTAGGATGTGATATTAATATTGTTCAGTAGATCTGAGGTCAAACAGTCCAAAACAGAAATGAGTTTGACATCTGCTGCCGATTCTCAGGGATCCTGGACTTTGTCTCATGTGTGAAGGAAGTTGAACTTGCAGATATTTTCCTTCTCATTTGAAAGTTTCCTTCAGGTATGAAACCAGACTGAGATGTAAAAAGGAACCATCAGACTAACAGGGCAGCACATTTATTTCAATGTGAATCTGATTCAGCCAAAGTGCCTGAAATATCGAGCTGATGTTTCATTTCATGACTTTGCTTATTGATAAACATGAAGGAGGAAACGAATCTAGAAAAAATCCTTGGCGACACCAGAGGAAGAAAACTGAAGCTTTTCACAGCAACAGCAGACAAACTTTCAGCAACTGAATCAAACAGTGGTGAGTACGAATCCTCATATTTACAGTTCCATAACGTTCTGATTAGACTTTTACCCAACAATAGTGACTGAAATCTGTAGTAAGTTTTGAATAATTCTTCTGTTTTTTATGTTTGTGACAACTATAGATAATAAATGATCCATTCTCTATAATGGGCCTGTTACTATGGCAGCAAGCTTGGGGCTGTTCAGCGGAAAAGGGCGTGGCATGAAGTCAATGCATCAGCTTTCTGATGCTTCCACGCTTTGAGACTTTGCCTTGCAGGATTCACAAATGAAATGATGCATTCAAGGCTGGAGAGAAGCTTGGACGTCTCAGAATCGTCATTGAAATGTTGCGTTCAAGGCAAGAGTTACAAATCTTGTTGTTTGTGAATCGTTTTGAGATATTTAGTTTCATAGGAGACCCAGGGCCACAAACTAATGAAACACTGACTGTATCAGCAGCTGCGATGAAGAAAGACGTCTTGAAGACTTTGAAAGAATCGGGTCAGAAAGAGTTGGAGGAATTCAAATGCTTCCTGAGATTCTTCTGAACTCCCAGCAATCAGTGAACAAGACCTGGAAGGAGCAAAACTGTTGGGTTGTGGACTTGATGGTGCAGACTGACACACTTAATCAGCGCAGGGAGGCGGTCTGCATGCTTTTAGAGAAGATAAAAAGAAATTGGATGGAGGAGACGGAGGCTGAAGATCCAGGAGATCAGAGAGTCGCTGAAGGTCAGTAGAGATGCTGCAGACAGAGAGAAAGCAGAAGGTGTTCAGGTCTTCACGGCTCTGATGGAGTCTGCCGAGAGACGCCTGCAGGAGCTCCTCAAGGAGATCCAACACAAACAGGAAGCTGCAGAGAAACAGGCTGAAGGCTTCATCAGAGACCTGGAACAGGAGATCTCTGAGCTGGAGAAGAGGAGCTCTGAGCTGAAGCAGCTCTCACAGGATGAAGATCACCTCCACCTCCTCCAGAGCTGCTCCTCCCTGAAAGCTGCTCCACCCACCAGGACCTGGACAGAGGTCAGAGTTCATCCCCCGAGATATGAGGGGACTGTGGTGAGAGCTGTGGCTCTGGTTGAGGAAGACTTCAGGCATCAGATTAGCAAGTTGCTAGCAGAAGAGCTGAAGAGGGTCCAGCAGTTTGCAGTGGATGTGACTCTGGATCCTGATTCGGCTCATCCTAACCTCATCCTGTCTGATGATGGGAAACAGGTGAAACATGGAGATGTGAAGAAGAATCTTCCAGACAATCCAGAGAGATTTTCTCACTGTGTTTCTGTTTTAGGGCAGCAGAGTTTCTCTTCAGGCAGATTTTACTTTGAGGTTCAGGTTACAGGAAAGACTAACTGGGCTTTAGGAGTGGTTAGAGGATCTGTTGACAGGAAGGGAACCATCAACCTCAGTCCTCAGAAAGGTTTCTGGACTTTTTGGTTGAGAAATGGATATGAGTACAGAGTCGGTGCTGGACCTTCAGTCCGTCTCCATCTCCATCCTGGTCCTCAGAAGGTCGGGGTGTTTGTGGATTATGAGGAGGGTCTGGTCTCCTTCTATGATGTAGATGCTGTAGATGTGATTTACTCCTTTACTGGCTGCTGCTTCGCTCACAAACTCTACCCGTTCTTCAGTCCTGGTCTTAGTGATGGAGGTAAAAACTCAGCAGCCCTGATCATCTGTCCTGATCATCAGACTCATTGATCTGGTGAAATGATGAATAAATCTGCATGACTGCATGACCTCAGAGCTCAGAAACGTCCTCATCAGGAACCAACAGTTCAGTTCACAGCTGGATTATTTGCTGCAGCTGCTTCTGTGTTCTGCACATTTTCAGTGTCTGATCAGATCGATGGAGCACAGTCTGCATAAGGAGGCCTTAGTCCTCAATATGGCCGTCACAGTTCGAGTCCCAGCCTGATGACGTTTTGCTGCATGTGTTACCGTCTGCTGTGAGTCTGGAGCCAACAAAAAACTGAAAACCTTCTTTTTGCATTTCCAGAAATAAAAACTGTAACTGACTATTGTCTTTATTTGAGATGATCTACATTGCTGTTTTATTGAGGAGAAAAGTAGGATGGGAACCAGAACCAGAACCGGTTTGCTGTAGTTCAATGTAAAAGTAGGATGGGAACCAGAACCAGAACCGGTTTGCTGTAGTTCAATGTTATGGGATCACGTCATGCCACACTGCAGGCCACTGATTTGTAAGGATGTTGTGTTGATAACGCTGCTTAGCGATGGCCGTGTGTCTCGGGCAGAACGCTGTGAGCGCATCGTCTCGCTGTGATCGGCTTGCAGTGAAACTCGTCTGCATCCTGGTTTCTCAGCAGGATAGAAATCCAACACAAACACGTCGTGAAACGTTTCTGGTTCTAGAGGGAAGTAAAAATGGATCTTCCTCCTCCTCTTCATTCCTTCAGTGTCCGAATCACAGAAGTGATTTAAATGACAGACTGTTGAGTGAAGCCCTTGGAAAAGCCAGTTTCTAGTGAAGTGTGTGAGCATGTAGCGGTTTGGAGCGGTTCTGCAGACCTCTGGATCAGACCTGCTCAAACTCACTGATGACATGCAGCAAACACATCCTGAAGACGCCAAATACTTTCCCACTATGAAAAACAGTTTTGATTTTTCCAGGCTTTTTATGTTTATAGTATCTGCATTAGGGGCCAATTTCCTTCATTTGGGGAGATCAGTGATCGGCTGATTTTTACATAAACCACTGATCTTCTCTCGCTTGGCAAATGTGTCAGAATCAACTGTCCTCTTCTGCTGCGACTCGGCCCACCAAGTCATGTCTGACTGTTGCCGACTCAACAACTTGTTATATTGAGCAACATTTCGTGCAAAAAAAAAATAATGGTATTGGCCAAAACTGTAATGGGCAGGTTAAGCTTTTTAAAAGAATCGGCCAGAAAACTGCGATCCGTGACGCCATTGAGACGCCAATAACCTTAGTTGACCTTTGGATGTGAAGTGGTAGCCCTGTTAGCATGTTTAGCCCTGTTAGCATGTTTAGCCCTGTTAGCATGTTTAGCCCTGTAGCACAATGGATAGACTGAAACTTTGAACTTGAAAAGGACAGCAGACTGGAGGGACTTATTTGCTGTATTTCACTAAGACGTCCAGCAGAGGGCGCCATCAGGTTAAGTCTTTACGTGACTATTTCTCTTGATGATTAAATCTGTCAGGAGGTCAAAGTTCATGGTTCTTCTGCAGCTAAAAGCAAAACCACTGTGTTATACTGAACCTTGAACACATCAGATCATTTCTGCAACAGAAATTAATTTTCTCCTTTGTTTCTCTTTATGGGATGAATTCATGTGTTCATTGATAGATGAATGTTCATAGATCTGTCAGTCTGAGTTTATTATAATGTGGTGGTTCAGTGATGTCAGGACTTCCTCTGGATAAATCACCGACAGTCCAACAGTCAACGCATTTCAGGAGATTTTACCAGGAAAATCAGGGCCAAAATATTTATTTATTGATATTATTCTTAAAAGAATATGTATATTAGGTTATTTTTAACCTTTCCATACATGAGTCAAAAACCTCACAAAGCTCAAAACAAGCAAATAAAAAATAAAGCCCAAGGAAAGAGACAAATATATTGAATCTTTCAGCTGCTGTCCATGGTGAGAACATTGATCAGAATCTGGTTCTGATCAGTTCTGATCAGTGACTGAAATGTTCTGTTTGGCGCCCTCTGCTGGTTCAGGCGCGTAGCTGCAGTTTGAAAAACACGTTAATATGAATTAATGTGAATTAATAATCAGCCATTAATGATCTGATTATAACAAGTCATGATCCAAAGAAGAGGAACCAGCAGAACCGACAGGCGACCCGGTTGGGTTTTTCTACATTTATTATGATGTAAAACATAAACATGATGTTGTTCCGTATCTCCTCCAGTTACATAACGCCTCCACCCAGACTGGTTGTGACCTCTGACCTCCAGCACACACATGGAGGAATGAACAGAGGATGACATAAGAAGTGTTAATCCTCCTTATCCTGCGCTGACGGATCACAATCAGCCTGGAAATCCTCGGCACGCAGCTGCTGCTCCCTCAGCTCATTCTTCCAGAACCAGCTTTTCTGAAGTGGACCTCCAGAACCCGAGCCTTCAGGTTCTGGAAGGGCCCAGAAACATTGTTCTGCAGAAGCTGCAGCAGGGCGGAATGACAGACGATCCGATTGTTTCACAGAAACTGGGTCCTCTGTTGGGAGGTTGGACCCGTCGCACTCTGGTACCGCTCTGGTACCGCTCCGGTACCGCTCTGGTACCGCTCTGGTACCGCTGCGCTTCACATGCTGCATTGTTAACCCTCTCAAGCAGAAAACAGCTGACCGTAGGTTCAGACTGCTGCTCCATCGGAGACCCAGTCCTGTCCAGAACTTGGATCCGGATCGGATCACATTGGACCGGATTGTTAAAACTGATACGGCCCTGTTGTACTCCAGAACCAGCAGAACCAAAGCTGCACCTGGAAACCCGTTTCTGTCAGCTTGAATCAAGTTCATCCATAAATCTTTCCTTTCGGACTGGAAGCGACTCACCGGACCGAGTCATGACCCGCTTCATGACCCGCTTCATGACCCGCTTCATGACCTGCTTCATGACCCGCTTCATGACCCGCTTCATGTCACAGTGAGCAGCAACAAGCTCGGCTGAGAGAGACGATACCGAGCCGGGTTCTGGTCCTGCCTGTGAAAACTGAGTTTCTGCTGTGCACTGTCGCCTTGTGCTTGGTCAGGAGGAGGAATGCTGCAGGTTTCACTGGAATGAAGTGGATTTCATAACATCAGTCGGGAATTACAGCTTTATGATTAATACAATATAAAAACTACAGACACTTGGAGGCTGATAACCTTCTGGAGCAAAGAAATTCAAGATTTACCTCCAGACAGTCATGCTGCTGTGGGAGGAAGCTGGAAAAGACAGCGAAGCACAAGGAGAACCCCATGCTTACGGCTGGGATTCAAACCCACAACCTTCTTGCTGCAAGGCAGCATCACCAGCCACCGCAGCATCACCGCAGCAACACCGCAGCATCACCGCAGCATCACCGGCCACCGCAGCATCACCGGCCATCGCAGCATCACCGGCCACCGCAGCATCACCGGCCACTGCAGCATCACCGGCCACTGCAGCATCACCGGCCACCGCAGCATCAGCGGAGTGAACGCAGGTTGAGCGTTTTGTGCAGCTGCATCAAGAAAATCCTTCAAATTCCACTAATAAATCAGATGTTCCGGTCCGACCCGTTTGGACCGGAACCGTTGGACGTGACGGCCATCCAGCTTGTTGAGCTGAAGCTTTAACCTGCATGCTCCCGGGTTGCAGTCCTGTCTGTAACCATGGCGACGGCCAGCGAGGCGGCGGTGCCGCAGCCAGCGCTGGCCGCCTGTCCGCTCATCCCGGCCCGAGTGCGATTCTGGTTCTGGCTGCCAAGAACCAGATTTGAGCTGTAGATTAATGATGAGCATGTTGACCCGATCCGATGAAATCTGACATGAGCAGTAATCACATCCAGCCGGGCCAGAACCCGGCAGAGGGCCGGATAAACCCGAGCTGCTCGCCACAGGCTGGAGCAGAACCGGCTCCGGGTCGGTCTGCAGTCCTGTTCTGACCCGGTTCTGATCAGCTGGTTCTGATGAACTGAGGGAAATGGATGACCTAAAGGTCAGTCGCCAAATGTTTATAAACAGTTTTAAATCCAAATTTCTCAACTTGAACTTTATTTCCTCTGATTCAAATTTAACTGATTTATTTATTTTTCAGGAAAAACAGGAAGGATTTTATCTCCTCAGTTACTTTAGAATTAATGCCAGTTTGTAATTAACACAAATGCCTGCCACACTTTTCAGGCTTCTCTTTGTGAAATATTCAATAAGTTTATGATGTTCAGTTTTGTTTAAGCATCACAGGAAGTTTTGTTTGAGTTGAAGACTTTGAGTTGTTGCCAGTTTGTGTTGAGCTGCAAACATGATCCAGGAAAATCTGATGAAGGAAAAACTGGGATGTGATTCTGACAAACAGGAAGTGAAAAACATCCGAACGAAACAAACCAAACAGCAAAAATCAAACACTAACAGACATCAGTCCAAAGTTCTACTGCAACTTCAAAACAACGAAGAGAGAAGCTGCTGGACCGGACCGGACCGGACCGGACTGGTCCTGCTGGACCCGGAGGAACTCTTCAGAACCATGAAACACTAAAAATAATCAGAGTAAAGTAAAATTCTAAGATCCTGGGATCATTGTTCCATCCGGTACCAACTGGACTCCACATGGACGATTCTGTCCGGTTCTGATCCAGACCCGACCCGTTTCATCCTCCCTTCCCATCCAAGACAGGATTTTGTTCACGTCTGTTTATACGTCTGACCTGCATTATTTGGTTAGATTTCTCAGTCCGACCCGTTTGGACCGGAACCGTTGGGACTCCAGGTCCAACTCAGATCATCCCTTCCTCAGGTGACTCGGCTCCATCAGCAGCTGGATGGCGTGACGGCTCCTCTCTGCTTCCTGCAGGTTTCCACGGCGACGGTGAGGAGGAGGCGGGTCATCCATTAAACATGAAGGTCTAAAAATAAAGGAGGCCTCCTTTCCTCCTTTCCTCTCCTCCTTTCCTCTCCCTTTCCTCTCCTCCTTTCCTCCTTTCCTCCTTTCCTCTCCTCCTTTTCCTCTCCTCCTTTCCTCCTCCTCTCCTCCTCTCCTCCTTTCCTCCTCTCCTCCTTTCTCTCCTCCTTTCCTCCTCTCCTCCTTTCCTCCTTTCCTCTTCTCTCGTTTCCTCTCCTCCTCTCCTCTGACCTTTAGCCTTCTGACCTGTCAGTCAACAGGTCACATGATCAGGTTGGACCTGAAGTTCTGAACAGGGAAACACAGATGAATCCATGCTGTCTGGTTGCCATGGAGACTTCCTGAACTCCTCCAGGTTCTTCTCTGGGAACCGCTCAGACCCGGTCAGCTCCGGTCCAGAACCGCTCAGACCCGGTCCAGAACCGCTCAGACCCGGTCCGGAACCGGTCCAGAACCGCTCAGCTCCGGTCCGGAACCGGTCCAGAACCGCTCCAGCTCCGGTCCAGAACCGGGTCACTGGCTCCTGTGGTTCAGGTGGTTCTGTCACATCTGAGGGAGAAAGTCCCATAAAGCCTGAAAAAACTCATGGACGGGTCCGAGTTCTGTCCAGAACCATGACTTCACAGATTCTTCAGTTTACATAGAAACCTGAGAAAAGTTCTGACCCAAACCCGGCAACTTACGATCAGTGATGAATGGCTTCAATAGAACAGGCGACGATAAGCTGAGCGGTTCTGGTCGTGTCCAGTGGTTCCTGTTGGACATCAGAGTAAAAACAGAACCACAGAAGAAGAGTTGAAATCAGGAAGGCTCTGATGGACCGCACCGGTCTGGTTCTGGCGGAACCTGACATGTTCAGAGGTGGTTCTGTTGGACCAGAACTTCAGCAATGAAAACAGCAGGAAGTCTCCAAGCTGCAACAGCCAATAAAAAACTGTTACCATGGTGACGGTCTGTTAGGATGGTGTCGGTGGAGCAGGACGATCTCATTGGGCCGACCCAGAACAGAACCATCAGAACCTTCAGAACCTTCAGAACCATCAGAACCTTCAGAACCTTCAGAACAGTCGGTCTGTTCATCCAACCTTGATAACAATTTTTATTCCAATTAATTGGAACAACAGAACCCGGTCCAGAGGTGACAGAACCCGGTCCAGAAGCGACAGAACCCGGTCCAGAAGCGACAGAACCCGGTCCAGAGGCGACAGAACCCGGTCCAGAAGCGACAGAACCCGGTCCAGAGCGGGACCGGTCCAGGTTCTGCTGGTGATCCTGAGATCAGAAAAGGTTCTGGAGGAACAGGATTCTGGACCCGACTGGTTGATTTCCAGTGATCAGAACCAGGAAGTCTGTGTTCTGGTTGACTGACTGGACCGGTTCTGGTCTTACCTCCTGATCCTCCTTCAGTTTCCGGTTTTCCTTTTTTCTTCCTGTTTTGTTTCTCTTGTTCTTCCTCATCCAAACTTTTCCTCCTCCTCCTCCTGCTGCTCTTCCTCCCTCCTCCTCTTCCTCCTGCTCCTGTAGGTGAGCTGCATGATTGGGCGCCAGGTTGGAGGGAGGGGTTCGGGAATCACATGGTTTACGTTTGCAGCTCTGTCAGACGCCATTTTGGAGGAAAGTTTGGGATTTGTGAGACCTGGAAGGCTGCAGGGAGAGGAGCAGGAGGAGTGGAAGGAGCAAACAGGAGGACTCGCCACTCGGGGAGTGGGACACGCATTCAGCTCTCAGGCTGCGGCTTGCAGGGCTCTGAGGTGTGCGGGCCCGGTGCGGGATCAGGCGGTGGGACAGAGTGAGGAGTGCCTCCTCCGGGCTGGAAGTTTGTCCCGGGTTTTGTGGAAGGAGGTGCGGAGCTCCGGAGCGGCTCGGTCTCCTCCTCTGCAGCCGGAGCAGCAGCTGCAGCGGCGGGCAGCTCCTCCTGCCTGGCTCCCTGCCTGCCCTCAAACTGGGTGTGTTTAACGCGGACTTTGGCGCAGAGCAGATCCCGGATCCCAGCTGCTGGAAAACAGATTCCCAGTTTCCTTCCAGCGCAGCGCCGAGCAGCGGCCAGCCTGCGCGCCGCCAGCCGGCCGGAGGAGCCTCTCAGGCGGGGAAGTGCAGCTGGGAGAGCCCGGTCCTCCCCGGAGCTCCCCTCCCCCCCGGATTCTAAGTTTTCTGCGTGGTTCTGTCCCGGTTCAGGACCGGTTCGGTTCTGGGTGTTTGTTGGACGGGTCAGGAAGTTTGCTCGGTGTGGGACTTGCTGTCGTCGTGGAGGGATTTTTATTGGCTTTTCTTGGGTTTTGCGGGGGGAAACAACTGGAAACCTGTTTTCTGTGCGGGACGTGTGCGTGTGGTTCTGAGCTCCGACCGGAACCGAGCCGAGTCAGAACATGCCCGTTAGAAAGAAAGGTAAGCCGCTTTCACTTCTTCAGACTAACACACTGAAAGCTAACGGCTAAAAGCAGCTGAAGTTGGTGTCACAATGGAAGCTGTTATAAAGGGCTGTTCCGCAGGTTTTAAGGACCCTGAACTGCTGAGGTCTTCACTTTAAAATATTAAATCCATCTCTAGTGCTTAAATATGAAAACAGCTTCATAGAGTTTAACCCTTTTATTGATGCTTTTAATATATCTTAACGTGAAAATTCTTCTCGTGAAGAAACAACACAAAATAAAACCATTAATTAAATGTACCATAAAATAATCAAATGCTTAATTTGTTATTTTATCTGTAAAAATCATCCATCAAAATTGTGGGGCAGACTGGGGCAACAGTCTGCTGATTGTAACTTATGGGAACGCTCATCAATATCTTCCATTTGCAATGACTGCCATGATTTTCTAACTTGTGGAGTTTATTTTTGTCCCTTCAGGGCCTCCATAGATGTAGTTTTTCCCCCAGTAAATATAAAACGCACCTTCCTGCTGTCTTGGTGAGATTTCTGTGATGCCCTCAGGCATTGGAGGGAACTCATCTTTTTGGGAAGGGGTTCCAGTCGAGTTGGCGAGTAGATGTGAAGCGGTGGTGCGAAAATGTCCGAGAGGTTCTGTGTTTTGAATGCATCCTAGGTGGCGCCAGATCAGCTGATTAAAGAAGCTTTTTGGGTTTTTTTCTGTGATTGAATCTCATCAATAAGTCAGATTCACTTTAAACTGAAATCAGTTTCAAACTCAAGTGATTCTACTTTGACTCCAGGCTCTTAAATAACTCTTTATATTCTGGGATACAATCATGTTTTCTGCTTCCATAATCTCCATAACTCTCTCTATTTATAATCTGTCACACAACAGATAATTATGCACATTAATCCAGCCTAATCATAATTGCGAAAAAACTTTTACAACCAGAATTAAAATAACATTTCTGATAACTGCTTTCTGAATCTCTCTATGGTCTGGAATAATTTACTCCAGATCGGATCAGCCTCAGTTTTCCAGATTGCGAACCAGAGCTGATCGCCTTTAAAAACTGTGGACTCGCCCTTTACAGGTGCTTCAGTCAGAGGCCAACTTCAGCGCGCTGTGCGCTAACCTGCTGAGGAGGAAAAACTCCAACTGCAGCTGAACAGAAACATAAAACACAAAGACAAGCAGCGCGACACGAACCCGGCTGGAACCTGGGCTAAAGGTGCTAAACACGGCTCGGTTCGGCCCAGCCGAGCCCAGCAGAACCGCGTCAGGTGAAGTTAAAACCCAGCTAGCCTCTTAGCTTCAGCGGCTAACCAACTTCTAAATGGGGCACCTGGTGGGAACTAAAAATAAACCGGAATATCAATAAAATATTTACCGCGGCCTCATAAAGGCCCTTTAACTTCAGGTGTGTTTGCCCAAAAAATCTTAAAAATATTCTCTGTCAGTATAAAGTATCATGGATCCTGGTAGTTTTCGTGTATTAATGGAAAAAATCCCGGAATGTGTGAAAATGCTGGAGCTCCAGCAGGCAGTGACGCTGCAGGCTGCAGATCCTCACTGCAGACGAGCAGCAGGAAACTGTTTCATCACTTATTGAGCACAAAGTTCATTAAAAATCACAAAGCAAAGATAGTTTAGCCTCAAAAATGCTGCAAATATTCCATCGAACAGGTGATTATGGGATGCTGGAGGAGGAGAGCAGCTTTTATACCGGAAATGTAAAATATTTATCAACACAGAATCATTATAAAAGTTACTTTGGCCCCAAACTGAACTTTAATAGAAAATCCTGGCTGTGATAAAAATGAATTGAATCTATAAAACTGAATGATTATTGAATGGACCTGTTTTGGGTCCAGTCTGGACATTCAGATCCAGAACTTCTGGTTCCGCTCCAGATCGTCCTGAGCCCGGCCTGGTTCTGTTCAACCAGCTTCCAGAACCGGATCAGGTCGGAGATTTTACCTGGACTTGAACAAAGAATAAAGAGCAGAACCTGAACAGACGTTCCCGTCTGGACTGAACGGATCAGAACCGCTGATCCGGAACATTTCTGGGAGTTGAGTTTTCCCATCGATCCGAAGCGTTCCTGAAGTCCGGCTTGTCGGTGGATCTTCAGATCTCATTTTATTGATCTGAGACCATTTTCCAGTAATAATGACACAATAATATCAGATCAATAAACTTCAAACATTTAACTCTAGAAAAACATTTTAAATATCAAAAATAAACAAATAATCTATAAATAAATTATCCTCAAACGTTTAGTTCAGATCAGAAGTTTTTTCATCCAAACAGAGACTATTGATTTAATTTATCATGTGATTATTGATTTATTGCAGCAGGCCCAATCATCTGCTGAAACATTAATTTAACTGGTTCTGATCCGGTTCTGATCTGGTTCTGATCTGGTTCTGATCCGGTTCTGATCTGGTTCTGATCCGGTTCTGATCTGGTTCTGATCCGGTTCTGATCTGGTTCTGATCCGGTTGCTGATCCGGTGTGATCTGGCTGCTGGTTCTGACCCGAACCCGCCCCAGACGCCCAGCGGGCCCTGCTGCTGCTGGAGGAGTACCGGAACAAGCTGAACCACACGGAGGACCGGCAGCTGCGGCTCTCCATCCAGAGAGTCATCGACATCTTCCAGAGCAACCTGTTCCAGGCTCTCATAGGTAAACCTGGTTCTGATCCGTTCTGACCCGGTCCGGCTGCTGCCGGGTCGGCCTGGAGTTGCAGAACCGGGTCTGCTGCTGGTGGTTCTGCCTGTAGAGATCTGATCCCACAGCAGCCGGTTCTGTTGCTGCTCAGGCAGACGGGATGAAGGTTCTTCTGGGTTCTGTTTGGACCAGAAACAGAACCTGGAGTTTTTTATCGACCCAGTAGGGACTGGGACTGTCCCAGTCTGGACTCTGCTGGTTCTGGTAACTGAACTAATTAACGTTTTGATTTGACATCAGGTTTGAAGTGGACCGGAGGTTCTGTTGGGTCGGAACAGAACCAGGGATTCTTTGGTGTGTGAAACTTTCTGTCCCTCTGGTTCTGGTTCTGAACGGGTCACAGGGTTTCCCCAGACAGGATGAATCGTCAGAACCTGAACCGGGCCTCGGCTTGTAAATTAAAGGTCCGGTCCGGTGCCAGGTTCTGCCTTGGCCCGTTCGAGTCGGACCTTTTACTCTGTTGTTGTTTCAATCGGGTCGGTTTTGTCAGTCAGAACACGTACCGGGCCGGGCTCTGAGCTCCGTCCCGGTTCTGATCCGTCGGCCGGGTTGAAAGGCTGGGATGTGACCCGCATGCTGACCGGAACCGAGCAGCTGACAGAACCTCATTCAGAACTCCGGACCCGTCCTGTGTGTTTTTAAATGAACCCGGTTGGACGGAAACTCTGAACCGGACCGGAACCACAGCAGGTTCCTGGAGTCTGGTCATCAACAGAACCGTCGTATCCTTTTGGTGTACCGATCCGGAGTCCTACAGCTCAGCTGCAGCAGAACCGGCCCGTTTGGACCTCTGCCCGCCGGTCCTGCAGAACTAAGACGAGAGGAAACACAGTTTCCCCGCATGTGACCAGAACGCTTCTTCTGACCGGGTCCAGGCCGTTACCGGGTCAAAGTAACATAAAACTTCAGCAGAGGTTCTACTGTGGTTCTGCTGAGGTTCTGCTGAGGTTCTGTTCTGGTTCTGGTCAGGTTCTGCTCAGGTTCTACTGAGGTTCGGTTCTGGTCGCCTTGAAGGCAGAACTCTGAGCGAAGAGGCCAGCAGCTCCAGTTTGGACAGTTTAACTGTTTTTTGACCCGCTGGACCTCTGGTTCTGACCCGGATGGGTTGCATCTCCAGCTGGTTCTGCTAAGGGAGAGGAAAGTTCTGGAGCTTGCTTTGGGCCAGCTGGCTGGCAGTGTGCAGCAGTAGCAGGACTTTCTCTGGAATCTCAGGAACTTTAAACCATGGCAGCGATACGAAGGATCGGACCGGTTCTGGTTCTGGTTCTGTTTGGAGTATCTGGATCAGTGAAGGTCCACTCAGAGCTCAGCTGGTCACATATTCGGAACCAGAACCAGAACCTGAACCAGAACCTGCCAGAATCAGTCGGTTCCTCATTGGAATTTCAGGAACATTGCAGATTCTACGATCACAGAAGAATTCTGGAAACTATCCAACTCATTCATCTAAATTCATTCATCTATCTATCTAACATTCATTCAACTATCTATCTATCTAAATTCATCTATCTAAATCCATCTCATCTATTCATTCATCTATCTCATCTAATCATCTATCATTCAAATTCTAAATTCAATCCATTCATCTCATTCATCTATCTATCCATCTATCTATCTATTCATCCAATTATCCAAATCATTCTAAACCTATCTAAATCCAACCAACCAACCATCCATCCAACCATCCATCCAACCATCCATCCATCCAACTATCCAACCATCCAACCAACCATCCATCCATCCATCCATCCATCCATCCATCCATCCATCTCTCTTCCTCTAAAAATCTGGAAGATTATCCTGAAACTTCCAGGTTTTCTGTCTTTGTAGAGTTTTACCTGTGCCTGGTTCTGATCGGATCTTTGATTCTGATCGGATCTTTGGTTCTGCTTGAGTTTTAGGATGGATGGACAGCGTCACATAGAACCAGTCTTCCTGTGTTTCTGCGTAGAAAAAGCAACTAGAATGTCTCTGTTTGGACTCCAGCTCTGGCATAGAACTGGTCCAGAAGAGACGGTTGCTACCAGAACCAGAACCAGGAGTCTGTGAGGTGAAGGTTCCTTTGCTTTCTGTTGGAGTAGTTCAGTGCGTTCCCAGATTTCTGTCTTACATCTGGTGCTGATCCGTTTGTGTGGGACCCAACCGGGCCGCTCTGCGGCGGTTCTGAGCGTAATGAGCTCAGTTCTCTGGACTCATCTGGGTCCGTTTGTCAGATTAAACTCTGGAGCTTCAATCCGCTGAACTTTAATCAAATTAATTTGCTAATGTGATTAATGGATGGGATGAAGAACCCGATCCTGACCCGTCTGGACGGCGCCGCCGTCTTCCTCTCAGGTTACCGCGGCGACGAGTCGGGATCTCCCAGTCAGCTTCTCCTGGATGATTGGACCTGCAGAACCTTCTGTTTGGACCTGGTTCTGTTCTGGTTCTGTTGGTCGCTCAAATAGAGACCGAGCCGCTCATGGACCGGATTCCTCCAACGGACCCTGAACCAACAGAACCACATCATCAGCAAAAAGGCGATCTGTAATCTGGGTGGTTCTGCTGGTCTCACACCAGAACCAACCAGAACCATCCAGACTGGACCTCTCAGCCCATCTCTGATTGGTTCCTTCAGGAACCTCCTGGTTCTTCCAGGCCTGTTTATTGAAAATTAATTTTCTGCCTCAGTCCAATCCCCCCTCTGCTTGCGGCGGGCCGGGCCGGGCCGGGCCGAGCCCGGTGTAATCCCTCTGTGGACATGATGATTACCTCCAGCCTGTAATCCCCCACCAGCAGCTCCGCTGGCCTGGTTCCTGCTAAACAGATGGCTCCGAACAGAAACACTCGTTTCTCAACATTTCCACAGTTTGGACCAGAACCGCTGCAGGTGGTGGCGGTTCTACCGGGCCGGAACATTTCAGTCCCATAGAACCAGGTTCTACTGGACCTGGGAGATTTAAGGCTGTCAGGACTCTGACCCAAAGACCCTGATGTTTCATCAAGTTCAGGTTCTGACCCGTCGGCTGGTTCTGACCCGTCAGCGGGTTCTGGTGCTGATCCGTTCAGTTGAACTCGGAGACGTTGGTTCATTTCTTCTCTGGTTTCCCAACATTCGGTCGGTTTCACTTCCTGATCCGAGTCTCAGTTCCTCCTCGACCCGGTTCTGCTTCCGGTCCGGTTCCTCTGAAGGATCCGGGTCTGCAGCACCTTCATCTCGTTCCGCCTGTTACTGTCGGGTCTCTGAAGGTGGCGCTGTGGAGAACCACATGGTTCTGTCTCCTCGCTGCAGGAACCCGGGTCGGGCAGACCCAGACCCGGCAACACCCGGGTCGGGCGGGCAGAACCTCCTGGGTCTTTGTGGAGGAGATAAACGGACTCCAGGGTGGAATCGTCTCCGCTGACGTCCCACTGAACGTCCTGAAAGATGAAACCGTTCAGGAGTTTCACACAATTCCATCCGGAACCAGAACCCTGGCGGTTCTGAGGAGCTGTTCAGAACCTAAAGGTCAAAGTTCTGCAGAACTTCCCTGAGATCGGCCGGGCCTTGGTTCTGGAGGCGCTCTGCTGACTCCAGCTCCTCCGGTTCTGACCGGTGGGTCGGGTTCGGAGGATGTGAGTAACGCTGATCCTCAGGCAGTAAAACGGAGCCGGTTCTATTGATAGAACAGAACCGCTCTGGAACACGGCGGGCCGTAAAAGCCCTCAGGAACGCAGCAGCTGGTGATAAATTCTGGTTTCGTCACGCCGCTCCGGCCCGGAATAGATCCGCTCCGTGGTTTCTGGGCTGAAAACGCCGTGGTTCTGGTCAGAGGCCCGGGTTCTGGCCCGGTGGTGCCGGTGAAGAGCTGTTGGAAGTGGTGATCCGAGGCTTTATGAGGAAACATCTGCAGCGGTCCGGGCTTCCCTCGGCTGCTCCGCTGATTATTCTGGACGCCCAGAAATCCAAAAATCCTGGACTGGGTCGAACCGGGCCTCCTCCAGCTGCTGCAGGCCCGGTTCCGTCCTCTTCATCGTGCATGGAGTGATGAAGAGTTTCCTGAAGAAGTAAAAGTTTCAGGGATGTTCAGGCTGCTCTCTGCTCACCGTCGCCTCCTGGAGGCCGTGAAATGTTTCTAATCGTGAAGATGAAAATCAAAACTTGTGTAAAGTTTCAGGTTGTCCTTCCTGTTCCCTCTGTCCTTTACTCTCCCAGTTCTTGTCTCCCTCATTGTTTCTGTCTTCATATTAATAGAGGAACTGAGATAAACAGTATTTCAGGGGAAAAGTTGAGACATGAATATTCACTGTGACGATTAAATATAGAAAGTTTTTTTTTCAGTGACTGAGTTTTTCCCTCCGTTTATGTTTTAACTATGCACATGTTCTGTGGTCATGTGAACGATTCTTTGGGTCTAAAACTCTGATTATTTATTTCCTCTAAAGTATATTTACTGAAAAATAAATGTGTCAAATCAAAAATGTTTCTTTCTGTCAGAATGAAAGAGACCAAGGAATGTTGCTATGGAAACTGCAGAAACCATGGGAGAAAATAATGTCATGTTAAACGCTGATAAACTAATAAATTGCATCATATTTAATTATTTATTTCAGCTCCAGATTATAATTTTTTAATTATTGTTACTATTGTTATTATTATTATGTACTGTAGTTCAGTACCTCATCTGTGTTTCCTGTTGAAAACTTTCAGTTCTTTATCAGTTCTTTACTTCAGTTCTTTAGTTCTTCTTATTCAATTCTTTAGTTCAGTTCTTCAGTTCTTTAGTTCAGTTCTTCAGTTCTTTAGTTCAGTTCTTCAGTTCTTTAGTTCAGTTCTTCAGTTCTTTAGTTCAGTTCTTCAGTTCTTTAGTTCAGTTCTTTAGTTCAGTCTCGTTCCTCTCTGGTTTCTGTCGGTTCGCCATTAAATGTTGGAACTTTGATGTTGGCATCATTAAAACAATCTGGGTTCAGCAGAACCTCTGTCCCGGATCCGGTCCCGGTTCTGATGGACTCTCCTTTCTGTCCTCACAGATATCCAGGAGTTTTACGAAGTGACCTTATTGGACAACCAGAGGTGGGCGGAGTCTTCCCGGGGGGCGGAGCCTGGCGTGCCCCTCCACCTGTGGGACCTGTCCAGCCTGCAGAGCCCGACCGGAACCTCCGAGACGCTGCCCAGCCTTAGCACCAGCATCGAGGTAGGAACCGGGCCAGAACCGGCGCCGCCGCTCGTCGTCTGCTGCGAGCCGAACGGACCCGTCCTGCCGCCGTAAAAATAGCTGCAGTAAAAATAGATCAGAGGAGTTTAAATAAAACTGGACCGGCACCGGCGCCGACCGGCCGCTCCACGGGGAGCTGGGTCCACGTTTGATGCTTCTGGTTCTGTTTAAAGTGACAAGAACAGAACCACCGGGTCCGGCCCGGTTCCCCTCCATCTGCTGGCTCTGAAGCTCAGAACCGGGTCACTTCCTGCTGATTTGAGCAGATCGGACCTGCTGTGGTTCTGGTTCTGGTGAACAGGGTGAGTGGCAGCAGCTCCTGTCTGTAAACACCCGACCATCAGAACCAGTGACCCGTCACCATGACAGCAGCGGACGGCCCGGTTCTTCCAGTCACATAATCCCATGTTTACATGATTTTCTGGGATTATGGGTAATCTGGCAGAGGTCGCAAAGCCACCGGGTCTCTGTGGTTCTGTTGGGTCGGACGTTAGAGGAACGCTGCAGAACCGAAAGCTGCTGTCTGTCAGGAAGAGGAGGCTCAGATCGATGCCTCAGAACCGGCCAGGTCCGGTTCTCAGGGAAACTGTTCTGGTCCTGCGTGTACAGGAGTATTGGGGATACTGGGATTACTGGGAGTTATTTAAACACAGGGGAGATTTTTGACTGAAGGTTTTTTCAGAG